>CM040428.1:63279203-63879203 GCA_022702705.1 Papilionanthe hookeriana x Papilionanthe teres | reverse complement strand
TATGATACAGCTGTTTGGAATACAGTCTGCAGGCAACACGTGCCACTCGACCATCCTCTTTATCATCTTCTTGATCTGTGGCGGCATAGTATTCACCTCATAATGCTGTAAAATCCCCGGGGGATTCCCTTGTCGATCTATCGCAAAGTTATAGCAACAGCCACACTAAATAGTGACTCTGCCTTTTCCTCTTTTCCATTTTGACGGCTCTGTATATGTCCTTGGCCTCAGACGGCCTGCTCTGCCCATTGCCTGTAGAGTGTCAATGCAGTACAAAATTTCTTCTTCATCCTTCCTCGAGAATACATCAATGTATAACTCGAGTCCTTCCAGAATATTGACAAACTTTCCTTGTATGTCTTCGTAGTATTAAAATTCTTTCTTTCTAATTCTTCTAATCTTTGTCATGATGTAGTCTGGAACTCCTTGCAGCGGTAGCGACGGTAGGCCAAACTTGCGTAGTACCCCAAGTGTGCGATTTATATTTATAAAAAATTTAATCTTTAATTATCGTACAGTAGCCGTTTAATCAGATTTAGGGTCAAGTTTGGTCATAATTTTAAAAGCTATTTTACATATGTAATTGCGGTTGGGTCAAGTTTTTGGCATCGTTGCCGGGGATTTATATATATATATATATATATATATATATAACAACAAAAATAAAAAAACAAACAAAAATATATATTTAAATAAATTAAATATCTTTCTTATATTTTTATGCGAAGTTCAGGAACTGAAGGATTAATACCTTATAATTCTGAATTAGAGCGTACTATAAGAAATATTAGAAAGGAGAATAGATTTCGTAATTTGCAAGAAATGGCTAATATACCTCAAAACAATATTGATCAAAATATTGAAAATGAAAATCAAAATCAGCAAAGACCTTTAAGAGAATATGCTAACCCTACAACTAATGAAATTCATCTAAGCATTCAATTACCTGCTGTAGCTGCAAATTCTTTTGAATTAAAACCTGCAATTATATAAATGGTTCAAAATAATCAGTTTGGAGGGTCTCCTACCGAAGATCCTAATTTACACCTCGCTAGTTTTCTAGAACTTTGTGTCACCTTTAAATTTGATCGTGTTTCTGATGATGCTATTAGACTTAGGCTTTTTCCTTTTTCTTTAAGGGATAAGGCTAAGATTTGGTTAAATTCGTTAGCAACATGATCTATTAAAACTTGGGGAGAAATGACTCAAAAATTTTTAGCTAAATATTTTCCGCCTTCGAAAAGTGCAAAATTTAGAAATGATATAACTTCATTTACTCAACTTGATGGAGAAACAATTTATGAGGCATGGGAACGATTCAATGAACTTCTTAGAAAATGCCCACATCACTCTTTACCAGACTCGTTAATTATACAAACATTTTATAATGGATTAATAGGTTCTCTTAAATCTTTTATTGATGCTGCTGCTGGTGGTTCTTTAATGTCTAAATCATTTGATGAAGCTTATTCTTTAATTAAAGAAATGACAGCTAATAATTTCAATGGCCTTCTGATAGGATTAATCCTAAAAAAGTGGCTAGTATTCAAGAAAATGAAGCCTTTTCGATTTTAGTTTCTCAAGTGGCTGTTATATCAAAGAAATTGGATAACTTGTCTCATCTATCACACTTAAATGATAATTCGGGAAATGCTGATGAATATCAAACTTTAGAAACATTGCAAGCTATTGCTAGCAAAACTAATAACCCATATTCTAATTATTATAATCCAGGTTAGAAGAATCACCCTAATTTTAATTAGAATAATGCAAATCCTCAATGGGGTAACAACCAACCTATCACAACTGGAAATTGGAATAATCAAAATAATTCTAATTATCGACCTTCTTATCCTCCTGGCTTTAATAATCAGCAATTTAAAGAAAAGAAATTGTCGATAGAAGAATTAATTTTACAAAAGGAGAGTCAATTGTAAAGTTAAAATGCTACGATAAGAAATATTGAAAACCAAATGGGGCAAATTACAAATGCTCTAAATAATAGACCTCAAGGAACACTACCTAACACTATTGAAGTAAATCCAAGAGAAAATGGAAAAGATCCTGAGCAAATTAAAGATGTATTACTTAGAAGTGGAAAACAATTAAGGGATGGAAAAGAGAGTAAGATTCAGAAAGAAACTGAAGTGGTAGAAGTTGAGAAACCTAAAGAACAACTATCTGAAACAGAGAAACAACTGCCAGCTCAAGATGAATATGAAAAATTTCCACCTCCATTTCCACGACGACTTAAGCAGCAAAAACTGGATCAACAATTTTCTAAATTTTTAGAAGTATTCAAAAAGCTTACTATTAATATCCCATTCACTGAAGCTCTGGAACAAATGCCTAAGTATGCAAAGTTTATGAAAGACAATCTTAACAGAAAAAGAAAATTTGAAGCTTTTGAAACTGTAGCACTAAGTGAAGAATGCAGTGCAATTATTCAGAAAAAACATCCACAAAAACTAAAAGATTCTGCAAGTTTTACAATACCTTGTGCTATACGAGATAGATTTTAAGGAAAAGCCTTATATGATTTAGGAGAAATAATTAATCTCATGCCTATATCCATCTATAAGAGATTGGATCTAGGAGAAATTTCTCCTACAACTGTAACCTTGTAATTAACAAACCGATCTATTACTCACCCTAGAGAAGTAATAGAATATGTTTTTGGTAAAGGTGGATAAATTTATTTTCCCTGTTGACTTTATAAATTTGGATATGAAAGAATATAAAGAGATTCCTATTATTCTAGGAAGACCTTTTCTTTCTACCGGATGTGCTATGATTGATGTGCAAAAAGGGGAGTTAACCATGAGAGTTAATGTTCAAGAAATAACAATTAATGTTCTTAAATCAATGAGGTATCCTAACAAGGAAAAATGTTATAGCATGGACATTTTGGATTACTTTATTGAACAACATTTTCAAGAAAAATGTCAGATTCATTTTAAAGAAGAAGAATTTATAGACCTTGAAAATTTAAGTGATGAAAGCGATTCTGAAGAAACAGAAGTAAGAGAAGTTCATTACATTAACAAAAATTAGGAGATATTAGATACTACTGAAAGTAATGAATTCAAACTATCTATTGAAAAAGCTCCTGAATTGGAATTAAAAGAATTACCCTCTCATTTGAAATATGCCTTTTTAGGGAATTCATTAACTTTACCTGTTATTATATCTTCTGAATTGACTGTTGATCAAGAAGTAAAACTGCTTGAAGTATTAAGAGAATATAAAAGAGCTTTTGGGTGGACTATAGCAGATATTAAAGGAATCAGTCCTTCAATTTGTATGCACAGAATATTACTAGAAGATGACAATAAACCCAGAGTTGATCCTCAAAGAAGATTAAATCCAGTTATGAAAAAAGTTGTTAAAAAGGAAATGCTTAAATGTTTATATGCTGGTATTATATATCTAATATCGGATAGTCCTTGGGTAAGTCCTATTCACTGTATTCCAAAGAAAGGAGGAGTAACTGTTGTTAAAAATGAGAATAATTAATTAATACATGCTAGACAAGTTACTGGTTGGCAGATTTGTATTGATTATAGAAAACAAAATGATACCACCATAAAAGATCATTTTCCTCTTCCATTCTTAGATCAAATGCTGGATAGATTAACTGGACATTTTTATTTTTGTTTTCTAGATAGATATTTTGGGTATCATCAAATACCTATTTCTCCTTAAGATCAAGAAAAGACTAAATTTACAAGTCCGTATGGAACTTTTGCTTTCCGAAGAATGCCTTTTGGGTTGTGCAATGCACCTGCTACTTTTCAAAGGTGTATGAAGACTATTTTTTGTGACTTAATTGAAAGAGGAATTGAAATTTTTATGGATGATTTCTCGATATTTGGAACTTCTTTTAATTCTTGCTATACAATTTGTCAAAAGTGTTGAAACGCTGTCAAGAAACAAATTTAGTTCTCAACTGAGAGAAGTGTCAATTTATGGTCACAGAAGGAATTGTACTAGGTCATAAGGTTTCTAAAAATGTTATGGAAGTTGATCAAGCAAAAATTCAAGTTATTGCTGGATTACAACCCCCAACTTCTATTACTGGTATAAGAAGTTTTCTTGGACATGCTGGATTTTATAAGAGATATATTAAAGACTTTTCCAAGATTACAAAACGTCTATGCCATCTTTTAGAAAAAAGATACTAAATTCAAATTTGATGAAATTTGCCTAAAAGCCTTTAATTTGTTAAAAGTGAAATTAATTACTACACCAATCATTATTGCACCTAATTAGGAAAAACCATTTGCATTAATGTGTGATGCAAGTGATTATGTTATTGAGGCCGCTTTAGGACAATGGTATGATAAGATGTTTAAAGTTATATATTATGCCAGTAAAACTCTTAATAAAGCTCAAATTAATTACACTACTACTGAGAAAGAGCTATTGGCCATAGTATATGCTTTTGACAAATTTCGATCATATTTACTTGGAAATAAATGTATAGTACATATAAATCACTCTGCTATTAAATATCTAATGACTAAAAAAGAAGATAAACCAAGATTGATTAGATGGATTCTTCTGTTGCAAGAATTTGACTTTCAAATAGTCGATAGAAAAGGGTCTGATAATCAAATTGCCGATCATTTATCTAGAATTGAAAATAATGAAATGAATGATAAGGGAGAAATAAATGAATGTTTTCTTGATGAACAACTTTATATTGTTTCTACTGGATTAATCTCGTCGTATGCTGATATAGTTAAATATTTAGCTAGTAACATTATGTAGTATGGATTAGATCAGTATCGGAAAAAGAAATTCTTACATGATGTTAAATTTTATTTTTGGGATAATCCCTATCTTTTTAAACAATGTAAGGATTCTATTATATGAAGATGTGTTCCTTATGAAGAAACTTATGAGATTATTCAAAAATGCCACAACTCTAAATTTGGTGGACATTTTGGAATTGATAAACTGCTTTCAAAATTTTACAATCTAGATTTTATTGGCCTACATTATTCAGGGATGTTAACAATTTTGTTAAATCCTTTGATCGATGTCAACGCATAGGCAATATTTCTAGAAGAAACGAAATGCCACAAAATTTCACTCTGGAAGTGGAAATTTTTGATGTATGGGGTTTAGATTTCATGGGACCATTCGTGCCTTCTTCAGAAAAAAAAATGTATATTTTATTAGCTGTTGATTATGTTTCTAAATGGATTTAAGCAATTGCTTTACCTCAATGTGATGTTAAAAGTGTGGAAAAATTTTTGACTAAAAATATTTTCACATAATTTGGAATGCCACAAATAATCATCTCAGATGGGGGAAGTCACTTTAAGAATTTTCTGATTCAGAGATTAGTGAGCAAATTTGGAATCAAGCATAAAATTTCAACAGCCTATCATCCCTAAACTAGTGGATTAGCGGAAATATCAAATCGGGAGATTAAAAGAATTTTAGAAAAAAATGGTTAATCCAAAGAGAACTAATTAGGCTGATAGACTTGATGATGTGTTATGGGCTTAAAGGACTGCTTATAAAACTCCTATTGGAATGTCACCTTATAGGCTCATTTATCGAAACCCTTGTCATTTGCCCGTTGAACTGGAACATAAAGCTTATTGGCAATTAAAGAGTTCAATTATAATTTAAGAGATGCTAGAGATAAAAGGTTATTACAATTAAATGAACTGGATGAAATGAGAAATGATTCTTATGAAAGTGCTCGAATTTATAAATAGAAAATGAAGATTATGCACGATAAAAGAATATTAAGAAAGAATTTTGAGCCTGGAATACAAGTTTTATTATATAATTCAAAATTAAAATTATTTCCAGGAAAATTAAAATCCAAATGGATAGGGGCGTAAGTGGTTTAGAAAGTTTACCCTTATGGAGCTGTGGACATTAAAGATTTAAAAACTGATTCAGTAATTAAGGTGAACAGACATAGATTGAAGCCCTATTATGAAGAAGGCGTGCCATCTTTTAAAGATGTGCTAATTTTAACCCACTCGGAGTAAAATGGTGTTTATGTCGGGTTGACGACGTTAAACCAAGCGCTTTATGGGAGGCAACCCATAGTATGATTTTATTTTGTGTTTGATTGTGTGTTGTATGTGACTACACTTAGTTACATATCTTCGATCTACCTTTTTAAATCTTAATTAAGTATGTAAATTAGGAGAATTCGACAAATGGTGAACCTGTGATTTCATGATTCTGGCGCCTAAGCGCTAGATCTGGCGCCTAAGCGCTGGATACCTGTGATCCTGGCACCTAAGCGCCCAAATTGGCGCCTAGGCGCCACAGTTTCTAGATCGTAAAAAAATCGCCCCAAAGAAGTTTTTGCACATTTTATTCCATTTAAACCACCATACCTTCGTCCCAAACCTTCAAGCCATCAAAATTTTCTACTGAAACATTCCTTTAGAAAGAAGAAAGAGTTTTGATTGCTTCCATGGAGAGATTAAACATTGGAATCAATGGGAAGGAGAAGTTTGTGCACAAGGATTCACAAACTTATTTTAATGGCTATCTAGCCATGACTCTAAAGAAGGTATGCAATCAACTTGAGAAGATTGAAGAAGAGTTAATTCTAGTTGGAGAGAGATTGCATGAGATGTTCCACCAAATTGAGCACATTGAATGGCAAATGAAAGTTCAATCAGATCATTTGGCATGATTTGAAGATTATCAGGTAACAATGTACGCTAAGAATAAATGGATTGATGAAAAGACGGCTTCGAAATTTCCTCGAGTCCCTTTCTTCCATTCCTTTGTTCGTAGTGAATTACCTTGTGAAACTAATGAGGGTTCTGATGTGAATCCATGAAATTAAGGAGAAATAGGTGGAGAGATTGAATGTTATTGTTAAGTGTGTTGTGATTTGAAATTGTTTTATGTAGAGATGTTTATGAGTTTTTTATGTGTTAGTGAGATGTGAGAAATTGTTGTTGTATTTTCTGTATTTTTTAGCCTTATCTTGAAGAACTGGAATGAAATGAAATGAAGTAAAGTTTGGATTGTTATTTGATAGATATTTGGAATGTTATCCTTAAATTTGGAACCTTTTGGATTTTATTTTTGAATATTATTTTTTGGAAGATGTATGATGCAGATTAATAGTTGATTTTAGGCTTACAAATGTTAAAATCACCTAAATAAAAGAAAAATATAAAAATCTAAAAAATTTTCTCAATGTTTGGTGATTCTGGCGCCTAGGCGCCAGATCTGGCGCCAAAGCGCCGATTCACCTGGACCGAATTTCGGCCTTAAAAACCGACCCAACTCCATTTTCATGCCTAAGCTTCATCTTTTTCCTCCATTTTTGCAAAAATCAGATCTAGGGTTCCAAGGATTTCGACACGTATTAACTTCATATTTCAATTTCTCGAGGTTAGATCTACGTTTTAATTTAATTTTCACCATGGATTTTTCTACTTTTGCATAGTGCTAAAATTTTGGAAGAAAAAATTTGATTTTTAGGAGGAAAATCCATGGATTTAAATTTGATTTAGTGAGGTGAGCTTTTATTTAGTGTGATTTTATATTTCTTGAAATTTATTTGGATTTATTTGAAAATTTTAGTAATGACACCTAAATCAAAGCGGGGTAAGGAACATAGCGAATTTGAACAAACAAGGTTTGCTAGTGTGAGTGCACAAGTTCGTTATAACGAATTTGCTACTGTTCACAAGTTTATAGTGGAAAGAAGTTTTTATCACTCCGGTGGATTGATCGAGCATATTATTGTTGCCAGACAGTGGGAGCAGTTCTGCTATTTTTCTGCGGTAGCGATTATTTCTATAGTTCGGGGTTTCTATGCAAATTTTCCCGAAAGGACCGATTTTGAAGTTTATGTGAGGAGGACGACAGTTGAATTCACTCCTGAAGTGATCAACATGTTTTATGGCCTGCCTCTGGTGACAGACTGTTTCTATGATACTTTTACTCCTTCTGAGGGAGAAGTCGATGAGATTCTGTCTTATTTAACTGATGGAAGAGGAGCCTGGAAAATAAGAAACAATAAACGGGTAAATTTCTCTTCTTCGATGCTTAATGCTACTTCTAAAGCCTGGCATTATTTTATTTTTGCTCATCTCCTTCCGTCAAACCACTTGAGTGAGGTGATGAAAGAGAGAGCTATTCTGAACTATTACATTCAAGAAAGGAAGCAAATAGACGTGGGAACCATTATTTATGGTGCGATCAGCACTTCTTCTAGAGGAAGTGTTACTTCTGGTTTAGGCTTTCCGGCTCTCATTTTCTCAATTTGCAAGAATGCTGATGTTTTTTATTCTATTTCTGAAGAGTAGCTTAAGCTGTTAAAGCTGATAGGAAAATCTCATGTTGATATTTATGGGAAGAGTAAGAGTCAAAGTACTGGAGCATATCCTTCTTATGTTCCTTTTACTTCTACTTCTATGCCATCTAGTTCTACATCTGAACCTCTAACTGATGTGTGGAACACTATTTGTCAGAGATATTTGGAGCATCAAAGTGATCTATTCTTGATGCAATGCAGAGTAGATGAGATGGATAGCAAATTTTGATCATGTATCAGACTATATACAGAGGAAGAGTGACTATGATGGGGATTATAATGAAGCACTGGTAAAATTTTTTAAGGGTGATAGGAGTATTGAATTTCCTACATGTCCTAAATTTACCCCTTGGATCAACCCTAGAAGTCGTATTCCTGATGATTCTTCTGACGATGAGGAGGCGACTGAGGATGATTAGACTTTATATTTGCTTTGCTTTGCTGATGTGCTCTTTATGTGTGTTTATTACTTTTCATGTATTATTGTACTGATTGAGAACTTGTAGTAAATCGGTTTATTTTTATTATCATATTGCTTAGACTTAGTCCTTTTTCATGCTCCTGTTGTTTTTAATTTAGCACATTTATTTTATTAAATTTTTCATGTGTTACTTATTTAGCTAC
The DNA here is from genome assembly GCA_022702705.1 of Papilionanthe hookeriana x Papilionanthe teres. NCBI lineage: Eukaryota > Viridiplantae > Streptophyta > Magnoliopsida > Asparagales > Orchidaceae > Papilionanthe > Papilionanthe hookeriana x Papilionanthe teres. The sequence continues at coordinate 63,870,259 of CM040428.1, read as the reverse complement.
TCTTTTATATATCTATTCCTGCTTATACCAGTACTGATTTAAATACCTTTAAATGTTATGCTTCATTCTTCCTGCTTAGTTTAAAATTTCATATTACAAAAATATTTTAAAACCTTATTAAAAGAACTAAGTTTGGGGGAGGGAAATGAACTTAAATTTAAATTTTACTTGTCCTTAGTAAACAATATTTTCAAAATTAATAATATAACTTATGGAAGAAAAGTTAATTTAAGATAGATATACTATTATTTTCATGAATGTTATAATAAACTTATAAAAGTAATTTTAAATAACAAGGGATAATTCTAAAAATTGTAATTATTTAATAAAAATGGTGTTAGAATTTTGATTCAAATATCTAAATAAAAAATGTTGTATTTTTGAAAGTATTAAGGAATCTAGATGTTTACTTGAAAAGATGGAATTGAAACTTTATGAAAAATATTTTTGCTGAACACATATTCATTAAGTGAGAAATGTATGAAGTCTTTAAATATAAGTTAAGGATAGTGAAGTTCAAAATCATTAACAGTCTATCCGGATATAGTAATCCTCTCTTAAAAAAAAAAGAGAAAAGAGAAAAAAAAGAGAAAAAGGATTGTAAACAATCCCTGAAAAAGAAAGGAAAAGATATATAAGATTGGAAAGCAATCCAAATATGAAAAGAAAAAGAAAAAAAAAAGAAAAGTGAGGAGAAGCTTGAGGAAAAGCCTAAATCTAAAATTGGCTTCACTTGAATTATCTTATAGAAAGAGACCTAATGCAAATTTTTACTTAAATCTTATGTATAAGCATCCTTACTAGTAGAGTTATCATGAAAATCTTTTTCTTGTAAATTATCTACATGTTCTTAATATGACAAATTACAATTATTTTTTTGATATAGATAGGAGAAGAAAGTTCTTAACACTTGCATATTAAATATTTTACATATTTTTGGTTTTACCCTAAGTTATTTAAAAAGCTTTTTAAGTTTCATTATATTATTTATAATACAAAAAGTTATAGAAGTCTAAAAGAAAATTTTCTCCGTAGATTATATTTTTAGTAGTAAAAGGTTACTTAAGGACAAGTAACGTTTAAGTTTGGGGTAATTGATCCGCCTTAAAATTACTTAGAATTTTATTTCAAATTTTTATTAATATTTTAAGGATATTATGCTTTAATGAAAGATATTTCTTATGTTTTGGTTGCAGGTACAACAAAATGAGTTCATGAAGAAAAAGAATTAAAAAGGAGCAAAAATGAGCCAAAAAGAGTAAAAATGCAAAGAGGCTGATTTTGGCGCCTAGGCGCCAGACACAGCAGATGGATTTTAGAGATTTCTTAACGGTTGTTGGATGGTTATTGACTCTTCTAAACCAATCTAGAAGCCTCTGGACAAATTACCACATGTTATAAACAAGATACAATGAATATCGACACGGGAGAGCAGTTATTAAACGAAGAGGTGCGACCTAAATGTGAAGGGATGCGTCCATTCGCGCAGTGATCCTGGCGCCTAGGCGCCACAGTTAATTTCTAGAACATTCAATGAATATGGATGAATTTTGAAGAGCTGTCTTAAGAAACTCTTGGTCATTTATGGAGATCTTTAAATAGAGGACCATTTCTACAGCAAGGTGTGCGTGTGAGAGTGTGAGAGGAGGATTAATTAAGTGAGAGTTGTTACGTAAAGTGTCTTCTTCTTTTATTATTCTTTATTTTAGTGAGAGTTTAGTGTGAATTCAAGAGTCAAAGTCCTGTTAGAGTCTGTGGAGTCAGAGAAATTTCAAAGGATTGCTTGGATTACATTCCAGATAAGAATTTATATCTTGTTTCTTAAGTTTATTGCTTTTGATTTGAGTTATATGAATATGATTTGTGGTGTAATTGCTATGCTTTCTAAGTAGTCTTCTTTTCTTTCTGCCTACGAACATGAAATGATTTAATAACAGATTTAATCAGATTTGAAAACTTAATTTCTTATTTTCTAATAAAATTGTGATGATACTGTACTTAATCTTAATTTACTTTACAAATTGGCCTCTTGTATTGTTAAAAACTGTGGATAATTCTTAAGATCTGACTGTGGGCTAAGAATTCTTAACTTGTATGTATCACATTTCTCTTAAAGGGGAGGTGCAAATAAATAGGGAGATAATCTTTAATGGGCGTAGAATTTTTTTTTGTTTTTAGTGTGACAGGCTAAATTCAATCGATTTGGTTATACCAAAGAAGTGACGTGTCACTAGTAGGTCAGACCATATGCAACCATTCAGGGGGAAACCTAGAAGTGAGAGTCTAGAAATTTGTCCCTTTCTACTAATAATAAATCCTAATCCAATCTTTAAAAACTAGCTAATGTTCTTTATGACCCGGACTAAAGGGTAAAGGATATATATGCTCATATTTGTCATAATACCACATTTTTTAAAGTTCTCAACTAATTTTAACTGCTTATTAATCATGAAATATTTCTATGAGGAAAGGATCTTTGTTTATTGTTTGATAACTTGTTAATTTTTGTATTCTACATATTTTAATTAGTTTTAAATTAAAAGATTTTAATTAATAGTTTTCTTTCTTTTAACTTTATTAATCCTTGTGGGATCGATATCTAGGGTTTAAAAAAAAAACTCTATATTACTTGAAACGATACGTATACATGCGTAGTACCCCTAGTGTGCGATTTATATTTATAAAAACTTTAATCTTTAATTATCATACATTAGCCGCTTAATCAGATTTAGGGTCAAGTTTGGCCATAATTTTATAAGCTATTTTACTTACGTAATTGCGGTTGGATCAAGATTTTGGCGCCGTTGCTGGGGATTACAATTAATTAAAAGAAAGCATATATATATATATAGATATATATATATATATATATATATATATATATATATATATATATATATATATATATAACAACAACAAAAACAAAAAACAAACAAAAATATATATTTAAATAATTTAAATATCTTTCTTATATTTTTTGCGAAATTCAGGAACTGAAGGATTAATACCTTATAATTCTGAATTAGAGCGTACTATAAGAAAAATTAGAAAGGAGAATAGATTTCGTAATTTGCAAGAAATGGCTAATATATGTCAAAACAATATTGATCAAAATATTGAAAATGAAAATCAAAATCAGCAAAGACTTTTAAGAGAATATTCTAACCCTACAGCTGATGAAATTCATCTAAGCATTCAATTACCTGTTGTAGCTGCAAATTCTTTTGAATTAAAACCTGCAATTATACAAATGGTTCAAAATAATCAGATTGGAGGGTCTTCTACTGAAGATCCTAAATTACACCTAGCTAGTTTTCTAGAACTTTGTACCACCTTTAAATGTGATCGTGTTTCTGATGATGTTATTAGACTTAGGCTTTTTCCTTTTTCTTTAAGGGATAAGGCTAAGATTTGGTTAAATTCGTTAGCAACAGGATCTATTAAAACTTGGGGAGAAATGCTAAAAAAATTTTAGCTAAATATTTTCTGCCATCGAAAACTGCAAAACTTAGAAATGATATAACTTCATTTACTCAACTTGATGGGGAAACTATTTATGAAGCATGGGAACGATTCAAAGAACTTCTTAGAAAATGCCCAAATCATTCTTTACCAGACTGGTTAATTATACAAATATTTTATAATGGATTAATAGGTTTTCTTAAATCTATTATTGATGTTACTGCTGGTGAAATGACTCAAAATTTTTAGCTAAATTGTTGCAACTGAATAAAGTTGAAGTGATCACAAATGAAGCATATGATAATGCAAAAATCTATAAAGAGAGAATGAAAATCTAGCATGATCATAATATATTAAAAAAGAAATTTGAATCTGGCAAGAGGTGTTGTTATATAATACAAGATTGAGATTATTTCCGAGAAAATTGAAGTCTAGGTGGTTAGGACCAGTCACTGTTATTAATGTCTATCATTATGGAGTTATTGATATTGAAGATTCTAAAACTGGAAATGTATTTAAAGTTAACGACACAGATTGAAACCTTATTATGAGGGGCAAAGAACACATTTTAAAGAGGTTTTAATTTTGAGTCATCCCGAGTAAAATTGGATATGTCGGGCTGATAAAGTTAAATCAAGTGCTTTGTGGGAGGCAACCCATAATTATGTTTGTTATTTGGTGTTGTCTTGGTTGTTATTATTGTTATAATTATAATAAATCTTTCTTTGGAGTCCTGCATACTCTTATATGTCATAAATGATGTTTATTATTGGATTTAAGGGAAGATTTAGAATTTTTATAGATAAAAAATGATTTGTTGAACAAACCTGCTCTGCGCGCCGATAGCACCGAGATGGGCACCGATGACCGCATCATACAAAGACTCGGCGCCGACGGCGCCGCAGTTACAAACTTTTGATTTTTCGTTCAAAATTTGGTTTTTGGCGGTTTTTGGTGGATTTCTTCCCCAAATAACTCCTTAAACTCATCTTTAAAGCCATTTTGGACAAAAAAGCGTCAATAGATTCACCATTCGACAAATTTCATGGCTTCCAATTCCAAAATTTTTTAAAGATATGGAATTTTCAGTAGGAAAACGTTCATCAATTTCGAGGCGTAGAAACTTTACAACAAAGTTCTTGTGAAGAAGAGACTAATCAAGAAAAGAGGCTTTGTGAATCAAGGATTGAGTAATCCAAGTACTCTAGTGGAAGAGAAGATTGTGCAAAGGCGTGGGAAGTACTTTGCTACACTACTGCTGCGGTAGACATTCCTGTGGTGAAAGAGTTTTATGCAAATCTTTATGAAATCAACCAAGGAGTCATCTATGTTCGAGACAGGTGGGTACCATTTACTCCTTCTAGGATAAATGATTTGTTCATGATTGAAGGTGTTTCAATTTGCCACTACACAAATTTCGTCCCTACATGAGAAATCATGGATGAAGTCTATCGATACTTGACTGATGAAAATGAAAGTTTGAAGACAAGAGATGACGGTCATGTGAGTTTTTCTTCTACACTCTTGAATCCTAAATATAAGTAATTACATTTCTTTATTTCAACGAAATTACTTCCTACAATGAAAATCGGTAAAGTTACAGAGGAGAGTGTCATTCTAATTTATTGCATTCCAATGGGAAAACATATTGATGTGGGCTCTCTAATTGTGAAATCTATTTTGGGCTTGATTGTGCGTGGATCTACTTATGGGTTGGGACATCCTTCAACCATATTCCTTCTTTGTAGTCAATATCAAGTGCCATATAAATATTGGGAAAATGTGCTTTAGCCTTGGAAGCCATGGACTCAACAAATTATTATAACAACATAGGATATGGAAAGGAAGATGATATGAATATTATTATGGATCGACCATCTAAGAATTCATCACCTTTACGGCCATGCATTCCTCATATTTTGTAAGTTATTCCGAAATGGATCAAGAAACTGGAGAAAGAATTTTAGAATATTATGAATGCAATTAATAATATTGCTGAATTATCTGATCATCTTGATTAGAGAATGAAGGAGCATTTTGATCACACTGGACGAATTGAAGAATGTGTAATGCGTATGCTTAAGAAGAATGCTTGGATCAAAGAAGATTTGACCAATGAATTTTTGTACCGACCTTTTTACAACTTTTATATGCATCACCAAATCATGGGAGACATTCGAGGTAAAGATAATACTGATGTTGATGAGTAATAGTGACTCTGAATAATGGATTTCTAGTATTCGGACTTATATGTGCTTGTGTGTTTGATATGGATTTGCTTTGAATTTAAGATGCTTAATGCTTTAATTGAGTGTTTGTTATTTAGTTTTCAACGTTAGGGTGTTGCGGTTTGATTTTGACACTGAACTTTTATATTGTGTGGCTTGCATTACTTGTATTGGTGTGGATTGATGTGTTTGCTCGTAAGTGTTGGATTTTATATATAAATGTGAAGTTTTGTGTTGTTTGTGTAATTAGTTGTTAGTAGACCACTTAATGATGAATATTATGCTTAATAAAGCTAATTAGATGATGGCGTGACGAAGAAATGACTCAATTCGCGAAAAAAGTGAAAATCTGGATGGGCGCCAATGGCGCCCGAAGACGAAACTCCAGATTTCACTTAAAAACCGTGAAATCTGCACGATTAAAGCAATTTTTACCCCTTTTAGCCTTCTTTTACCTCTAGCCTTGGCTGAAACTTTCTCTAGGGCTTGATTATACTTGCATTTGAGGCGATTTGAATAGGAAAGGAACTTGGATCTCATCTTCTCTTGGTAAGAGCTTCACTTTCAATTTGAAAATTTTTATTGTCACCCTAGATTACTCCTACATTTTGGAAATCCTAATTTTTGAAGTTTTTGGAGAAAACTTTGAGAGAATCCATGGTGGAAAGTTCTTACCCATTAGAATGATCTTTAGAGTCTACCACATTGTTATCCTTGAAATTATTTGAGTTTATTTGTGTCCGCATATTTTTAGGTTGTGTATTTTGAAAAGGGGGGTCGCCTACAGAAGTTGTCGGCGAATTTTTTAATTTAATTTAAATAATTTGAAAAGTAGTATTTGATTTTTGAAAGTAATTTTAAGTTTGAAAATTTTAAGATATGAAATCAAACTGATCTCACATCCCAAATAGTTTATATAAACGAGCACCGCACCACAAACCATGTATCTATCCCTAAGGATAGACACACTGCTTGATGGTGGGGCTCGATTAAATAAACTAAAAGATTTGTGACATCCGTTCGGTCTGCGAACCAATTTTATAAGCCGACAAGTTCCCCTGCTTAATATAAAGAAATTAAGCAGGGTTTATATTACCTGGGTTCTTAAAGTTCCCTATAAGGGCAAGCCCCTATAGTTAATTACATCCTAAGTGACGAGAATCACTTAAGAAAACTCTCAATAATGATCAGTGGTTTTGCTCTCAAGAATTTCAAAGTTTAAGGTTTTCAAAGGATCGGATTTTTGAATTTTCATATGGGAATGGATCAAATTTGGAACTGTTTGTTTTGGAATCCAAAGGAAGAGAAGTAGGAGAAGTTGAGGATCCAAGAGGAATCTTGGCAACTTCCCGACTATCCTATTGTTTGGCTTCAATTTAGGAAGAATTATTTAGTATTTCGATCCTGTCAATTTTAATTATTTAGGACTTATATTCGTATGACATGATCATACAAACAGCCTCAAAGATGTGAGGGTTTATGTCGTACCAAACAACTACCTCGGAATCCTAAGACCGGTTAGGGCTTAATTTACATAATATGATTATGCAAATGCCTAACAAAAGGGTTGAGGATTTATGTTGCACTAAGTAAACTACTTCGAAATCTTATGGCTTGGTTGTTTAAAACTAGGAAAGGTTTTGCTGAAGTAGACTCAGGTTTTGCTGATGACGATGGCCGTGCTGGCCACTATGCTCCAAGCTCCTTGTTGTTGCAGAGGTTTAGTTTTAGAAGTCATAAATCAGGAGATGAAAGAAGTGTTTTGGTTTAGGGAAAATCTTAAAATCCAAGTGTTTTTAATATTTTAATTAAAACAAATCTTAAAGTTGTTTAAACGAACCGATTAAGATCCCACGGTTCCGTCATCCCGGCACCGTTATTTTCATTGAATTCACTTAGTCCAGATGAATTTACTAAACTCAACTGAATGAGTTCCACACTTTCATTTATACCGTGGGAAATCCCGTTAGCAACACGTGGGTTACATCATACGAGGTATTCCCGATCATTCAACGAGACGTTTTAATTTAGTTAAAGTTGTAGTTTTGTTGTTCTGTTTGTGATTAAATTTTGAGTTGTTTTATATTTTGAAATGTTGTGGCGGTGATTTTTATCTTGTAATGACTTTTAATTTAGTTTTGGTTTCGGTTCGGGACTATCCTAAAGGTTTTGGTTTTCATGCAACAGTTGTTTATCATGCAAGAAAAGTAAAGTACAGTGCATGTAAGTAAATTGCAATAAAATAAAAGCGTACATGGAGGGTCTTCCCGTCATCCCAAGCTGCACTTAAAACATATGTTAAGACATTTAAATGTTTAAACAAGTACCTAGGTAAAGCTAAGTAAAAGGTTTTGGTTGTCTACCAAAGTCCTAATCCTATAGCTAGTCATCTCCTATGACGTCTAGGTTCTTGTGTTTTGGTTTAAGGATGATTTTCTTCACCAAAGAACAATTAAGTTCAATTATTCTTATAAACATCCCATCATATTGAGGAAGTGCTTAAGACGAGTCTTAAACATCTTTTCAATACCTACAGGATTGTTTTAAGTCCAAGAGAATTTAATTATACAAGTGAATTAATCATCCAAGAGTTTAAGTTTTGTTCTCTTGCTCAATGAACTAGGACATTTGAATATCCTATAAGTGAAGTAACACTTCACTCGATACCTCATTTAAGAGTTATAATAATAAGGGCTTTAAAAGTGCAAATCAACTTATTAAGTATTTTAATGATTTAAACTTAATCATTTAATTTTAATTTTGACTTAATTATAAAAAATTAGTTTAAGTTTGGAATAGTGTTCAAGTTATTTTAGATTTAATTCTTAATGATTTCATTTAGGTTTGTTGTTAAATGATTTTAATTTAATTTAATTCAATTTAATTTTAATTCAATTTAATTTAATTTTAATTTAATTTGATTTGATTTTAATTTAATTTAATTTAATTTAATTTAATTTAATTTTAATTTTAATTTAATTTAATTTAATTTAATTTAATTTTAATTTCATTTTAATTTAATTTTAATTTAATTTAATTTAATTTAAATTTAATTTTGATTTTAATTTAATTTAATTTAATTTAATTTAATTTAATTTTTAATTTAATTTAATTTAAATTTAATTTTAAATTTAATTTATATTATTTTAATTTTAATTTAATTTAATTTAATTTAATTTTAATTTAATTTAATTTAATTTTAGTTTTATTTTAATTTGGATTATTATGTTAATTTTTTAATTAAGAATTAAGTATTATTGAAGTGATTTATTTAGGGATTTTTAAATTAAAGAATAAATATCCTCTTAATAATATCCCTACTATAATAATTCCAATTTCTATTATTCTTTCAAAATTTCAATTAATTAATTAATTGAAGTTTTATTTTAATTATATTTGAAATGGTTAGTAGGTTTCTACCCTCAATCATTTAAGTTTCAATCATCCAAAATCAGTTTAAAATCAAATATTTTACCCTTCCCTTTTTTGATTAATCCTAAAATTTTAATTAAGGGTTGAAATTTTTAATTACCCTTTTGCCCTTCAAGCTTAATAATTCTATAACTCACTAAATTAACCTCAAATAAACTTGAAATTTTTATGTAACCTCACTCACATATCAATTAAGACATTAGAGGAGAAAATGTGATTTTTCTGTATTTAATTTATTTATGTAACTATTTTTAATGGAAAATAGGGGTTTTCAAAGAAAATTCAATAACATGACCAAGGAAATGTTTCTGTCCTTAAGAAAATTATGGGATGTTTCTAATGACCAGAGGACCATTTGGACCAATTTTGGTGATTTTTGGAATTTTATTTTATTTATTAGAATTATTTTAAGTTTTGGAGTATTAATTAATTTTAAAATAAAATTAAAGTTGAAAAAAGGATTTTATATTTTTGTTAAATCTCTCTAACATCAAGGAGTCCAGAGAATGAAATTTTATATTTTTTTGATTTTTCTTTGATTTACTAGAATTATTTTAGTGAAAAGGTTGGAAAATATATTTTTTAATATTAAAAATTACATTAAGCCTTTAAAATTCAATATCTTATCCTAGGGACTTAAAAAAAATATTTAGTTTGTTCCTAAGTGATTAGAATTCAAAATGTGACATTTTGGTGATTTTTAATATTTTTATGATTTTTATTATTTTTTAATTATTAAAAATATTAAAATAATGATAAAAATCAACTTTTTTAGAAAATTACAATTTTAATTTTCCTAAGTTCCTCTGATATCAGAGAAGCTCCAAAACCATTTTTATGAATTTTGAAAAGTATTTTGTGAGTTATAAATTTTTAAAGTTTAATTTTATCCATTTTGCTTAAGAGGCTTAATCAACCCATTTGGTGGGGTTAATCAAGTCCAATTGACTTCAAATTTTTATGTGATATTCCTCTAATCCTAAAGATAAGTGGAAAATTTTTTTCAAGTTAATTTGATGTGTAGTTAACCCTAATTAATTAAAGTTCAATTTTGGGTGTTTAGGCCAATTAGGGTTGTCCTTGTGAATTAACTCAAAAAATATTTTTCTTAGGTTCCACTGGTCATAAGAAACATCACCAAATTTTTCTAAAATTTATTTCTCAACATGCTAATTATTGGAATTAAAATACTCAAAACAGTAACATGCAATTGAAAAATCAATAACTTCTCATAGGGATGGCCTCTGACCTTGGAAAATTCAGAGAATGTTCCCAAGTTGAGAGGCTTCAAAAGCCCTATGGTCTCATGCCATGGTGAATTGCCTATGCAAATGGAGAATTAAAACAATTCAGAGAGTAAGTAAATCATTAAAAATAAAATACTCAATGAAATTACTTGATTTCTTTTCCACATTATTCTCCTCTGTTCACTGAGCAAGGGGGTATTTTTATTTTATTTTTATGATTTTTCTGCACAAAGTTATGCATTTTTTAAGTTTAGGGTCAAAAATAAATAAAATATTTCATTTTCCCGCTCAATCGCCACGTGTCGCTCCCCGATTTGCTGGCGCGGTTCCGTTCATGGATGCGGCTATCGTCCAACTCCATCGGCCCGTCCGTTGGATACACGCCCGATCGGACGACCGTCGCTTCTCTCCCCTAGTTCTATTCACCCAAAACCGTCCAACTTCAAACCTTGATATCTCCCTCGATTCTCAACGAAATTGAATGAATTTATTTTAAAAATGATCGTCTAATCGAGTAGCACACATCTATACGGTGATGATATACTTAAAACATGTGAATAATTACAGAAAATTAAAACATGCTCTGTTGGAGGAGAAAAAAATTTGATACATTTGTCCAAGAGGTGAGGCCTCAATTGGAAATGATTGGATTGAGCTTAGGAGTGCTTAGAGAAGCTTTGGGAACAATTTGGCAGAGTTTCCCCAAGGTAATCTTTTGCATCTCCTCCCCTTGGTCATGGAGGTGGGGTTTAAATAAGGAAGGTGTCGGCATATTTTTAGGTTATGTGTTTTATTTTGAAAAGGGGGGGTCGCCTACAGAAATTGTCGGCGAATTTTTATATTTTAAATTTAATTTAAATATATAATTTAAAAGATAACATTTGATTTTGAAAGCAATTTTAAGTTTAAAAGTTTTAAGATATGAAATCAAACCGATCTCACATCTCAAATAGTTAATATAAACGAGCACCGCACCACAAACCGTATATCTATCCCGAAGAATAGACACACTGCTTGATGATGGGGCTCGATTAAATAAACTTATGAGATTTGTAACATCCGTTTGGTCTGCGAACCAATTTTATAAGCCGACAAGTTCCCTCGCTTAATATAAATGAATTAAGCGAGGTTTATATTACCCGGGTTCTTAAAGTTCCCTATAAGGGCAAGCCCCTATAGTTAATTACATCTTAAGTGACGGGAATCACCTAAGAAAACTCTCGATAATAATCAGTATTTCTGCTCTCAAGAATTTCAAAGTTTAAGTTTTCAAGGGATTGAATATTGGAATTTCAATAAGGACTGGATCAAATTTAGAATATTATATTTTGGGAATCCGAAGGAAGAAAGGTAGGAGAAATCACAGATTCGAAGCGAACTTCGGTAATTTCCCGACTATCCTATTGTTTGGCTTTAATTTAGGAAAGTCCTAATGTTATCTAATGTTTTAATCTTGCCAATTTTAATTAGTTAGGACTTATGTTTGTATGATAAAATCATACAAATAGCTTCGAAGATGTGAGGGTTTATGTCGTATCGGACAACTACCTCGGAGTCCTAAGACCGGTTAGGGCTTAATTTACATGATATGATCATGAAAATGCCTAACGAAAAGTTGAGGAATTATGTTGCACTAAGCAAACTACCTCGAAGTCCTACGGCTTTGTTATTTAATTCTAGGAATGTTTCGTTGAAGTAGACTCGGCTTTTGCTGATGACGATGGTCGTGCTGCCCACCATGCTCCGAGCTCCTTGTTGTTGCAGAGGTTTAGTTTTAGAAGTCATAAATCAGGAGATGAGAGAAGTGTTTTGGTCTAGAGAAAGTCTTAATTTCCATGTGTCTTTAATATTTTGATTAAAACAGGTCTTAAAGTTGATTAAACAGAACCGATTAAGATCCCACGGTTCCGTCATCCCGGCACCGTTATTTTCATCGAATTCACTTAGTCCAGATGAATTTGCTAAACTCAACTAAATGAGTTCCGCACTTTCATTTAGACCGTGGGAAATCCCGTTAGCAACACGTGGGTTACGTCATCCGAGGTATTCCCGATCATTCGACGAGACGTTTTAATTTAATTGTAGTTGTAGTTTTGTTGTTCTGTTTGTGATTAAATTTTGAATTGTTTTATATTTTGAATATTGTGGTGGTGAATTTTATCTTGTAGTGTCTTTTAATTCAGTTATGGGTTTCAGTTTTGGTTTCTGTCCTAAAAGTGTAGGTTTTCATGCAACTGTTGTTTATCATGCAAGAAAGGTAAAGTGCAACACGAATAAATGAATTGCAGTAAGATAAATTGCAATAAAATAAAAGCGTACCTGGAGGGTCTTCCCGTCATCCCAAGCTGCACTTAAAATACAATTTAGAGCATTTAAGCATTTATAGCAATTTCCTAGGTAAAGCTAAGGGAAGGGTTATGGTTTTCTACCAAAATCCTAATCCTATAGCTAGTCATTCCTATGACGTCTAGGTCTTCAATTTTAGTTTTAAGGATGATTTTCTTCACCAAAGAACAACTAAGCTCAATTTGTTCTTAAGGGCATTCCATCATATTGAGGAAGTGTTTAAGACGAATCTTAAACATCTTTTCAATATTTCGGGAATTGTCCTAAGTCCGAATGAATTTTATTGTGCAGGTGAATTAATCATTCAGGGTGTTTAAGTTAAGTTTTATTTCTTGCTCAGTGAATTAAAATGTTTGAATATCCTTATAAGTGAACTGACATTTCACTTGATACTCCATTTAGGAGTTATAATAGTAAAAGCTCCTAAGGGCAAAACGATATTTAATGATTTGTGATTCAAATTTAAGTTCAAATTAATGATTTAAGTTAGGAATAGTGTTCAAGTTATTTTAGATTTATTTTGAATTCTTCATGTCTTTGGTGATGTTATATTTAATTTAATTTAATTTAACTTAACTTAAATTAATGTGGTTTAGTTTAATTTAATTTAATTTAAGTTAATTTAATATGATATGCCTTAGCTTAATCTAATTCAATTTGATTTAATTTAATTTGATTTAGTTTTAATTTAATTTAATTTAATTTTATTTAATTTAATTTAATTTAATTTGATTTAATTTAATTTAATATTTTTTAATTTAATATGATTTAATTTAATTTTAATTTAATTTAATTTTAATTTAATTTAATTTAATTTGTTTAAATTAAATTTAATTTAATTTAATTTAATATTTTATTTTAAAGGGATTTACTTTAAATAATTTTAACTTTAATTTAATTTAATGATTAAATCTTTTAGCACTTTAAATTTTAAGACCGGATTATCATTTTAATTAAGGATTAAATATTATTAAGACAATTAATTTAGGGATTCTTAAATTAAAGAACAAACCTCTTCCTAACAACATCCCTATTTTAATAATTCCAATTTTATTATTCTTCCAAATTTAATTAATTATTTTAATTAAAATTCATTTCAATTATTGTTGAATTGTTTAATAGGTTTCTACCCTTTACTTATTTAAATTTCAATCATCCAAATCAGGTTAAGATCAAATATTTTACTCTTTAATTTTATTAAGCCTAAAGTTTTAATTAAGGGTTAAAATTTTAATTACCATTTTGCCCTTCAAGCTTAATAATTTCATAACTCACTAAATTGAGCTCAAATGAATTTGAAATTTTTATGTGACCTCACTCATATGTCAATAAAGACATTAGAGGAGAAAATGTGATTTTTCTGTATTTAATTTATTTATGTAATTATTTTTGGTGGAAAATAAGAATTTCCAAAGAAAATTTAATAATATGACCAAGGGAAAGTTTCTATTCCTAAGAAAATTATGGGACATTCCTAATGACTAGAGGACCACTTGGACTAATTTTTGTGATTTTTTGAATTATATTTTATTTATTAAAATTATTTTAATTTCTGGAGTATTAATTAATTTAAAAATAGAATATAAGTTGAAAAATGAATTTTATAATTTTTAAACTTTTGTCTGATATCAAGGATTCTAGAGAACTAAATGTTACAATTTTCTGATTTTTCCTTAATTTATTGGAATTATTTTAGTGGAAATGCTAGAAAATCTATTTTTTAATTTTAAAAATTACCCCAAGGCTTTAAAATTTAATATCTCAACCTAGAGACATAAGAAAAATATGGGGTTTGTTCCTAAGTGGTTAGAATTCAAAATATGACATTTTGGTGAATTTTATTATTTTTGTAATTTTTATTATTTTTTAATTATTAAAATATTAAAATAATGATAAAAAATTAACTTTTTTAGAAAATTGCAATTTTAATTTTCTTAAATTCCCCTAATATCAGAGAGGCTCCAAAACCAATTTGGTGAATTTTTGAAAAGTATTTTGAAAGTTATGAATTTTTTAAAGTTCAAATTGGCTAAGTGGCTTAATCAACCCATTTGATGGGGCTAACCAAGTCCAATTGACTTGAAATTTTTATAGTGGATTCCTCTAATCCTAAAGGTCAGTGGAGAATTGATTTCAAGTCAATTTGATCTATGGTTAACTCTAAGTAATTAAAGTTCAATTTTAGGTATTTAGGCCAATTAAGGTTAATCTGAGTGAATTAACTCAAGTCCTATTTTTCCTAGGGTTCTCTGGTCATAAGAAACATCACCAAATTTTCCTAGAATTTATTTCACAACATGCTAATTTTTGGAATTAAAATACTCAAAACAGCAACATGCATTTGAAAAATCAATAACTTTTCACAGAGATGGCCTCTAACCTTGGAAAATTCAGGGAATGTTCCCAAGTTCAGAGGCTTCAAAAGCCCTATGGTCTCATGCCATGGTGAATTGTATGAATGCATGGAGAATTAAAACAATGCAGGGAGTAAATAATTAATTAAAAATAAAGTACTTGGACAAAATTAATTAATTTCTTTTCCACATTATTCTCCTCTCGTTCACCGAGCAAGAGGGTATTTTTATTTTATTTTTGTGATTTTTCTACACAAAGATATGGATTTTTGAAGTTCTGGGATTTAAATAAATCAGAAAATACCCTATTTATCTACTTATCCACGCGGCGCTGACTCAACCTCGGCGGCTCCGAATCGACGCGCGTCGTTCCCTGGTTCGGCGCCGCCATCTGACTCGGCTGTCCGGGGCCCCGCGGTTCACGTAACATCTGTCGGTCCGACGCAATCCAAGCCGTCCACCCAATACACACGCGATCCGACGGTTCCTGGTCATCGTCTACGACTGGTGCGATCCCGTGACCGTCCACACTCTAACCCTAAGAACTCTCTCGATTCTCAATGGATTTTCGTGTTCTTATGCTCTATGGATTCGTCTTGAAGAGACGAACACATCCATACGGTGAACATGCATTTAAATTGACTCAAATTAAAATAAGAATCTCTGGAAGCTCGGGAAGAAGAGGGAGTCCATAACTTTGCTCAGAGAAGTGAAGCTTCGATCTGAGAGTTGTGTCACCTTCAATTGGGTCCAAGTAAGCTCCAGATGAAGTCCCTTGGCCTGGTGAATTGTCTAGCTATGAAAGTCACCACAGCTCGATCACAAAGCTTGGAGGCCGGAGCAACCGGGTGGCCTCGGAGATGGGGCTTTCGAGTGGGAAACTTCTCCTCTTGGTCCAGGTGAAGGTGTAGGACCAATCAATTTGGGGATTGGCTCACCGTGAAGAAGTGTCCTGGTTTTTGGGCTAAAGTTTGAGCTCAAAATTGAGCTCGACTGGAGGGAATTGGGCTGGAATTCGGTGGGGATCAAGTGCTCTATGTGTGGAGAGTGATCCGAAATGATTTTGGCGGAGTTTCCTTAAGGTTTGGTTCGGCACCTCCTTTGGCCGAGAGGGTGAGGGGTTTAAATAGGAGAGGCTCGGAGGGCCTCCCAGGGGGAGTTGAGGGCTTGGATCGGCTTGCTCTTGGCATGTGAAGAACGAGCCATGGTGGCCATTGGGCATGAGGCAGCTCGACAAGATGGAATTCCAAAGTTTGGCTCCTCCCAAGGTCTCGGCCATGGTGTTTTCCGGTGACCCAGGCGGCTGGCCGGCAGGCATGGGTCACCCTCAGGTCCAGGTGGGTCAGGGTTAGAGGTTTGTGCAATCAATTGACCATTGCCATGTGTAAAGTGGCTGAATTAAAATGGAATGGGGGGAGGGGTCATTTTGGCTTCAATTTGGTCAACCCATTGGTTTGGGTTGGGTGCACCTCCCCATGGCCTGATTTTGGGCTGAGAGGATCAGTTGGGTCGACCAAGGGAGGATGGTGTGGTCTCTATCCATGATGAGGTGGCTAAACATGGTTTAGTGTGTGTCATGGATAAGGTTAAAAAGGCTTAATAAAAGGTTAGGAAAGGAGCCCCTCCTTTTACCATTAATGGCATGGTCACATGCCAAACTTTCATGGCTTCCTATGGCTTGTGAATGGCTCATGCATGGCTCCATGTGGCTTAGGGAAAAGTTTAGTCAATTTCATGAAAATGGGTTTTCTGACTTTTGGCATTTTGGTGAGAGTTGTCATGAGGTTTAATTTTGGAATAATCCAATGATGAATTTAGGATTTAGGTATTGAGTTTAATTGAAAGTATGATGAGGGGAAATGTCATATGGGCTTTGGGACCAATTTTGGGCCTTTGGATGTGGTAAAAGATGGGCTTTTAAAATGATTTAAGGAATGGGCCTTTTTGTTTAAAAATGAATTTATGGATGAGAGTTTTGTAAAGAGGTTGGGCCAAATAATTGTTGAGTTTGGTTTAGGGATATGTCATGAATGATTTGAAATAAATTTGAGGTGGTTTGGGCTTGAATTGGGTTGAATTTGAGTTCATTTGGTAAAGAGGCTAAGGTGGGCCAAAATGGGCTACCATGGGCCAATGTTGGGCTAGGGTTGAAATTGATGTAAAATAAATGTTGGGAAATGTTTATGGGAGTGTTTCAAAGAGGTTTTGGCTTTGGTTGGGTTTTGATTTTGGGGTTTGGGTCTATTTGGGCTAGGTTTAGGTTTAGGTCAAAATTGGGCCTTTTGATTTTGGGTTGAATTTGAGTGGGGTTTGGGTCTAAATTTTGGGAAAATCATGTTAGTTTTTTGTTTATAGGAATGTTAAGGAAGGTTTAGAAAAGATTTGGGGTTAATTGGAGTTGAATTGGGTGAGTTTGGGCTAAGTTTGGGTCATGGGTTCAAATTGGGCTTTAAGGCCCAAAGTGAAATTGGATTCAAATGTCAATCAAATTGGACTTGGATTTGGTCTAGATTGGTGTTGGGGATGTTGATTTGAAGTTTAGAATCGAATTGGACCAGAATTTGGGTCAATTGGGTAGGTTTGGTTTGACATTGGGTTCACTTTGGGTTAAAATGGGTCAAATTGGGGATTTTGATAAAGGTGGGGTAAATTGACAAAATTGGCCCATGATGTAGTTGAACAAAATGAAATTGGGAATATTTGGGATTTTCTGGAATTTTCTGGGAATTTTCTGAATTTTTGGATTTTTTGGCTAAGAGGGGTATTTTAGGTATTTGGAGGGTATTGGGAGGTATTTTTGGAATTTTTGGTATTTTTGGCTATGGATGATCAATTTGATTGGTGAGGAAATTTTTAGGAATGATTTTGGAGAATTTTGGGTGATTTGGAAATTTTGGAAGATTTGGATAATTTCAAGGGTTTTGGGTAGGTTAGGCGGGTGTAGGGTCCCGGGGGTCAAAAATTGAAAATTTGGAAAATTGGAGCTTGGGTGAATGTAAGTGGAAAGAAATCATTTTGGTTGAGCTATGAAGCCATATCAAGCCCACATGAGCCATGAAAGGGACTCATTTGAGGTATCCACTATGTTGTTCCTAACCCTCTTAGCCAAGGGCTTAGGGGTTAAGGACCATCCATGTGAATCACTTTCATGAGTCAGGAGGTCAAGTTGGGTATGGGTGTGGTTTTAAGAGGTGTGTGAAAGTGTAGTGCATAGGTTTAGTGTGTGTGTAAGTCAACCCTTCACCAGACCAGGCCACCCAGGGCAGTCCTAAGGCCAAAGAGTCCTATAGGAACTCATCCTTTAAACTTCCACATTTGATTTCAACCCTCTAGGAGATTAGGGGTCTACAATCAAGTTTATGGAGTTTGCAGGGAGTTAAGAAGTGGTTTGAATTTCTAAGTGGTGGGTCCCAATTCTAATCCTCTAAGATAGTCAAAGGAAAAGCCTAAGGCTAGATCCTAAGTACTAAAGAGAGAAGAGAAGACCTCATCAAAAATGAGGTCAACAGAAGGTTATGGTGGAGCTTGGGTGGCCATGTGGGTTGGCTTGGTTCATTCACCAAGGTTTTTTGGCTGAGAAAAACTCACATGATTGAGCTTGATCTTGGTGCAATCAATTGGGTTATGCCATGTGTAAAGTCAAGGATTTAAATGGCATGGGTGTAAGGAGCATTTTTGGTCCAATTTGGGTCAATTCATTGTTTTGGCTTGGTTCACTCACCAAGGCTTGATTTGGGCTGATGTGAGTAGGGGTGTAAATGAACCGAACACGAATGAACAGAGCTAGTGTTCGTGTTTGAAATGTTCGAACACATCACTGTTCGTGTTTGGTTTGTTTGCTTATCGAACGAATCGAACGAACACGAACTTCCTGGCGAACCGAACACGAACTATTCGCAAACAATGAGCTTTTTTGATAGCCCTAGCTTTGATATGATACTTCCTCAAAATGAAGCAAATTGATCAGGTATTCCGTACACATCAGGTAACCCATACTTCCTCAAAATGAAGCAAACCGAATAAGGCGTTTAGGGTTTTGATTAGGGTTTCATTTTAATATATAGTATAGTATATTAATTATAATATTATAATATTTATATTAATATAATTAATATTATAATATTTATATTAATATAATTAATATTATAATATTATTATTTTTATTAATAATTTGTCATATATTATAATTTATAGAAGTTTAATTATTTAAAATATGATAAATTTTTATAATATATAATTATTTTTAAAATATCATAAATTTTTTATATATAGTTATTTTAAATTATTTTATATTTCGAAGAATAACGAACCGAACATGAATGAACACATCACTGTTCGTGTTTGGTTCGTTTAACAAACCGAACAAAAAAATTGTTTGTGTTCGTCTCGTTTGCGTATCGAATGAATCGAACACGAACTTTTTGGAGAACCGAACACGAACTGTTCGCGAACAATGAGCTTTTTGACAGCCCTAGATGTGAGATCATTTGGGTCAGCCTCACTTGTGTGGTGAAGTCCCCATCCAAGGTGAGGTGGCTAATTTTGGTTAAAGTGTGTCATGAATGGGGTTAAAAAAGGTTTAGTGAAGGCTTAGGAAAGGCTCCCCTCTTCTTGCCATAAGTGGCATGGTGAGGTGGAAAGGGCTCCCCATGTCTTGCATATGGCTTATGCATGGCTCCATGACTTCATTTGGCTTGCTCATGGCTTGGGAAAAGGTTGGCTCACTTGCATGGAAAAGGGTTATTTGGAATTTTGAAAACTTTGGATTCCATTGATGGGATTTTTCATGATGCTACAAATGGGTTGATTTCATGATGGTTTAAGACTTTGGTCAAATAGTATTATCAAAGGAATGATGAAGAAAAGGTTTCATGTGGGCTTGGGAATGGACTTTGGGCTTTTAAAATTTGGTAAAGGTGGGCTTTTAAAATGGTTTAAGGGAATGGGCTTTTATGTTTAAGAATGAAATTGGACCTAAACGTCAATCAAATTGGGCTTGGATTTGGTCTAAATTGATATTGGGGATATTGAATTGAAGTTTAGAATTGAATTGGACCAAAATTGAGGTCAATTGGGGAGGTTTGGTTTGACATTGGGTTCATTTGGGTTAAAGATGGGTCAAATTGGAGATTTTAGTAAAAGTTGGGTAAATTGACAAAATTGGCTCATGGTGTAGTTGAACAAAATGAAATTGGGAATATTTGGGATTTTATGAAATTTTTTGGGAATTTTTGGAATTTTTGGATTTTTGGGTCAAGAGGGGCATTTTGGTAATTTGGAGGGTATTGGGGGTATTTTTGGAATTTTTGGAATTTTTGGTCAAAGATGATCACTTTGAATGGTGAGAAATGTTTAAGGACTGATTTTGAGAAATTTGGGTAATTTTGAAAATTTTGGGTCATTTCAAGGGCATTTGGTAGGTTTGGCTGGTCCGGGGCCCCGGGGGTCAAAAATTGAAATTTTGGAAAAATGAAGATTGATTGAATGTGAGTAGAATGGAATCACTTTGGTTGAGCCATGAAGCCATATTAAGCCCATATGAGCCATCAGAGGACTCATTTGAGGTATTCACTATGTTGTTCCTAACCCTCTTAGTCAGGGGCTTAGGGGTTAAGAACCATCCATGTGAATTACCTACATGAGTCGGAAGTCAAGTTGGGTGAGAGTGTGGTTTTAGGACTTGGAATGTGTGTGAGAGTGTGGTGTATGTGCAAGTCAACCCTCACTGCGACCGGGCCACCTGGGGTATCCCTAAGGCCGAAACAGTCCCATAAGAAACTCTTCATTTAAACCTCCACATTAGACTTCGACCCTCAGGTGATTAGGGGTCTACCATCAAGCTTGTGGGGTTTGCAGGGAGTCAAGAGGTGTTTGAATTTCTAAAGGGTGGGTTCCACTTCTAGTCTTCTAAGATTAGTCAAAGGAAAAGCCTAAGGCTAGATTCTAAAGACTAAGGAGAGAGAAAAGAAAAGACCTCATCAAAAATGAGGTCAACAATTTGCACTTTTATAAATTTTGTCATGGCTTCAAGAATGAGTAAGGGGAAGAGGAAACTTGATTTTAATGAAAAGAGATTTGTGAACATGAAAGCCCGATACCATTATAATACCAACTTTCAATAAAGAAAATCGTTTAAGACCGTAAGTCTGGGCAGAGTCGTTGAAAGGGTAATTGTTGATCGGCGATGGGAGAACTTTTGTTATTTTACCGCTGAGACTATTGTTGGCATAGTACGAGAGTTCTATGCTAATTTGGGTGAAACTTCGGACGAGAAAGTGTTTGTGCGTGGAAATATGGTGGAATTCACCCTAAATCTGATTAATGAATTTTATCAGTTGAGGGGTTCCTCCTGTGAGTACACCCGATTCAGTGCCACTAATGACGCTTTAGATGAAGTGATTGCATATCTAACAGATGGAAAAGGAGAGTGGAAGCTTACTTTTCTTCTTTGAAGTTAAATGATCCATTTAAACCCTTGCACTATTTCATTTCTGCAAGGTTATTACCTACATATCACCATAGCGAAGTGACTAGAGACAGAGCCATTCTAAACTTCTGTATTCAGCAGATGAAAATGATTAATATTGCTCTGTCATCTATAAGAATATTCTTTTTATTGCTAAGTGTGAGACCATTGGTGGATTAGGCCATCCTACTCTAATTTTCACTTCATGTGAACAATCAGGAGTTGATTTTGGTAGAGACGAAGAGAAGGTTGTGCCTCTAAAGCCCATTGGAAAAGGGAATATTAAGACCTATGAATCTCATGTTGGATGGAGATCTGGGAGTAGTAGTCGTGATATTCCTTCTACTTCTAGTGCTCCTACTCTTCATAGAATTATGGAGCAACTGATGATTCAACGGGGTGACATGTTAACAATGCATAATAAGATTGAAAATTTAGAGGCTAGAAATGCATTTAATGATCATTTTATGGTGAGAAGAATGGAATGTAAAGCTGCTTACAATGAAGCTATGGTTAGATTCATGAAGGGTGATCCTACTCTGGAATTCCCTACTTGCCCTAGTTCAACTCCATATCAGCAAGAAGATCTGAATGTAAAAGAAGAAGAAGAGTATGATGGGAGCGATTACTGATAGTGATTTTCTTTTATCTTTGATTTATTATTATTTATTGTTTATTGTAGAACTTGTGATTGGTTTTATGTTGTGTTGCATGGTGAGGCTCTATGATGTGTATTCATTATTTAAATTTGGATTAAATTATTATATGTTTGTATGTACTATTAAATGTTTAGTTTAAATTTTAAATGTCTCTTTACCCTGCAAATCTTTGATATGTCATGCTTAGCACACTTTCTATATTTTTATATATCAGTTATTATGAATGCTTAATCAATACCAGCATAGCTTGAAGAAGAAAGAAATGGAAGACCTGATACATACAGATTAGTACTTTTTGTTCTTTCTTCCTTTTTTTATATTTCTAAAGTAATATATATTAAAAAATTTAAGTTTGGGGGGAAGAAAGACTAAACTTTATTTGTCCTCAAATGAACTGTTTTTAGTGAGAATTTGACTTTAGAAAGTTATACTTTTTATTTTATTTAAATATTATAGTAAGCTTTAGAATTAAGTTATAATAATGAAAGTTTACTTTATGATTAAAATATTTAGTATAAGAGTAAAAGACTATAGTTTGCTATTTAGAGTAAAGAAAAGAGTATTTTTGAAATGTTAAGAGTCTTAGAATGACATGTAAGAAGAAATGATTGATACTTTATGAAGTAGTTTTTATACTAATATTGATGTATAAAGAAAGAAAATGTAATGAGTTATAACTTTAGAAAGAGGATGGTGAAGTTCAAAATCATTAAAGGCTATCCAGATATAATAATCCTCACATAAAAAAAGAGAAAAGAAAAAAAAGATTGAAAAACAATCCATACATATATGAAAAGAAAAAAAAAACAAAAGAAAAGAAAAATATATGTGAGGAGAAGCTTGAGGAGATTCCTAATTAAAAATTGGCTTCACTTGAATTAACCTAAAGGAAAGAACTTAATCACATTTTTGGATTTATATTAATGTGTTAGTGTCTTTATTAGTAGAGTATTCATGAGAATTGTTTTTCATATGATTTTTCTAAGTGTTCTTAATTTGACAAATTGCACTTATTCTTGAAATGAATAGAAGACTAGAACTCTTAAACTTGATTACTAAATATCTGACCTATAGTTTGACTCAAATTATTAAAACTGATTTAAAGGTATTGCTATTATATTTATGAATAAAAAATTGTAACAATTAAAAAGTTAACTTCACTACCATAAGTCATAATTTTTATGTAGTAAAAGAGTTGATAATGGACAAGTAACATTTAAGTTTGGGGGATTTTGATGCACCAAAAATATGTTAGATTTTTCACTTATATTTTATACTCATTTTTGGTGATATTGCGCTTTAAAAAAGGGTATTTTTCATGTTTTGTTGTAGCTACATTGATTTTAATCATTTAGAGCAAAAGAAAGTAAAAAGGGCAAAATTTGGCGTCAAATGAGGCGATTTTTGGAAAACAGGCTCTTGACACCGACGATGCCATCTTATAGAGAGCACAGAAAATTAAATCCCGGCTTGGCGTCGGCGGCACTGAGATGGGTGCCGACGGCGTCGTTCGACAGAGAATGGGTGTCGACGGCACCCAAGTCCGGCGCTTACGGATTCCAGGACGGTTACACACAATTTCGTTATAAATTCGACGTTTTCGAACGCTTTTTGGAGTGTTGGTTGAGGCATCTCTTGGGAAACTCATCCCTACACTATATTAGAAGCCTAAATCGCCATAAAAAAGAGAGAGGTTGTAGGTTTAAATATGTTAGGCGTGCGTGTGAGTGGAAAAAAGTGAAGAGTCACTGTAGAGAGTTTGTGGAGTCTTGTAGGGTCTTGTTTGGAGTGAGTTGTGAGTGTTTATTGTAAGAAGAGAAAGAGAATCAAAAGAACTTCACAAGATTTTCTTTAGGGAAGAGTTACAGATAAGTTATGTTTGTATGAACTTTCTTTTATATATAAAATCCATGCTTTCTCGTATCTTCCTCATGAATTCTGAGTAGATTTCTTTGTCTTTCACCTTACAATGAGATATGGTGAAATGAAGAGATAGAATGGATATGTCTTTTAAATGTTAAATGATTGTGATGATTTTACACTTTGTTCTTACTTTTTGATCTGGCCAATTGAAATATTAAATTTTATTGTGAAACATAAGATCCGAAAGGACAATGAGTTCTACAACAAAGATGAGATCACATTCAATTCTATGGATGAGAATGTAGTCCATAGGGTTGAGTGCAAATAAATAGAGAAATATGCTTTGTTGGGCATAGAATTAGAGATTTTAAGGGTGACAGACTAAAATCCCCAATTCGGTCCTAGTGTTTGGAAACTAAAGCGAGATTTAGCCTTCAAGCGAGGGGGAAGTGGGAGCTCTAGAGTGGGAGCCAGTATCCTCTCAGCCTAACCACGGATTTAGGGACAAAAAATAGGATTAGCCAATGTTCTTTATGCACTCGGGAGAGGGTAAAGAATATGAATGCTTCTATTTGACACAATATAATTTCAAACAATCTAAATCTTTCACTAACCATAAACTCATTGCAAGGGGAAGGATGCTTTCTCAAAATTTGAATATTTTGTTATTAAACTAGTAACACTTTATTTAGATTTAGTAAATTTACTTTGAATTTTAAATAGTAGTTTGGTAAATTTAGTTCCATTAGCATATTTAAATATTGTCAACTTATGTTTTTCACCTGCAAGTTTAATGAAGTTTAAACATTGTGTTTTAGTAATACTGTCATAAAGTTGCACCTTCCTCGTGGGATCGATGACCAAGACTCTAATAGAGCCATGAATTACTTGTGTGATACGTATACTTGCGTTTGTATTCTGGTGTCTAAAAGAAAATATATTGAAATACAAAAACACTGCATCATAAGCTCAAGTCCAACTAAGGGGAAATAGTGTAAAGTTCTCTGATAGCTATAAGCATACCCTTAGGGGTGCTTACTTACATAACTCTTAATATGACATTAAAGATTAACCACTTGCCTCACTCATGGGCTAATTAAAACATCAACAAGATTACACTGAGCACAGTTCAAAGTATAATAATATAACTCTTAATTTAACATGGGTCGATCAACTCAACAATATAGCAAGGACAAATGAACTTGAAATAGTCCAAGAGATTCTAAAGTTGTTTAGAGTCACTCTCTAAATAACTTACAAGATTTTGGACATTTCATAAGATATTTGGATTTATTATAATTTGTGAGGAAAATCATTCTCAAAATATAAGGACTCACTAAGATATGATTCGAGGCTCTTCAACTTAAAACATACTAATGAGAATTATCCCGTTACAACTTAATCTACAGTAATACCCAATGCTCCGGGGTTTGATTTTTAACATTACCCTCAATCCCTTATAGTAATTGGGGATATTCTAGATGGCCACATATGGATCATCGAGGCGGGTGTAAGTTGGAGGTTTTGGTGGCAAGGGAGATGATGAAATATTCATTTAAGCACATGAGATAATGAAATTGTATTGTATCTCCAAAATCAGATGATTTTGTGAGTGTGCAAGATTGATATTAATATTCTCCAACGTTTAGTAGAGAGTTTCCCTTAATTTTATTGGTTGCTGGTAGCTTTAGCCCAATGATGTGACTGACTTGTGAAATGTCTGGTTTGCAAAATACATATTTATGTAGTAAGAAAAGATATATTTATCAATAAATCTTATATTTTTGCTTGAAAAGTGAAAATCGTAAATGATTTGAAAGTATGAAAAATTAAGTTCTTATGTGTGTTACTTTTGACGAGTTCATGAGTCAGTCACATAAACAAGGCTGAGGGTTACCCTCCCGTGATTTGTTTTGTTGGTAGCATTTTACCCAATGTTGGGTCTCATGTACATGATACTGATGATTTCCCATGAATGTCCCTCGAGAATTGTTAGGGCTTCGGACCTGATTCTGAGTCCACCCCACAACTTAAGATTCTTACATCTAACCCCAGTCTTATATATGTGTTATTTAACACATTCTACATGCTTACGTTTCCTCATAATTTGTTTTAATTTCTATACATTTGTATGATATGTTTATAACGTCCCTTTACCATCAGTGTCAGAGGCGGTAGGTACGCGCCGTTACTTTTTCTTCTACTGCATTTTCCCTTTACTGTACTTTACGACATGTTTTATTTATGCATAATTTAATATGATTTCAAAGACCTCTATGGTAGAGAATAGTAGGTCACCTATTTACGAGGAACATGTGGCGAGCCCTGAGACCCAACAATAATAACAAGTTCAAAAATACACCCTAAAACTAGAACCATCATAGCAAGTAGTTCAGAACAAACTGCAAGCGGATTGAGAATGACTTCATATGATGATCAAGACTAAAAAATGAAGCAGATCTACTCCAGTAAAATTTTCCTTAATATTAAATAACACAAATCCTTATGAATTCAAGGATGTTCTTCTAGTACGATGTAAATCCTCATATTATCCCTAGGTCTTTCCACAATCATGTTGTGCAGTATATGTCCTAATGCTTTTTAGGATTTGAAATTGTTCGTTTGATACGATGTAAATCCTCTTATCTTCCTAGGATATTTGGATGACTTGATGTCGAGCGAAAGTAATCCCAAATTTAAAATAATTTACAGGAGTGAAAATTAAATAATATCATTACCATAATGTAAATCTAAACAATAAAATTGCTTGGGGTGTCATTGAGGTTCTCCTCAGAATCTGTGGCATCCCCTACTTTCTGCTCCTTTGATCTCCAAAAATTATTGTTCATACTTGAGCTACTCCCACTTGATTTTTGTAAGATCAATCATAAAAACGTAACTTTTAATTCTTAAAGATGAAACTTCCAATCCCAATCGAGAGTTTTTTTAAGTGACTTCAGCATTTAAGTTGAAATTAAATATAGGGGCATGCCCATATAAAGAAATAGAAACCTAGAAAAAATAAACCCTATCTAATCTTTATATTAAGCAGGGGAATTTTTGGTCATACAGAAAGTTCTGTAGACTAAACATATGTTATATATATTTTTTTAATTTATATAATCGAGCCTACTATCAAGTGGTAGACTTATCTCTCGAGATAACATATTACTTGTAATATTGAGCTCGATTTTTAAACTATTTTACACATGAGATCTGTCTGGTCTCATTTATTTCAAAATCAAAATAATACACATATTAAATTAAATATAATTTTTTTATTTTAAAAATCGACCGACACAAATGTGTTGCCTTCTTCAAAGTTCTGAGGAAAGAAAAGAAGTTTGAGTGGACGAGTGAATGCGGGCAAGCATTCCAAACTTTGAAAAATAGTTGTTAGTCACTCCGTCACTACTAAAAAATCTGAAGCCTAAAGAAGAACTTTCACTCTATTTAGAAGGGGTCTTTGACGCCATTAGTTCAGTCCTTATCAAGGAAGAATTAGAGAATCAATTTCCCATTTATTACACCAGTAGGTTCAATAGAGGGGCCAAAATAAATATCCTCCTATGGAGAAATTACATATGCTTCTATTGTTTCAGTTCGTAGGTTCTGATCGTATTCCAGACGCATACAATTAAGGTGATCACTGATCATTCCCTTAAGTCCATACTCGACTTGAATATTTAGGTCTTTTAAATTGGTCCATTGAGCTCAGTGAATACAACCTTTTTTACCTCACTCAAACAACAGTTAAAGCTCAAGTAGTGGCAGATTTCTTGGTGGATTTCTTGAAAATGAGCAAGTCAAGTGAATAAAAAGAGGCTATAATGCTGGCTTGGAGCCTCCATGTGGATGGAGCTTTGGGACAAACCAAATTAGACATTGGAGTAGCTTTAAGTGGTTTGATCGAACATCATGTTTATCATTTGGTCATCCTTGAATTCGCAGTAACAAATAATCAAGTGGAGTATGAGGCCTGAATGGCTAGGCTTTTGTTAGCTCAAAGAGTTGGTGTACAACATCTAATTATAAGATCTGATTCTCAATTATTGTCAACCATGTCAATGGAGACTTTGAGACCCAAGATGATGATCAGGTACTTGAATAAAGTCAAAGTGGAGGTCAGAAAGTTTGTAAGTTTCCGTATCGAACACATTAAGACGAGGGGAGAATCAAGTGGTAGACCTTTTATCAAAAGTTACAAGTGTTTGAAATAGAGTACCCTAAAAGCTTCTTCGACCTTCAATTGAAGAACCCAAAGTCATGTAAATGTAAATAATTGATGAAAACAGTTAGGTAGACCCTTACATTTATACTTTTAAACCGGGTAAAATTTATGAAGTCGTAATGGACTCGCGAAGATTTAAGTTCAAAGTAGCCCAATATCTTCTATGTGCAAGCATGTTATTCTGAATTTCAACCATATCCTTGCTTTTAAGATGCGTCAGAGTAAGTGAAGCAGAAGACATCCTTCGAGAAGTACACTTGGGCCAATGTTGGAACCATTAAAGAAGAAAAAAAATTGGCTCATCAGGTGCATAGACAAGGTTATTTTTGGCCAACTCCTTTGAATGATGCAGGAAAGTTTTCCCAATGTGTGAACAATGTTAAAAATATGCTTCGTTAGCTCACGAACCAGCTCAAAAATTGCAATTGATTATCAGCCCCTGACCCTTCGCTAGGCGGTGACTAGACATTCTTGGTCCATTCCTGCCTTCCACAGGACATTGAAAATTCCTTTTAGTAGCTATGGATTATTTTTCTAAATGGATAGAAGTTAAAACACTTGCTCAGATCCCCGCAGGTGTAGTCCATGATTTTATCTAGTAGATATAATCTATCGATATGGGTTACCCCTCATTGCAGATAATGGAACTCGATTTGGTGATCAAAGGGTAAAAGATTTATGTTAGAGCTAGGGAATTAATTTAAATTTTTCATAGGTACAACACCCTCGTACCAATGGTTAAGCTGAAGCTACAAATAAGAACATACTAAGCTTATTAAGAAAGAAGGTCGAACGTGCAACAGGTAAATGGGCAGATATGCTTCCTTCATTCCTTCGGGCCATTCGAACCACTCCAACAAAATAAACTGGGCAAACACTATACATGCTTTCCCATGGAATGGAAACTATGTTACCAGTTGAATATAATCATCACAAGCAAAGAGTTATCACGGTAACATCTTTTAATGAAGGGAAGATCAACGACTGGCAAAGTGAGAATGAAGAAGGAGCCTCACTTGCTCTTGATTTTCTTAAGAAATTTGAATTAATGCTACTCTATGGTAGAAGGAGATAAGAAGAAGAATATCCCGAAGTTATAGCAAAAATGTACGAGAAAAGACATTCTCTACAGAAGATTTGGTTTTAAAGAAGGCCTATCTACACCTAGAGGATAGTTGGTCGGCAAGCTAGATCAGACATGGACTGACCCACTCATCATTAATCAGTGGGTTGCTCCAAGTGCCTATAAGTTAAAAACATACATGGAAAAGTTCCTTCCACGAACATGGAGTGGAGATGACCTCAAAAAAAATTTTCGTAAACAAAATGTTTTATTTTCTATCTGTAAGCATGTCTGAGAAAACACCATTATTGTAAAATCAAACTTTTTATTTTTCTCAATCAAAAGGTACAAAATATTCGGGTAACAAGTAAAAATAAATAAAAAATGTACTCAATTTACAAAACTTTTAGAATGAGAACAGACTCTCGAGGGGGTGAAGGCTCTATCTTAAAACTAGGTCAACGAGCCTTTGCCATGAGCTCTCGATTCCTCCTCCTCACGACATCGCCTCTCCTTGCATTTTCTCCTAAGTACGGAAGACGATGGAGAGAGGGAGGATACAGCTGCCAGAAGACTTAATAGCCCACTCATCCACCACTAGCTTTTTAGGCTGGGCTAGACTTCTATCAGCAACCGTCGAACAAATGTATTGTGCTCCCTTTGAATGCATTTTCAGCGCTTCCTTTCTCTAAGGTGCACGCCATTTGTTCGCAGAGAGCAGGTGTGATACCTAGTTCAACTCCTCCCCATGAGCTCCTCGAAGTCAACTAGACCTCCAACATAAATTGTCGAATAGACGTATTGCATTCTTTGGGAACATGTTGTTAATGCAACCTTTCCCTGTGGGACACAACACCCGTTCACGAGGTGGGATGACCTTGGTTGGCCACTTTGTCTGATGTCGCGTTTGACACCCAATTCAGAGAAAGCTCCCTGCTTTGACACTCAAATCGAAAAAAAAGTAGAGCTAATACATAGTCCTTGTAGAGCCCATCACTCCCGCTGATGAAAAGCCACCTTCACCCCCGGCATGATACGATCGACCAAACTCTAACATCATATACTAATCCACTAAAAATTTCTTTTGAATGTGATCACAATTAGCAAAAGGCGCCCTAAACCTTTTATAGGTAAGAGGGTCAACTATTCCAATAGGGTTCACCTGACAAAAGCTGTTATGGGCCCATCATGACAAGGTTGCTCCAGACTATATAACATAGCTCAGCGGCTAATTTTCCTAAAATTGAAAAAGAAAATTGAGGCACAACCAAAGAATATCTTTAAAGTTAACCCATCGAAGACCATGAGATAGAAGACTTGACCCGATTAAACAATGTTAGATAGACGTTTCTGATGCTCGGGAACTTGAACACATAAAGCAAAAGGTTAATAATCCAAAGATGACCAAAAAAACATTACAATGTCTGGTCACACCAAAGATGACCAAAAAGTGTTATGACACTTAGTTGCACCAAAAATAAATAAAAAGTGTTATGAAGCTTGGTCGCACCAAAGACGAGCATAAGTTTCTATGACACTTGGTCTCACAAAAATGATTAAAAAGCATTACGGTGCTTGGTCGCACCAATTAAAACCAAAAAGCATTACGGTGCTTGGTCACCCCAGCGATGACCAAAAAAGCGGGCCAACAATTGGTTGCCTCAAAGACAACCATAACACATACGATGCACTAAAGAAGATCAAGATGTGTTATAACGCCTGGGCATAGATAAGCTACTAGAAATGCAAATTTGGTGCTTGGTTGCACAAGAATAGACAAAAAAGTGTTATCACGCTTGGTTGACAGGAAACCTGCAAGCTGCGTATGACATTCTAAAAAAAAATTCTATTTCGAAGAGAAACGGTCGACCAAAAATCATATTTCATTTTATGAATGTCTATCACAAATTTTAGGACAATAAAATTAAAAAAAGTCTCTATGAATCTTCCGAACAAGTGTTAGATGATTCATCATCTGCCACATTGCTGCTCTCAGATTCTTCGTGACGTTCAAAAGCTAATTGAATGTCATGGAGCTTCTTGAATTCTTCAAGATTAGAATACTTTGGGTCAACCATCTCTACTCGGGAACATTCATTAGTTCTAATTTTATGACCTATCTCCAAATATTCTATTTGCATCGCAACCAGATCCTTGGTGATCATCATGTTAGACATTTACTCCGTGAGTAAATCATTGTCCTCGTGGACCACTGAGATGCATTCAGATTCAATTTCTAGCCCCGCCTTTGCATTTTGTAGATCAAAATCCACTTTGGCTGCCCTCATTGATGCCAACTCCACTCGCTCCTGATATTTTCTAGCCTTTTCATCAGATTTGGCAAACCCTTCTCCCATTGATAAGTAAATTGAAGTCCGATGATGAGTGGAAGTATAGCCCGATGATGACGGGAAGTGTAGCCCAAGAGTTGGTAAAGGTCAAGCATTTCCCATAATTTAATCGGAAGAATTCAATTAAGCTGCTTATCTAAATCTGCAAACTAGAGTATGTCTGCGATCGTGGAAGCGTAACTTGCTAATGCTAAGTTATGGGGAAACCAATCTCAATCAATATTGATCAGGCTAAGGCTTGAATTAGAATTCATGTAGACCTTCACCTTGTCCTTTTGTAGTGGGATCCAATGATCGTTCCCTTTTTCTCACTTCTAGGAGGACTGGGGAGAAAAGTATCAAAAGAGATGCCCTTACTTTTCACCGATCCCTGACCGACTCAACATAAATGGGCCTTTTTCTCATGTTCTCAGCCGAATCTCTGCCGCCAGATTTAATTGTGTTGTCCACATAAGGAGAGATTATTGAGTACGGACACCGCACACAAATTCCGATCGGGACCTGACCCGAACCGCCGCGCTTAACGCAGTAATGTTTGCTTCCAAAAGATAGTCAAAAAGCTTTGACTCGATTTATAAATAGCGGCTAGTGTATAAAATTAATATTATATAAGTAATATTTTTACACACTAGGGGTACTACGTAAGTATACGTATCGTTTCAAGTAATATAGGGTTTTTAAACAAATACGCTCAGTATCGATCCCACGAGGAAGATTTATATAAATAAATTTTCTATAAAGCGAAAGCGAAATATAATAGTAAAATTATTTTTATTTTGATTATAATTTACTATTAATTTACTAGATGTAATTTAAAGAAAACAATAAAAAGAAAATGATTTTATAAACTCTATATAAAATAAAAAACTTTCTTTCCTTCAATTAATATAAGATTTTTATAGATAATTTAATATTCGTTGGAGAATTTAATTTATGGTATTGTGCCAAATAGAAGCATTCCTATTCTTTACCCTTTGATCGAGTGCAAAGAAAATTGACTAATTCTGACGAATAGGTCCGGATGTATTGTTAGTAGAATGGGTTAATCTAGGCTCACACTTCTAGATGTCCAAGGGTGGCTATGGTCGGCCCTACTAATGACCCTTTCCTAGTCTATAAATCAAATTATAATAATTTAGTCTGTCACACAAAAAACGTATCAATTCTACGCCCTTTAAATATTATCTTCCTATTTATTTGCACTTCACCATGAATAGCCCGCACATGACCTTCGACTACCCAAGGATTCATGTGACATTTAAAAGTTAAGAGTTCTTCTCCTACAAGGCTTTTAAACTCTTGACGGTTTTTAACGATTGAAACGACCAATTTAAAAAGTAAAGTAAGATCGGATATTAATGTCATCACAATGTTTTGAAAATATTTTGAATTTTAATTCTCCATCGAATCTTTATATTATCTTATCTATCTCTTCATAATTGAAGTAAGAAAGTAACTAACTACTCAGAACACATTGAAAATAAATAACAAAACATGATAATTAAACTTTGAATCAAAATATACTTATCTCAAATATTTCTTCTACGGATCTTCGATTCCTATCGACTCCACGGTGTAATGAAGTCCGGATGCGATAACTTGAAAATAAACTCACTAAACTAAACAAAAGTGGCCCTAAATTTCTCTCTCTAATTCTCTCTCTAAGGATGAGAGATCTTAAAGTAGATAAGAGAAAGGGGTATAATGGGAGGGACACGTTTTCTGAAGAATTGGACCTCTATTTATAGGCTTCAAGAGTTGCCTTGAGGCACCTCTTCAAAACATATCCACATTCAATGAATCTTCTAGAAGGTCGGTCTGGCATCTAGGCGCCAGACACCGCGTCCAGTTCTTCGCACCTCTTCACTTTGGCTCTCACCTCTTCGCGATTAAAACCGTTTTGGAGTGTCTAAATGCAATGTATCACATGTCCTATTATAAAGGAACAACTGACAGCCGTCTAGAATGTTCAATAACCGCTCACTCCGTCAAAATAACTAATCAAACATTGTCAAAAACTTGACAGTTTTGGTATCGAGTCTGGCGCCTAGAAGCCAGGCCATATTTTTTTATACTTTTGGTATTTTGCTCCATTTTTGCTCCTTTTTCCTTCATAAACCTTTTTACATTACCTACATCCAAAAATACAAAAAATACCTTTCATTAAAGCATAATATCCTTAGAAATTAATAAGAATTAAGACAAAAAGAAATAGGTATTTTTTTATAGATCAAAATCCCCTAAACTTAAATGTTACTTGTCCTCAAGTAACTCTTTTTACTACATAAAATATAAATTTTGGAAATAAAAGATAAATATTTAAGATTCCTTATAATTTTTAATTTTATAAAGTCTTTAGTAAATTATTAACCCAATTTTACTAACTAGGTTTAATTTTAAGAATTTAAAGAATATTTAACTACCAAATCATAAGATTTCAAACTTTTCATTCATTTTGAAAATAATAGAAGTCTATTATATTAAGTTTTCATAGATTATTTACAAGAAAAAGATCTTCTTGAAAAATCTTTTCTAAATAAATATTTATGCATAAAAATTAAGTAAAGTATGTAATTAGCTTTCTTTCTATAAGATAATTCAAGCCAATTTTTTATTAGACATTTCCTCAAGCTTCTCCTTTCTATCTTTTTTTTTCTTTGTTTTTTTATAGAGAGGATTACTATATCTGGATAGTCTGTTAATGGTTTTGAACTTCAATATCCTTAACTTATATTTTCAAAACTTATACATCTCCACTTAATTATTATAACATAAATAAAAATTCAAAAAGAATTCCAATCTTTTGTTTTTCAAGTGATAATTTTTTATTACTTAATATTTCTAAAATTCTATTATTTCTATCATGAATAGAAAAATTCTTTTTCTCATTCTTCTTTAAGTTAAATAATTCTATTCTTAAAATCAATCAAAGTTAGAAAAATTTTGGTTAATTTTCACTAATTTGTTTATAATTTCAAAAATAAAAGTGATCTCAAATAAATTCTTCATTCCTTAAGTTATGTTAAAAAGTTTCTATTTTTAGGAAAGTATTAACTCTTTAAGGACAAATAAAATTTAATTTTGAATGGATTTTCCTTTCCCCAAACTTAAGTTTTGGTATACTTATGATAATTTGAAAGTATGAGAGAAAGAAAATCATAAGTATTTTTAGTAAGTATGTAAAAAAAAACAATCTTGAAAAGAAAAATTAACTTCTAAACATGCTTTTATGAATAATTAAGATAAAATTGAAGCATGTATATAGAAAGGTAAGCGAGTGATTTTATGATGATATTAAATTTGAAACAGAATTAAAACAGAGCAAAATAATTAAGTACTAAACACTAAACTAAAACAACATATAAACTAATTCTAAATTCAGTCTCAACACAACAAAATCCTAATACTAAATAGTCAACATACATTAAATACAAAACTAACAAACGATCCAAATAAAACAAACTAACAAAGTTACACATCAAAGAAATCGATAACAACTAATCACTAGCTGTAGCCTTATCATTATCTTCATCACCAAAGGAAAATTCTATGTCTTTAGGATCAACAAATGGTGTGAATCTAGGAAAAGTAGGAAAACTAACATCATGTTCACTCTTCAGAAATCTGATTAGGGCTTCATCATACTCGGCATCATAATTACTCTTCCTGCGGGTATAATCGGATAAATGATCTAATTTTACATCGATAGTATCGATCTTACGGTGAGTTTGAAATAACTCCTGCTGTCATTCTAAAAGCTGACCATGCATTGATTCCCGAAATCGATGGTGGCTCGGCGAAGTAGAGGGTATAGAAGTAGAAGGTCTCACCGAAGTATGTGCGAAGTAGAAGGAGCGGTCGATCTCTTCCCTCGAAGACGATCATAGATACTAACACTCTCTACCCGATTGGCTTCGTAGACTTCGGCTTCTCCTCGAAATATCAACGGTGACTCCATTCTTAACACATAGTGAATAGATCGAAGATGGAAATCTCGATCCGACGAAGTCTTTGGATCTCGCGGTAGATGACCCGAGCCGCGATTACGCGATAAATTAATTTCAAAAGATGGCAAAAAACTTGACTGATTTATAAATAGCGGCTAGTGTGCAAAATCTTAAATGATATAAAAATTGAAAAATATTTTACACTACTAGAGGTACTACGCGAGTATATGTATCGTTTGAAGTAATATGGAGTTTTCTTTAAAAACCCAGTATCAATCCCATGAGGAAGTGAAGTAAGAAGTCTTTAATCGAATTCTAATCTACTACTAATAGTCTTTAGTTTGGAACGTCGATTAAAATTGTGTTTTGTCTAGCAACTACTCCTAAATGCAAGTGTTAATGTAATAGTAACTATAACTAAATGAAAATAATAATTCTAAAGATAACCATTTTTGGATTAATTGGTTTAGAGAATTTTGAGATATTAAAAACTACTATTCTTATGTAATGAAATAGATAATGTATAGGAATGAGATGCATTTAATATTGTTTGTGCCAAATAGGAGCAATCCTATTCTTTACCCTTTAGTCAGGGCATAAAGAACATTGGCTAATCTATGCTTGGTTATTGAATCGCGGTTAGGTGGGAGGATACTGGCTCTCACTTCGGAGCTCCCACGTTCCCCTTGCCTGAGGGCTAACAATCTACACTTCAGCACCCAAATGATAGGACCGAATTGAGGATTTTAATCTGTCACTCTAAAATCTCCAATTCTACACCCGATAATTATATTTCTCTATTTATTTGCATTCAATCCCCATGAACTTCACCATCCATGAAATTAGAATGTAGTTCGTACTTAGTTGTAGAAAGCCTAATCCTCTCGGATCGTTTGTTTTAACAACAAATTTAAACATTACAACAGACCTTAATTGCAATGTAAATTAAGTGCAAGTAAAAACCATCACATTTATAAATAAATTTAGTTCTACCATGCATCACAAAATCCTAAACATGATTTCTACTCATTGCAAAAGAAAAGTAAAAGGAAAACAATGGCATAATCTTCTTATGCCACTATTTTCAAAGAAGAAGAAAGAGTAAGGGAGGTACATCACAAAGCATGAAGAAAACACAAAGGAAACTTCATTTAACCAAAGCAAATTCACTACACAAATGTTTACAAAATCATAAGATAATGAAGAACAATACTTAGCTTTTTCCCTTTGAAAGAAAGACGAAGATCTCTCCCATAAAGTCTCCCAACGATTCATGCAATGCTAGCAAAATCCCTTACAAATTCTCTCGAAATCTCCTCTCGATCTCTCCAAAAGGGTAGAAATCTACATTTCTACTCTTAATCTAAGAATCCTAAACATTCCTCCAAATTTTCTCCACTTTTCTCCTCTCTAATCTACACATTTCTAACACAAATTTGCCATTTTTAAAGAGCATGGATGAATTCCGAAGAGTTTCCTTCAGCACCCCTTCGAAAAAGCATCCAAATACGTCGAATATTGGCCCAAAACCGCCAAAAGTCGGTTCATGGTCGTCCGGGCCGCTGTCGGTGGGTTCGAGGCCACTGTCGGCGGCCTTTTTGGGCACTTTTCGGTGGTCTCGGGAAAATCTCTCCGTCGGCGAGATCGATCTCGCCGTCGGCGAGCAGGCTGCTGCGCGGCTCCACCTTTTGGCTCCGTTTCAACTCCGTTTGGCCCCATTTCAGTTGCGTTGCGTTCGTAACAGATAACCCTACAAAATAAGCATAAAAACAACCTTTCTTTAAAGTGTAATCTCATTCAAAAATATTCAAGAAGTGTAAAAGAGATTAAGCATCGAAAGACTTATCGAAAGGTGTCAGGGCAGAATTTCATTTCTTGCTCGTTTTTGTTCCAAATTGCATCGTTTTTGCTTCCTTTTGCTCCAATCACCATTTATTGTACCTAAAATCAAAAAATATACAAAATATCTTCCTTTAAAGTATAACATCATTAAAAATGAATAAAATGACTTAGCAAAAAGCGTATATATTTTAGACCTGTCAGTAGACTCCACAGAATCATAAATAATGCTTCTAACATCAATAGGCTTCCTCTCCTGAATGCAGTAATTTAAGATCGCTTGATCTCTAGTCACTTCACTGAGGTGGTTGGAAGGTAACAATCTTGCAGAAATAAAGTAGTGCCATGCTTTAGATACACCATTTAATTCGAGAGGATTTGAAGTTTACCCTCTTTACGTTCCGATCTTCCAAGATCCGATGCAGATTAGTCGGATAAGCAATAATCATGTCCAAATCTCCCTCAGATGGTGATAATCCAGAATAATAGCACTCAATAGTCGGTGGCAGGCCATAGAATATGTTGATTCTTTCTGGAGTAAATCCTACTCCGATTCCTCTAACAAAGACTAGAATCTTCAGCATCCAGAAAATTTGCATAAAATTCTCGAACAATCGGAATAACAACAATAGCAGTGAAGTAACAAAATCGTTGCCAGTTGTGCGCAACAATAGTGTTTTCGATCATCTCCCCAGGATGATAAAAACTTCGTTCCGAGATGAACTTTCTCGACGACGCAAATTCGTGGAAGCGAAAATGCACAGCCACAGTTGAAAATTTGCTGCTATCAAAATTTTCTCGTCCTTTCCCGCTCTTAGATTTTGGAGTCATCTAAACGTGAAAGAAAACAAGAACTAATTTAAGAATCAAAGATTTAAACTCTTTTTAAGTTTATAAAACTTAAAATAAGTTTAAAAATCCAAAGAAATAACTAAAAATCAAATATTTTTTCAAATTTTTGGTTCTTAGCAAAACTTAGGGAAATCTATGGTGAAAATAAAAAATAAATGGTTTAAAGTGTAGATCTGACCTTGAGACGAATAAATCGAGTGGTTTCGCGCTCAAATCCTTAATGTTTTGACCTCAAAATGGATCTAGATGATGTATTTTCGCGAAATTTGGGAAGAAGATGAAGCTTAGGCATCAAAAATGGCTTTTGGGGGTTTAAATAGTAATTTTTGGGTAGCAGGCCGAACTGGCGCTTAGGCGCCGAATTCTGGAGCCTAAGCCCCAGACTCACCTTTCACAAATTTTTTTTTTAAATTTATTTTTCCACCAAAATTCATAATTTCAACTTCTAATTACTCATATCAGAGTAGAGCTTCAGTTTATAACTTCCACAACATTTTTCAAAAATTTATAAAAATTAAATATTGAATCCACCAATCAAACATAAGGTTTTCGATCAAACTCACTAATTTCCATTTAAAATCTTGAATTTGAATCGATACATTCCGGATAAGTACTACATTTGATTCAAGTTCCTAATACACACTCGATCATAACAAGTTTAAAGCAAATACAACACACATTGAATATGAAAGCAAATATACTTAACAAACACGATCGATTCTCTAAATCGATACAACGACTCAACAAACCATAATAATTATCTCTTTACCGGAATATTCTAATCTTCACAAGGGAAATTGTGTATTCCACTTGGAAAGAAGACTAACGCTTTCGGAAAATCCGTAGCGATCTTTTCATCGATCCACTTGTTCTTCGCATACATTTCAACTTGAGCATCTTGATAAGCCACAATATGATCAAATTGAAGTTTCATTTGCCATTCTAGATGTTCGACTTGATGAAACATCTCATGAAGGCGATCTCCGATCCTTTTAAAATCTTCTTCGAACTTATCTAAATGACTAGAAATTTTCTCTAAACTTACGGTGATGAAACCATTGAAGTAGGGTTGAGGATCCCTTGAGACCTTGTCCCTAGCCTCTTCTCCATGATTTCTCCTTTCCATTTCTTCAAAAATTTCTCGAATCTCTCGAGAATGAAATGTAAGGGACATAATTTTGATTGTTTGATGGTTAGGGAAGAAGATGGGTAGATTTAAAGGGGAAAATCGTGTGAAAAGCTGAAAATTTTTAGTTTTTGCACGACCCGATGATCGTGGCGCTTAGGCGTCGAATGCGGCGCCTAGGCGCCGGACCTATTGATACATAGTTGATTCTAGCGCTTAGGTGTCGAGTTCGGCTCCTAGGCGCCGGAACTATGTTCGACTCCGTTTCGCTTTAATCGTCGAATTTTCAAAATTTCGTTCTCGAAGATAGGTAAATTATCTTGGTAAGAGTAATTTAGACTCGATAACTCGCATTGTAAACTATCATAATGAAGGTTAACTTGATCTCCTTTTTACTCATATTTAAAATAGAGTGATCCTATTTTTAAATCTTACATACCTCAAAATAATTTTCAGCTTAAGTCAACCAAGACTTATGAGCATCAAATTTTTCTAAAGTAATATAAAATTAATCGAGATCGAGGCATAACCTTACATTAAAACACAAAAACACAAGATAATTATGGGTTGCCTCCCATAAGCGCTTGGTTTAACGTCGTTAGCCCGACTTAAGTAAATCTTTAATCGGAGTTGACTCGATTCATAAGCCTCTTTATAAATCTTCTTAATATTTCTCAAATAAGGCTTCGATCTTAATTCATTTACTTTAAAAAATTTTCCGGTTTTGGGATCTTTAATATCCACGACTCCATAATGGTATACTTTCTCGACAAAATAAGGTCCAATCCATTTAGATCTTAATTTTCCAGGAAAAAGTCTTAAACGAGAATTAAACAGTAAAACTTTTTGTCCAAGCTCAAAAATTTTTCCTAAAATTTTCTTATCATGCAACATCTTCATTTTCTCTTTATAAATCCTTGCATTTTCATATGATTTGTTTATTTCTTCCATCTCATTTAGTTGCAATAATTGTTTTTCTCTTGCTTTATTCAAATTAAAATTAAACTCCTTTATCGCCCAATAAGCTTTATGTTCAAGTTCTACAGGTAAGTGACAATGTTTACCATAAATTAACCGGTAAGGTGACATTCTGATTGGTTTCTTATAAGTCTGTTCTATAAGCCCATAATGCAGAATCAAGTCTATCGACCCGATCAGTTCTTTTAGGATTAACGAGTCTTTTCTAAAATTCTTTTAATTTCTCTGTTTGATACTTCGGCACATTCCATTAGTTTGAGGGTGATAAGCAGTTGCAATTCTATGTTTGATTCCAAATTTTTGAAGTAATGATTGAATTCTTATATTCTGAAATGAC
The DNA here is from genome assembly GCA_022702705.1 of Papilionanthe hookeriana x Papilionanthe teres. NCBI lineage: Eukaryota > Viridiplantae > Streptophyta > Magnoliopsida > Asparagales > Orchidaceae > Papilionanthe > Papilionanthe hookeriana x Papilionanthe teres. The sequence continues at coordinate 63,829,478 of CM040428.1, read as the reverse complement.
TTCCACCATCAGTGATAATTACCTTAGGCATTCCAAATCTTGAAAATATCATTTTCTTTAAGAATTTTGAAACACTTTTGGAATCACAGTTTGGTAAAGCAACAACTTGATCCACTTTGAAACATAATCGACTGCTAATAAAATATAAATTTTTCCGGATGATGGAACAAATGGTCCCATAAAGTCCAATCCCCATATATCAAAAATTTCGACTTCCAATATATAGTTTAACGGCATTTCATCTTTCCTAGATATATTTCCCATCCTTTGACATCGATCACATGTTTTCACATATTGTCTCACATCTTTAAATAAGGTAGGCCGATAAAATCTAGAATTTAAAATTTTAAATGCGGTTTTATCTATGCCAAAGTGTCCTCCAAAATCGGAATCATGACATTTTTGAATAATAGCAAAAGTTTCCTCATAAGGTACACATCTTCGAATCATAGAATCTTTACCGATTTTAAATAAATGAGGTTCTTCCCAAATATAAGATTTAGCATCATACTTAAATTTCTTAATAAATTTGTTATCCAAGTCATAAGGTAAAATATTGCTAACTAAATAATTAACAATATCGGCATACCGCGGTGTTTTGTATCTTTGAATAACATATAAAGATTCATCGGGAATTTCTCATTTATATTTTCTTCGAAATAATATCATTTTTAATTCTAGACAAATGATCGGCAATTTGGTTTTCGAGTTCCTTTTCTATCTACTATTTGAAAATCAAATTCTTGTAGAAGTAAAACCCATCTTATAAGTCTAGGTTTAGAATCCTTCTTAGATATTAGATATTTAATAGCGAAATGATCGGTATGAACTATGCATTTAGTACCGGGAAGATAAGGTCTAAATTTATCGAAGACATATACTTATAGCTAGAAGCTCTTTCTCGGTGGTAGTGTAATTTCTTTGTGTTTCGGTGAGAGTTTTGCTAGCATAATATACTACTTTGAAAACTTTCTCATATTTTTGTCCTAATACGGCTCCAATTGCAAAATCACTTGCATCGCATATTAATTCGAAAGATTTATTCCGGTCGGGTGCAACAATGATAGGTGCGATTATTAATTTTTCTTTTAGAATATTAAAAGCATTAATACATTCTTCATTAAATTCAAATTGTGCATCTTTTTCTAATAAATGACAAAGAGGTTTAGCAATTTTAGAAAAATCCTTTATATATCTTCATAAAATCCGAGCATGACATAGAAAACTTCTCGCATCGATAACGATAGTAGGTGGTTGCAATTCAGCAATAATTTTCACTTTTGCTTGATCTACTTCCATCCCTTTCCGTGATACTTTGTGTCCAAGTACAATGCCTTACAGTGACCATGAATTGACATTTTTCCGAGTTAAGAACTAAATTTGTTTCTTCGCATCTTTTCGAACTTTGGCTATGTTTTCCAAACAAGATTCGAAGAAGTTCCAATGGCTGAAAAATCGTCCATGAATATTTCAATTCCTTTGTCAATCAAATCACAAAATATTGACATCATACATCTTTGAAAAGTTGCGGGTGCATTACATAAGCGAAAGGCATTCTTCAAAAGCAAATGTTCCATAAGGACTTGTAAATGTTGTCTTTTCTTGATCCTCATGAGCAATAAGTAATTGATGATAACCGGAATATCTATCCAGAAAATAGAAATATGAGTGTCCAGCTAATTTATTGAGCATTTGATCCAAGAAAGGTAAAGGAAAATGATCCTTTTTAGTAGCTTTATTTAGTTTCCTATAGTCAATACAAATTTGCCATCCAATTTACTTGTCTTGTAGGAATAAGTTCATTTTTATCATTAACAATAACAGTTACTCCTCCTTTCTTCGAAACATAATGAATAGGACTTACCCATTGACTATCCGAAATATGATAAATAATACCGACATCTAACCACTTAATAATTTTTTTTAACGACCTCTTTCATAATAGGATTTAATCTTCTTTGCGATTTTATAGTAGGTTTAAAATTTTCTTCCATTAAAATTCTATGCATGCAAATGGAAGGGCTTATTCCTTTTATATCGGTAATAGTCCGACCAAAAGCTTTCTTATAATTCTTTAACACACCTAGTAATTTTTCTTCTTGATCTTTACTCGGTTCGAAGAAATAATAACGAGTAAAGTTAATGAATTTCCAAGAAAAACATATTTTAAATGGGAAGGTAACATTTTTAATTTCAGTTCAGGTGCTTTTTTAATTGAGGGTAAAAGTATATCATTTTGAGTTATGTCTAAAGTTTCCCGATTATCTTTAATAAAATGAGTCTCTTATTCTTCTACTATTTCATCTTCATCAGTTAAAAATTCAAATTTTTCTTCGAAATGACTTTACATTTTTCTTGATAATGTTTTTCAATTAAATAATCAATTATATCCATTCGATAACATTTCTTTTTATCAGAGTACTTCATTGATTTAAGAACATTGAATTTAATTTCTTGATCATTGACTCTCATGGTTAATTCTCCTTTTTGCACATCGATCATAGCTCGTCCGGTAGCTAGAAAAGGTCTTCCTAAAATAATAGGTATCTCTTTATCTTCTTCCATATCAAGTCTTATGAAATCTACGGGGAAGATAAATTTATCCACTTTAACGAGGACATCCTCTATAACTCCTTTAGGATAAGTGATAGATCTATCGACTAGCTGAAGAGTTACGGTGGTGGGAGTAATATCTCCTAAATCCGATCTTCGATAGATAGAAAATGACATGAGATTAATACTTGCTCCTAAATCACATAAAGCTTTTCCACAAAATTTTTCTCCGATAGCACGGGGTATAGTGAAACTTCCGGGATCCTTAAGCTTTTCGGGTAATTTCTTTTGAATTATTGCCTTGCATTCTTCACTTAATGCAACGGTTTCAAAAGCTTCAAATTTTCATTTTTTGCTTAAAATATCCTTCATAAATTTTGCGTAAGTTGGCATTTGTTCAAAAGCTTCGGCAAAAGGTATGTTAATAGTAAGTTTCTTAAAAATTTCGAAGAACTTAGAAAATTGATGATCAAGTTTCTGTTGTTTAAGTCTTTGAGGAAAAGGTGGTGGTGGTTTTTCGACTTCCACATTAACGGGTATAACGGTCGATCTTGATTAGGAGAGAGAGTTTCTTTAGGTTTTCGATCTCTTGACCTCGATCTCTTTTTCGATTTCATTCTGTAATCTTTCTTTTAATTCCTTTCCACTTCTAAGTTGCATGACTTTAACTTGTTCATGTTCTTTTCCAGTTTCCTTTGGATTAATTTCAACATTACTTAGGAAGTGTTCCTACAGGTACGTTATTAATTAAAGTAGCAATTTGCCCCATTTGATTTTCAATATTACGAATAACAGTATTTTGATTTTGTAATTGATTATTCATTTGCATAATTAATTCTTTTATTGATAACTTTTTCTGTTGATTATTAAATCCAGGAGGTTTATAATTTGAATTAACTTGATTATTCCAATTTCCAGTGGGATGAGATTGATTATTACCCCATTATTGTTGTGAATTGTTCCAGTTAAAATTAGGATGATTTTTCCACTCGAGGATTATAATAATTTGAATAAGGATTATTTTTACTTGCAATAGCTTGTAAAGTTTCAATAGTTTGAGGATCTTGATATTAGCAGAGTTATTATGTGAAATATTAATTGCAAAATTATCTAATTTCTTAGATATTCTTCATGACTTGTGAAGCTAAGGTATAAAAGGCTTCATTATCTTGAATACTAGCCATCTTTTTAGGGTTAATCCTTTTGGAAGGCCATTGAAAATTGTTATTAGCCATTTCTTCAATTAAAGTGTAAGCTTCTTCGAATGATTTAGACATTAAAGAACCTCCAGCAGCAGCATCAATAATTGATTTTAAAGATCCAATTAATCCATTATAAAATGTTTGAATAATCAACTAATCAGATAAAGCATGATGAGGACATTTTTTAATAGTTCTTTAAATCTTTCCCAAGTTTAATATATTGTCTCCCCGTCAAATTGACTAAATGAAGTAATATCATTTCTTAATTTAGCGGTTTTAAAAGGAGAAAAATATTTAGCAAGGAATTTTTGTGTCATTTCAGCTCATGTTTTAATAGAACCAATCGCTAATGAGTTTAACCACATCTTTGCTTTATCTCTTAAAGAAAAAGGAAAGAGTCTAAGTCTAATAACATCATCAGAAACATTGTTATATTTAAAGGTAGCACAAAGTTCTAAAAAACTAACAAGATGTAAATTTGGATCCTCATTTGGTGATCCACCAAAATTGATTGTTTTGCACTATTTGAATAATAGACGGTTTAAGTTCAAAAGAATTAGCATCTACAGTGGGTATTTGAATACTACTTATGAAGTTCATCACCTGTAGGGTTAGCATAATCCCTTAATGGTTTATAAACATTTTGATCATTAAGTTCAACTGGATTTTGTAAAGTAGCCATTTCTTGAAATTTTTGAATTTGTTTTCCCTTTTTAATTTTTCTAACTGTTCTTTCCAATTCAGAATCTAAAGGTATTAATCCTTCAGAACCAAATCTTCGCATAAAACAAGCAATAAAATTTAACTATTTTATTTCTTCCTTCCTTTGATTTCTTCCCCGCAACGGCGCAAAAAACTTGACCGACCAGTCGCGCTTAACGTAGTAATGTTTACTTCCAAAAGATAGCCAAAAAGCTTTGACTCGATTTATAAATAGCGGCTAGTGTATAAAATTAATATTATATAAGTAATATTTTTACACACTAGGGGTACTACGCAAGTATACGTATCGTTTCAAGTAATATAGGGTTTTTAAACAAAGACCCCGAGTATCGATCCCACGGGGAAGATTTATAGAAATAAATTTTCTATAAAGCGAAAGCGAAATATAATAGTAAAAATATTTTTATTTTGATTATAAATTACTATTAATTTACTAGATGCGATTTAAAGAAAACAATAATAAGAAAATGATTTTATAAACTACATATAAAATAAACAACTTTCTTTCCTTCGATTAATCTAAGATTTTTAAGATAATTTAATATTCGTTGGAGAATTTAATTTATGGTATTGTGCCGAATAGAAGCATTCATATTCTTTACCCTTTGATCCGAGTGCAAAGAACATTGACTAATTTACGGAATAGGTCCGGATGTATTGTTAGTAGAATGGGTTAATCTGAGCTCACACTTCTAGATGTCCGAGGGTGGCTATGGTCGGCCCTACTAGTGACCCTTTCCTAGTTTATAAATCAAATTATAAGAATTTAGTTAGTCACTCTAAAAACTTATCAATTCTATGCCCTTTAAATATTATCTTCCTATTTATTTGCACTTCACCATGAATAGCCCGCACATGGCCTTCGACTACCCAAGGATTCATGTGACATTTACAAGTTAAGAGTTCTTCTCCTACAAGGTTTTTAAACTCTTCGACGGGTTTTAACAATTCGAACGGCCAATTTAAAAAGTAAAGTAAGATCGAATATTAATGTCATCACAATGTTTTGAAAATATTTTGAATTTTAATTCTCCATCGAATCTTTATATTATCTTATCTATCTCTTCATAATTGAAGTAAGAAAGTAACTAACTACTCGAACACATTGAAAATAAATAACAAAACATGATAATTAAACTTTGAATCGAAAATATACTTATCTCGAATATTTCTTCTACGGATCTTCGATTCCTACGACTCCACGGTGTAATGAACTCCGGATACAATAACTTGAAAATAAACTCACTAAACTAAACAAAAGTGGCCCTAAATTTCTCTCTCTAATTCTCTCTCTAAGGATGAGAGATCTTAAAGTAGATAAGAGAAAGGGGTACGATGGGATGGGCACGTTTTCGAAGAATTGGACCTCTATTTATAGGCTTCAAGAGTTGCCTTGAGGCACCTCTTCAAAACATGTCCACATTCGATGAATCTTCTAGAAGGTCGGTGCGGCGCCTATGGCGGAATCGGCGCTAGGCGCCGGACACGCGTCCGGTTCTTCGCACCTCTTCACTTTGGCTCGCACCTCTTCGCGATTAAAACCGTTTTGGAGCGTCCAAATGCAATGTATCACATGTCTCTATTATCGAGGAACAACTGCCAGCCTTCTAGAATGTCCGATAACCGCTCACTCCGTCAAAATAGCGATCGAAACGTTGTCGAAAACTTGACGGTTTTCGTATCGAGTACGGTGCTTAGCGCCGGTTCAGCGCTAGGCGCCGAGCCATATTTTTTATACTTTTGGTATTTTGCTCCATTTTTGCTCCTTTTTGCTCCTTTTTCCTTCTTAGACCTTTTTACATTACCTACATCCAAAAATACAAAAATACCTTTCATTAAAGCATAATATCCTTAGAAATTAATAAGAATTAAGACATAAAGAAATAGGTATTTTTTATAGATCAGCACCCCTGAAATACATTTTTTTATTTTGTTTTTTTGTTAGAGTGGGGTCCACTCTAATTTTTTCACTGTCCTGATCGGACACGCCATGAAAATTTTGTGTCTGGTGTTGGTGCGACTTTTTTAAATTACCAAAATTTATGAACTCAGATTTATATATATATATATTGATTTAGTTTTTTATTGAGTCACACAATTAAACGTAAGTATACGTATCGCTCAAGTAATATATGACTATAGTGGAGTCCTGGTTATCGATCCCACAGGGAGGCAATTAATTTTGTAATATAACAAAGAAATCACTTCTTGAATCACAACACAATTGCAAGTAATTACAAATCCTAAAATAGAGACAAGTTGTTGTAGTTACTAATTCTACTAAAGTACATTTTAACATTCTAGCAAGTTTAACTAACACAATACTAAATTTATAACAAAGTTCAGTTGTAAGAAAGAATTCTCCTCCACTCCAATAAAAATGTGATGATCTAGTGACATAGATGAGTGATGCAAATGTATTGTGCCAAATAGGAGCATTCATATTCTTTACCCTTTTCCAAGCGCATAAAGAATATTGGCTAATCCTAAGTTCAGTCCCCAAATCTGTGGTCAGGCTGGGAGGATACTGGCTCTCACTCTAGAGCTCCCACTTCCCTTCCCCTGAAGGCTAACTCTCGCTTTGGTTTCTAAACCCTAGGACAAAATTGGAGATTTCAGCCTGTCACCTTAAAATCTCCAATTCTACGCCCATCAAAATATATTTCTCTATTTATTTGCACTCAACCCATGAACTACGTCACTCATTCATGGACATTTAATGTGACCTTCACTTTTATTGTGGAACTCATAATCCTTGCGGAATATATGTTTCCCAACAAGTTTTAAAGATTTAATTGGCCAGATAAAAAAGTAAATGAAGTACAAAGTGAAAAGGTCATCACAAATTCTCTATAATAAATCGGCACATCATTTCTAAATCACAACATCAAAACATCACATGAAAAGGAGGAAGACAAAGAAATCTACTCAAGACTCATGAGGAAAGGATGGCAAAACATGGGTTTTATATATATAAGCAACGTCATATAAATAGAGTAAAAAAATGACAACTTATCTCAAACTCTTCCCCAAGTGAATCTCAAGGAATTCTTTTGACCTCTCTTCTTTCTTCACAACAACACACAATTCTCTCTTTAAATAAGTAAGGGAGAAGAAATCTCTCACTTTCCCTCTCCTCCTACACTCTTTAGAAGAGAACACACAAACCTTAGATTTTCCGAAACAAAATGAAAAGACACTCACTCTTTACACCCTCACACTCCAAACTCTCTCACCCTCTCTAAATTTAGCTCCAAAATAGTTTAAATCCAGCCATAACTGATTTCTCAAGAGTTTCTTCAAGAATCCCTCCAAAATCAGGCCAAATACATTGAATCTAATTTGAAATCGGGATAGGGCGCGGTCCGGCGCAGGATAGGGCGCAATCCAGTGCTATTTTTTGCCTTCTGGTCAAAAAGTCTCTGTAAATTGGCGCGGTCCGGAGCTGGTGACAGCGACGTTCAGCGCTAATTCAATAAATTGAATTTTACTCCATTTTGCTCCAAATTTTCGCTTTCGCTTTATTTTGCTCCAAAGGCCTAAAATCATTGTGCCCGCATGAAATAACGAAAAATACCTTTTTTAAAGTGCAATATCATCAAAAACAGGTACGAAATGGACATTAAAAAGCTATCAAATTTTCAGTGGATCAAGATCCCCCAAACTTAACTATTACTTGTCCTCAAGTAATTTAGTTAATACATAAAATAATAAATCACTGCTATGAACATTCTTTTTAGAATACCATAATTTTGACTTAGATAAGTATAATAGTAAAAATTTTAAAAAGATCTTTGAATAATTCAAGTAAATTCTGTAGGTGTAAGACTATCTAGTAATCAAGTCTAAAAGGTCTAGCCTTCTATTCATTTCAAAAATGACTGTAGATTGTTCTTTTAAGGCACTTAAAAGGATTACATAAAAAGAAGTTTATGAGAACACTAATAGTAAAGATGTTAATCCATACATATAAGTTTTGGAACGTAATTAAGTTTTCCCTTTAGGTAGGTCCAAGTGAAACCAATTTTTTATTAGGCATCATCTCTTCAAGCTTTTCCTCACTTTTTCTTTTCTTTTTCTTCATCTTTTTTCTTTTTTTTCATCTTTTCTTTTTTTTTCATTTTTTTTTGTTTTTTGCTTTTTGCAAGTGAGGATTACTATATCTGGATAGCCTTTAATAGTTTTGAACTTCACCCTTTTCACCCTAAATTTGAAACTTACCACAGTCCTTTACTTTATAGGCATTTCTTTAGCTTATTATTGATTCATCATAGAGTCTCAATCCTTTCCTTTCACATAAAGTTTTTGGAGTTTTAATACTTGAACATACAATTTTTCTTACTTTGAATAGTTGACTATAGTTCTATTCTCTTATACCAAATATCTTAGCCTACAAAATTACTTTTCATTACCAAATACTTTCATTTAAGTCCACTGAAGTACTTAAATAAAATTAAAATACAGTTATCTAAAATTGAGCTCTATCACAAGAAATCATGTTAATAATTTTGAAAATACTTTTAAATGAGAACAATTAATAATTAATTCTTTCCCTCCCCCAAACTTAAATTTTTTAATATCAATACAATTAACATGGGTAGAAATAAAAGATATAAACATATATAACTCATACCTCAATATGTTGGGCTTTTCATACCTTTGAGTTTAGGCAGATCTTCTTCATAATTTAGAACAGTATGCCCGAAATAATTAAGAGCATTTCTGCACATACATATAGGTTAGAAATTTGCAAGGGAAGTAGTTTAAAATCTTAAAACATAAAACATCAATTAAACACACAACATTAACATACAACTGTTACAATCACAGATTAAACTAATAGACTAAATACAATCACATCAAATCCATCGCAATTTAACATAAAGTTTGCTACAAACACATCCAAATACAAATTACATCACAAATAAAAATCACAGTCTCAGGTACATCACAAATACATAAACAAATACAAAATACAATGAAAATAAAAAATACTTAAACTACTAATCATCATCTGCAGGAGCTCCACCACCATCAGGTTTATCAAGTTGGTATGGAGTGTACTCAGGGTATGTAGGAAATACAGCACTAGTGTCTCCCGTGAAGAATCTCATCTGTGCGTCATGATAAGCTATCTCGTATTCTCACCACCGCACTTGATAATCATCATTTATCTTATTCCTTTCTTCTAGTCCCTCTACTCCAGTGTTCAAATTATCTAACTGGTCCATAATATCATGTCGAGTAGGTTCTCTATATGTAGACGGTCTCTCATGTCTAGAAGAAGGTTTATCAGCTTTCTTACTCCATTTCCATCCTACATGGGCTTCATAGGTTTTTAGATTTAATTTACTTATTGGCTTCAGAGGATGGACTACGTCATCATTATCTTCAGTTGCTACACCTGACTGAATACACAAGGCATGAATCGGGCTGGAATGTCCTAGTCCACCTGTAGTCTCTCCTTTTGAATTTGTTAAAATACTCTTATGAAGAATAGCCCCAAGATATTCTTAATGTTCAGAATACAGTAATTCAGAACAACTCTATCTATAGTAACCTCGCTGTGATGGCAGGTAGGCAAAAGTCTTGCAGAAATGAAATAATGCCAGACTTTTGATATATGATTCAATGTAGAAAGAGGGAAGTTAACTTTTTGTTTCTGTTTAATCTTTCATTCCCCTTTTCCGTCAGTCAAATATTTCATAATCATATCCAATGCTTCATTAGTAACACAAAAATTTTCGTATTCACATAAGAAAGCTTCTCTCAATTGATAAAATGCATTGATGCGGGCGAGGGTAAACTCAACCATTTGTCCTCTAACAAGGATATATTCGCTCTCAGAATAATATAAATTTGCATAAAATTCTCTCACAATTCCCAATACCGCTTCAGCAGTAAAATAGCAGAAAATTTCACATTGACCATTTGCAATTAGTTCTTCAGTCACACCTCCAAGATTTTCAAATGCTTTTTCTTGAATACACTTCTTATTGCTAAGAAATGTACTGAAGTGGGAATAAGCCTTGAAATTCACAAATTTACTCTCATCATAGTCAAATTTTCTCTTCCCCTTAGCCATTCTTGGAGCCATTTTTCTAAAAATATCAAATTTATCCAAATCAATTTCAAAATTACAATGTAATAGACTCCAAGGTAAATTTAAATAAATAAGAACTCCAATACCATAGAAAATCTCCAAATTTTCTCTAAAAACCTCAAAATTCAAATCTTCATAATGTAGGAGATTTTCATGGTCAAAATAGAAAGAATTTAGTTTAAAGTGTACTCTTACCAAGAGAAGATGAAATCCGAACTTTTCTGGCCACGAAATCGCTTCAAATCTAAATGCAAGTGAGCCATAGGTGCAAAAATCGGCCTTGGCTGGACGTAGAAGACGATAGTTTGGGCAAAAATGGTGTGTCCCAGGGTTAATTCACGAAATTTGAGGGTTTAAGGCTTTTTTCTGGTCGGGCGCGGTCCAACACTGGTGACAGCGCCGTTTAGCGCAATTTTCGTTTCAATAGGCCAAACTCTCCGTCTTTTGGCGTGGTCTGGCGCTGGTGTCAGCGCCAGTTCAAAAACTAGGCTTCCAACTTTCTTTTACAATTTTGAGCTTTTCAAGCCCGCTCCGACATCTAATTAGTCCAATTAAGCATTGAATAACATACTAAAGCCATGTCAAATAATATTTTTTTAACACAATAACACAAAACATCACTTTGATATATATAAAATACAAATTACAAACACATATAAATAACACTAAACTCTACTCATCGTCAAGCCATAAAATACTAAAATTCAGCGTTGCTCACAATCACAACACAATAACGCTGAAAACTGAACAAGAAAACAAGTCCAAATATAACATCTAAGCAAAGCAAAACAAAGTAATCAGTTCAAATACATAAACACGAAAACACAATAATTAAGTCTTCATTCTTCCTCCGAACTATCATCAACTCTTAAATCTTCAATTGATTGAACGTGAACGAACAGATTGTAGAATGAATGAAACGGGAATTCTTCAGTAGAATCCTTCTCAATCCAACCTTTTCTTTTCATCATACGTATCAAACATCCTTCAAGGTACCCAGAATGATCAAAGTGTCTTTCATTCTCCAATCCAGATGATCAAATAAGTCAGATAGGTTGTTGATTACATTCATCAGGTGTTGAATTTTCTTCTTCAATTTCTTAATTTTCTTCAAAATGATCTGTGAACTTTGAGCCAAATTCTTTCCAAACTTCGATTCGATTCATTTCTTTAATGTTGTTAATGATAATTAAGGAAGGTTAGGACTTAATTAAGTAACAAACAAACACAAATAACACATCAAACAAGCAAACACTCAATAATTATGGGTTGCCTCCCACAAAGCGCTTGGTTTAACGTCGTCAGCCCGACATAGCTTCAAGTTATTCAGGTTGACTAAACATTAAAACCTCTTTAATATTAGGTATATTGCCTTCAAAATATGGTTTTAATTTTTGTCAACTGACTTTGAATATTCTTCCAGATTTAGGGTCTTCGATAATCACAGCTCCAAATTAATTGATTTTTACGATAGTGAAAGGTCTTGTCTATCTAGATTTCAGTTTCCCAGGAAATAATTTCAATCTTGTATTGTATAGTAAAACTTTTTGTCCTAGTTCAAATTCCTTTTCAACAATTTTCCGATCATGCCATATTTTTGTTCTCTCCTTGTATATTATACTTTATCATATAATTTATTTCTGATTTCTTCCAATTCATTCAATTGTAAAAGTCTTTTCTTACCAGTATCTTTCAAATTAAAGTTCAATTTCTTTATCGCCCAATATGGTTTATATTCTAATTTAACTGATAAGTGACAAGTCTTTCCAAAGATTAATCTGTAAGGGGACATTCCTATAGGATTTTTATAAGCAGTTCTGTATGCCCATAAAGCGATGTCTAATCTAGCAGACCAATATAATTTCTCAAGATTTATGACTTTTTCCAAAATTCGTTTAATTTCACGATTAGATACCTCAGCTAAGCCATTAGTTTGGGGATGATAAGCGTATGGATTCTATGCATAATATTATATTTTTCTATCAATCTCTGAATCAGATTATTCTTAAAATGGGATCCTCCATCAGTAATGATTACTCTAGGCATTCCATATCTTGTTAAAATATTTTTCATTAAAAACCTCGAAACACTTCTAGCATCACACTTAGGTAAAGCTATTGCCTCAATCCATTTTGATACATAATCAACAACAATTAGTATATATATATATATATATATCCAAATGAAGGTATAAATGGTCCCATAAAATATAATCTCCAAATATAAAAAAATTCAACTTCCAAAGTAAAATTAAGAGGCATTTCATTTCTTCTAGATATATTGCCTATTCTCTGACATCGATCACAGGTTTTGATAAATCTATAAACATCTCTGAAAATAGTAGGCCGATAAAATCTAGATTGCAAAATCTTATATGCAGTTCTATCAATTCTAAAATGTCCTTCAAATTCAGAATCATGATATTCTCAAATAATTCTTTCAGTTTCTTCATAAGGCACACATCTCCTAATAATAAGATCTTTACATTGCTTATACAGATAAGGATCATCCCAAAAATAAAATTTAGCATCGTGTTTAAATTTTTTCCGCTGTTGCATTGTTAATTCATGTGGTAAAATATTACTAACGATGTAGTTTATAATATCAACATAGCACGATATATTTCCTTCAGTAATATTATATAGTTGCTCATCAGGGAAAGTTTCTATTATTTCCTTTTCAAATTCAGCCAAATTAGGTTGTTCAAGTATAGATAAATTATTAGCTATTTGATTATCGACCTCTTTTCTATTAACAATTTCAAAATCGAATTCTTACATTAAAAGTATCCATCGAATCAGTCTTGGTTTAGCATCCTTATTTTGCATTAAATATTTAATAGCACAATAATCAGCATGCACTATAAATTTGGCTCCAACTAAGTAAGATCTAAATTTTTCAAAGGCATAAACGATAGCTAATAAATCTCTTTCTATAGTAGTGTAATTAATTAGAGCATCAATAAGAGTCTTACTAGCGTAGTATATAACTTTAAACATTTTCTCGTGTCTTTGCCCTAAAACTACTCCAATATCATAATCGCTTGCATCGCACATTAACTCAAATGATTTCTCCCAGTCAGGTGAAACTATTATAGGGCCAACGATTAATTTTTCCTTTAATAGATCGATTGCTTTTAAGCATTCATCATTAAAATCGAACTTCCTATCTTTTTGCAAAAGTTAGCATAGAGGCTTCGAAATTTTTGAAAATTTTTTAATATATCGCCTGTAGAATCCTACATGTTCCAAAAAGCTTCTTACCCCTCTCACTGTCGTTGGAGGTGGTAATTTTTCTATAATTTGAATCTTTGCAGGATCTACTTCCAAGCCATTTTCAGATATTTTATGCCCAAGCACAATTCCTCCTGCAACAATAAATTGACATTTTTCTCAATTTATGACTAAATATATTCTTTCGCATACCTCTAAAACTCTTTCAAAGTTGCATAGGCATGCATCAAATGAATCTCCAAATACCGAGAAATCATCCATAAACGCTTTTATCCCATCATCTATTAATTTATTAAATATGGACATCATACATCTTTAAAATGTTGCACGTGCATTACATAATCCAAAATGCATTCTTCTAAAGCAAAAGTTTCATAAGTGCTAATAAATGTAGTATTCTCTTGATCCTAAGAAGCAATAAGTATTTGGTGATAACCGATATATCCATCAAAAAAGCAATAATACTAGTGTCCAGCAAATCTGTCTAACATTTAGTCTAGAAAAGGTAAAGGGAAGTGCTCTTTTCTGGTGGCAGCGTTTAATTTTCTATAATAAATACATATTCGCCAACCAGTGACTTGTCTTATCGGTATAATTTCATTTCGTTCATTTAAGTCAACAGTCACTCCTCCTTTCTTAGGAACACAATAAATTGGGCTTACCCAAACACTATCATAAATAATATATAATTCCAGTATCTAACCACCTTAAAATCTCTTTTTTAACCACTTCTTTCATCATTGGGTTCAGTCTCCTTTGTGGATCAACTCTAGGTTTATGTTGTTATTCAACAAAATTTTGGGCATACAGATCGATGGACTAATTTTTTTAATATCTACTAAGGACCAACCAAAAGCCTTTTTGTATCTTTTTAAGGTGTCCAATAATTTTTGTTCTTAATATTCATTTAAATCCGAAGATACAATGGCTGGTAAGGTAGATGATTATCCTAAAAACATATACTGCAAATGATTAGGGAGAATTTTCATCTCAAGTTTAGGGGGTTTAATGATAGATGGAATTAAACTTTTATCTCCATTTTTCATAGTATCTCATCTTTCAAATCTTTCCTGAACAAATTCTAACTTTTCATTTTTCATATCATCCAAATCATCTTCACTTTCACTTTCATCCTCACATTTCAAATTCTCTTCAAATACTTCTTTAAAATGATCTTCTCTCAAATAATCGTAGATTTCCATTTGAAAGCACTCATCATCTTTCCATTGAAGGGTTTTTCATAGATTTCAGAATATTGAAAGTTACCTCTTAATCATTAACTCTCATAGTTAATTTCTCCTTTTTTAACATCGATCATAGCTCTCTCAGTAGCAAGGAATGATCTTCCCAAAATAATTAGAATTTCTTTATCTTCCTCCATATATAATACAATAAAGTCCATAGGAAAGATAAATTTATCCACCTTCACTAATACATCTTCCACAACTCCTTTAGGATAAGTGATAGAACGATCAACCAATTGAAGAGTCACAGCTGTAGGAGAAATTTCTCCTATTCCCAATATTTTGAAAGTTGATAAAGGCATAAGATTAATACTAGCTCCCATATCACATAAAGCTCTTCCGAATAATTTCTCACTTATAGCACACGGGATAGTAAAACTACTAGGGTCTTTAACTTTTTCAGGAAGCTTCTTCTGAATAATTGCACTGCACTTACCGCTAAGTGCAACAGTCTCATGGTCTTTGAACTTTATTTTCTTTTTAAGAATATCCTTCATAAACTTTGCATAATCAGGTATATACTCTAATGCTTCAACAAAGGGAATATTAATCGTTAATTTCTTTTAAGAATTTCAAAAACTTGCAAATCTCTTATCCTTGTTCTGTTTTTTTAGTTCTTGAGGAAACAGAGTAGGTAGTTTTTCAACAGTTATCTTCATTGGTTCAATTAAATATTCTAAGTCTGGATATATCCTATTGGAACCTTTTTCAATGTTCACTTCCTCTCTTTCAACTTCAACTTCTTTTTGTACTCTTGTTTCCAATTATTTTCCACTTCTTAATTGAATAGCCTTAATTTGCTCCTTGTTTTGATCTTTTGGGTTGATCTCAACATTGCTATGAAGATTTCCAGAAGGTCTATTATTAAGTGTAGTAAAAATATGTCCCAATTGAATCTCAATATTCTTCATTGCAACATTTTGAGCTTGAATTTGATTACCCATATTCAAAATTATTTCTTCAGTAGACAACTTCTTTTCCTTAAATTGTGGGTTACTATTTAAAACCAGGAGGATAAGAAGGTCTATAATTGGTATTTCCTTGGTTGTTTGTATTTCCAACTGGATTCATAGAATTATTTCTCCATTGCGGGTTAACAACGACATTGTTATTATTCCAGTTGAAGTTTGGGTGATTCTTCCAACTAGGATTATAATAATTTGAATAAAGATTATTGACTTTATTATTTATAGCATTCAAGGTTTCATAAGGTGTTTGAGAGTCTATCATCTGTCCTGATGAATTTTCTTCTAACACTTGGGGTGTTTGAGCATAATTCATTCAATATTGATCTATTTTCTTAGAAAGTGCAGCAATTTGAGAGACTATCATTGTTATTGCATCAGAATTATGAACACTAGATACTCTCTTAGGATTTAGCCACTTAAAGGGCCATTGAAAATTAATAGTAGCCATCTCTTCAATTAACGAATATGCTTCATCAAAAGGTTTTGACATTAATGATCTACCAGCAGCAGCATCTATAATCGATCTCAAAGATCTCACTAATCCATTATAAAATGTTTGAATTATTAACCAGTCCGGTAAAGCGTGACGTGGACACTTTCTCAAGAGATCTTTAAATCTTTCCCAAGCTTTATATATAGATTTTCCATCAAACTGACTAAAAGATGTGATATCATTCCTCAGCTTAGCAGTTTTTAAAGGAGGGAAATATTTTGACAGAAACGTTTTTGAAAGTTCTCCCCAAGTTTTGATAGATCCAGGTGCTAACGAATTTAACCATGCCTTAGCCTTATCCCTTAATGAAAAAGGAAAAAGTTTAAGCCTAACATCATCGTTCGACACTCCATCGTATTTAAAGGTGACACATAGTTCTAGAAAACTAGCGAGATGTAAGTTAGGATCTTCATTAGGTGTTCCTCCAAATTGATTATTCTATATCATTTGGATAATAACAAGTTTAATCTCAAATAAGATAACAACAACATCAGGGTTTTGGATAGTTAAGTGAATTTCATCTGCTGTTGGATTAGCATAATCTTTTAAAGGTTTTGGTATATTTTTGTTTCGATTGTTTTGATTGTTCAAATTATTCACCATTTTGTGAGGATTTTCATATTTTTTGTTGTTTTCGAATTTTTCTAATAGTACGCTCTAATTCAGAATTGTAAGGCACTAAACCTATAGATCTGATACTACGCATACAAACACAATAAGCACACTAACAATAAACAAACACACACAATTATGACTTGTAATTCAAATATAAACTTTCAAAAACTACAAAATTAATTTTAATAGTTCCTCCTCGACAAATATGCTAAAAACTTGGTGCGACTTTTTAAAATTGCCAAAATTTATGAACTCAGATTTATATATATATATTGATTTAGTTTTTTATTGAGTCACATAATTAAACGCAAGTATACATATCACTTAAGTAATATAAGGCTCTAGTGGAGTCCTGATTATCGATCCCACAGGGAGGCAATTAATTTTATAACGTAGCACATAAATCACTTCTTGAATCACAACACAATTGCAAGTAATTACAAATCTTAAAATAGAGACAAACAGTTGTAGTTACTAATTCTACTAAAGTATGTTTTAACTTTCTAGCAAGTTTAACTAACACAAGACTAAATTTATAACAAAGTTCAATTGTAAGAAAAAATCTTCCTCCTCTCCAATAATAATGTGATGATCTAGTGACATAGATTAGTTATGCAAATGTATTGTGCTAAATAGGAGCATTCTTATTCTTTACCCTTTTTCAAGCGCATAAAGAACATTGGCTAATCCGAAGTTCAGTCCCCAAATCCATTTTTAGGCTGGGAGGATATTGGCTTTCACTCCAGAGCTCCCACTTCCCTTCCCCTGAAAGCTAACTCTCTGTTTGGTTTCCGTACCCTAGGACCAAATTGGGGATTTCAGCTTGTCACTCTAAATTCTCCTATTCAACGCTCATCAAAATATATTTCCCTATTTATTTGCACTCAACCCCCATGAACTACGTCACTCATTCATGGATATTGAACGTGACCTTCACTTTTGTTGTGAAACTCATAATCCTTTCGAAACATATGTTTCCCAACAAGTTTTAACAATTTAATTGGTTAAATCAAAAAGTAAATGAAGTATGAAGTGAAAAGGTCATCACAAATTCTCCATAATAAATCAGCACATCATTTCCATATCCAACATCAACACATCACATGAAAAGGAGGAAGATAAAGAAATCTACTCAAGACTCATGAGAAAAGGATGACAAAACATAGATTTTATATATAAAAGCAACGTCATACAAATAGAGTAAAGAAAAGACAACTTATCTCAAACTCTTCCCAAGAGAATCTCAAGGAATTCCTTTGACTCCTCTTCTTTCTTCACAACAACACACAATTCTCTCTTTAGATAAGTAAAGAAGAAGAAATATCTCACTTTCCCTCTCCTCCTACACTCTTTAGAAAAAGAATACACAAACCTTAGATTTCTTAAACAAAATGAAAAGACACACTCACTCTTCACTCCCTCACACTCTAAACTCTCTCCCCCTCTCTAAATTTGGCTCCAAAATAGTTTAAATCCGACCATAATTGATTTCCCAAGAGTTTCTTCAAGCATCCCTCCAAAATCCGGTCAAATACATTGAATATAGTTTGAAATTGGGATATGGCGCAATCCGACGTAGGATAGGGCGCGGTTCGGTGCAGGATAGGGCGCCGTCCGGCACTATGTTCTGCCTTCTGGTCCAAAAGGCTCTGCAAATTGGCGTGGTCCGACATTGGTGACAGCGTCGTTCAGCGCTAGTTCAATAAATTGCATTTTGCTCCAAATTTGCTCCTTTTCGCTTTCTTTTGCTCAAAAGGCCTAAAATCATTGTATCTGCATAAAATCATGAAAAATATCTTTCTTTAAAGTGCAATATCATAAAAAACAGGTTGAAATGGACATAAAAAAGCTATCAAATTTTCAATGGATCAGGTGTTCGTACACAATACTTTTTTCCACTTGAGAGATTGATGACTAGCCTCGGCCTTTTTTTATGAAGGAATAAACTCAGTTGAGGATGGCCGAAAGGTGTCTTACACCAAATGAGACCAAGACAAACCATTAGTATCTGATGAAAGGTGAGAGGGAGTCATATTGTTCCCCGAATCACCTATGATCGTCAGATGAGGTTTTTACTCAATTAGAATTAATTCACAAGTGACTTTAACAATTACTGAAGTTTTTAAAACCGAGTGAATGAAATCCGAACCTGACATGCACCATCTAGACGGATCAGCCTCATTGGTTCCCTCTTCCTCCTCTTCGCTGATGGAGGAATCACCCAACATATTATTTTTTTTCATGACGCCTTCTTACAACGTCTTTATAGCTTCTCTAGTTATCTCTTTTTCTTGACCTCATCAGAAGTGGCTCATATCTCTTCTGTCATGGAGTCGTATACTCTTGGGGTTCAACATCAAATTAACGGTTAAAGGGTCAATATATTGAACTATTGATAATTGTTGACTAAGTATGACCTGCTTCATTGCTTTCACAGGGGAAGAGATTAATTTTCTCTTCTTAAACGGGCCACTAGTGGCCCTAGTTGAGATGCTTCAATCATCACAAAAGCTTCTCAAAGATGGAGTTTCTAGTCTTTGAACTTATTTTCCAGATTGATTAAGTGAAACGTTCGAGTAATGCTAAAAATAACATACCCATCTAGTGACTCGGAAGGAGAAAATATGTGAAAATAATTTGCGCGACTAAGACCTTGTTTGCATATATAAATAATATACGTCAGCACTGTAGCAATCGAGTTTGGCTTCACTTCAGTCGGGATGATGACATAAAACTGAATGTTCAAGTGAAGCTCTGTGCAAAGTGGCAGTCGAAGTCTGCAACGGAACTAGTCCCGATATAAAATTAAATCATCACCTAAGTAGTCAGTAACACAAACCTTTGTGTCCACTCGATCTAAGATCACACTTGTGTCGTAAACAAAAGTATCATCTAATCACTTAACCTTAAAATCAGTGAGACTTGATCTTTCAGAAAACCTAACAAAAGCAAAAATTTGAGGAGAATATTTGGGGGCCATCAAACTCCAAAAATAGAATGAATGAATGATAAATAAAGCAAGAAACGTAAAAATATCACTTAACATCTATTGAGATCTAATTATAGACCACTTTTTTGAAGTTGAAGTGTTGTAGTGATTCCCATCAAAAGTGTCATATCAACGCAAAAGTTGAAAAAAAATCATAATTACCAAATTAAAGCTGACTTTTATTCATAAAACGAAATAATTTGCAGTTGGGTCGTCCACCCCCTCAGACAAGACCAAACCTCAGTTGATTAACTCGAATATAACAAATGCCCCTCAAATTTATAATTTTTTATCATTTCTTCCTCGTTGTGTACATTTGAAATTGAACTGGCCGCCCTAAAGTCAGCCATTTCATCCCTTAGGGTCGCAACGCCACCTGGTTGGAAGTGCTTCCAATCTCACAACCTTGGCTTAGAGAATTTCCACCTCTGCAACTTGGGCACGAATAATCTCCATACCTGCTTAAAAAACTTCCAACTTCTTTTGATGATCTGTAATAGTGGCCTCTCATTGAAGATTAGGAGCATGAGTAAACGAGCCCACGATCTCGTCCATGGGGCAAGTTAACGACCCATGAGAGTCCCTCGACCATCAGTTTCTCTGTTTGGATCGGTCGGAAGGGGTGTTATGGCTGAAAGAAGAATTGTAGTGGAAACGCCTTTGGACACAACTTGAATGGAAGGATCGACCTGAACTACCGGGCATACCATCTTCAGCCACCTGCCACGCCTTCGTTCACTTGTAGCCTCCGCCTCTAACGCTGTGCCAACTGCCAGTCGCCTGTCACCTCATGTTGCCATTGCCTACTGTAGGCCCCCGCCCTCCACCTCCTCCACTGCCACCGTCGCCCGCCAGACACCCGCAACCTCCTACCGCCCGCCATAAGCACCCTTTCGCTGCCGCCAGACACCCGCCAATCGCCTGCCGCCCCCTGCCTTCCTCATCGCCAGTCGCCACCTCCATCGTCGTCGCTGTCCGCCCGTCGTAGGCCCCCGCCCACAGGCCACCTCTATTATCACTAACCACCCCCACCTGCCACTGTCTACCCTCGTTGCTCGACGCCGCCTGCCGCCCGCCACCTACCGCCCGCCGCCTAACGTCCGCCGCCTGTCGCCAGCCGCATGGTTCGTTTTATGTGGAGCAAGGATGATGTCTCATACGCCATGAACGACAAATCTTAATATTAAAACGCACGTGGACCCAACAATTTCATAAAATATGTAAGTTTTTCTTTTAAAAAAAACAAACCAAACATGTTTTATATTTTTTATTTTTAAAAATAAATAAATCATAACAGTACTAAATACATTTTCTATAAATAGAAAATAAAAAATAAAACAAAACAAAATTGACTAAAAATAAAAATAAAGGAAAAACAGGAAGTGTTCCCAAATAAGCGCTAAAGACTATTTGGGGGAAGCTACAACTATTTGAATTGACAATTATAAACCTATTGCAAAAGAAGCCGTTGATAAAAAAATTATATGACAATTATAATTTTTTTAAAAAAATAGATCATAATTTTCTTGTAATCACATCACTTAATCAGGTCTAATGATAAAACACAATTTTCAGCTCAAACTTTTTTAAAAAATTAACAAAAAAATATTTTGTTTTATTTTGCAAAATTTCTCCTCGAGTGGGGAATATCCGATTCAACGAAGAAATAAGCATAATATATAATATATAAAACGAGAAACCATGGCCAGCTGGACAGTGGGTTTCGAATAGGCGCTCAACCATCTTCTTTCCTTCCTCGCGATAAGGTAAGCCCTTCCAACCAGCAATTCTCCTGGTCTGAATACTTTCTGGCATTCAATGCAGTACGCTGATGTTTCATCACGTAATTGAACGATCAAATCTTTCCGATGCCTAATTCTGGAGAAACTTGCAGTCGGATATAAATTGGGTTGTATTGATTCCTTTGACGAAGTGGGAGAATGAATTTTTGTGCTTTAAAATCTTCTCCTACATCAATCCTCTCTCTCCAAAACCCTCGCATTTCCCTCTCCCACTCTCTGTTACCATCTCCTTCGTGGCCGAACCCTCGCGATACAGTCGCAATTGGAGCTAGCTGGGAACCCAATTACGGGATTGCGGCTTACCGTGACTCGAAACTCCCTATTTTCTCGTCCCTCCGCTCCTCTCCTACCCGAAACCATCGAGGAAGGTAACTGCGTGTTTTTTTTTTTTCGCGCGAAGCGTTCGTCCCAGATTTACTAAATCCACCGATTCATGGGGTTTAGTAAATCCGGGATTTAAGGCCGAAATCCATGAAGTCCGGATTTATCATATCCGAAGCTTTATTTCGTCCAGAATGACCGTTTGGCAAGATTTAGGTTAAATCCAGCTTAAATCCTTCTCTAAATCCGTTACCAGAAATTCTGAATGCTTGCAGCATATCACATCTCTTTGATTTTTGGTTACTCGCTTTTTTTCCTTTCATGTTTCATGTTGCAGTCAATCCCCTTTTCTTTTTGGTGATAGTGCAGTCAACTTCGTCGATTTTTTTTTTTTTTTAGTTTTTTATAATAATCTCCGCACTTTCTGAATTCCTTGACTTAATAATTGTGTGCATTTATCAATCCAGTTGAGATTGTTGATGAAAATTTTAAGTATTTTACTCGAAGGTTGCAGGTTATTATGTCGCCTAGTCTGATATATGATGCGGCAGAATGGCAAGACTTGAAGGCATGATTCTTCTATTCTATGTCTTAGTTTGACTGCAATATGATTCAACATTAAGTGCTTCATTATGCAGAAACACGTGGAGGAGATAAAAAGAACGCATTTGCGTGATCTCATGGGTGATGTTGAGCGGTGCAAGTTAATGATGGTGTATGATGTTTTTTTATTTCGTTAATTTATCTAATTATGAAGCAATATTTGATTTTATGAATGGACTACTTCACAAGGACTTTATATCGCATTAAGAATTTTCATTTATGTGCTTACAAATTCTCCACAGGGAGTATGATGGGATAGTTTTGGACTACTCCCGGCAGTGTGCAGACCTGGAAACATTGGAAAAACTTTTTAAATTGGCTGAGGTGCTATTTTCTTTGTTTCTTCCAATATTGCTCTTACGAACTGATATATTCTACTAATTCTTCTGATTGTTTGTTATAGCAGGCAGCTCATCTGAAAGAGAAAATTAATAGAATGTACAATGGAGAGCATGTAAGCAAGATCTCCGGATAAATTTTTCTAAGTGACGAATATTATGTATCCATTTGGATTTTCAAAATTATTTTTATATCTTAATTTGCTTTTGATGCCGTTTGTGTCATTGGCTCTTATAACACCATATCTTATCTTTAATAAATTTTTATAATACTTATTGTTTCACCAGCATACCTTTTTCCTTTTTTAACCAGTTGCTATTTTTGTGTTTTTGCAATCATTTTTTACCATATTTTTAGGGAAGAAATCTAGGTTTTAGGTTCTTTCGTTAAGTTAGGATCATTTAAACTGGATAATAGTTGGATTCTTCTGTATTTTCTGAGAAGATATCATAGAAGCTATGTTGCAGACCTTGCACTACTCATTTTCTTTGTTAGTATTTGTGCTTCATGATTTTTCTCATCATCATCATCGTCATTATCATCATTAGTATTATCACAGCTATTTGGGATTGACTTATGATTCTTACTGATTCATTCTTAATTTGTATTGTTAGATGCGTCACATCCATTCTTTGTAAATCATTTTGAGCAACCTATCAATGCAATCATAGTGCCACCTCTTTCTATTTCTTAATCGTCTAACTTTAATTCTATCTTCTTGCCTAATGATAGCAGTTTTCACCTTTCATTATTTGTGTCTAAACCACGTAAATCTATTTTTAATTATCTTATTTTGAGTGTATTTCACCTTAGTCATTTATCTTATATAATCGTTCTTTAATTTATCCTTCGTAGTTTTGCCACATTTTCATCTTAAAATTCTCATTTTTGTCCCCTGAAACTAGGCATCATTCCTTTTTACCATCCAGTATTCATATTATTTTAACATCAATTTTATAAAATTTACTTTTATCTCTATGATATCTCACTTATGCTATAATACTTTTGAAACACTTTTCTATTTTAATCATTTAGTTTTAGTTCTATACGTTATATTCACATCTTTATCTTCATTTTCCTTGTAATCGATATAAAGTACTTAAAACTATCACACCTAGATATCATCTCATTCTTCAATTATATTGATTGATAGTATTAATGTCATAGTTCCTAAAATTGCGTATCATATACTCAATATTTCTTCTACTAATTATAAGTTTTCTTTTGTGTGAACATTTTCTTCATTGTTCTTACTTTAAATTTATTTTAGTAGATGTTCCATCTCTTCTTTAAAAAGGCTTTCGAGGCCTATGCTTTGATGCGCCAAAGTACATATAAAATGCCTTAAGAGTTAAGGCCTCATTGTCATGAGGCTTACAGCTCGAGGCTTTTGAGGCAATGCCTTAATCAGGTTATACGAAAAATTACATTACATTATATTATATTATTATTATTATTATTATTATTATTATTATATAATAAACATATTATATGATATTTATATTTAATATATTTGATAAAATACCTCCAAAAGGTCAAGAGATAAATTTAATATGATTATTTGATTTTGTTATTAGTTTTTTCTTTTATTTTAAATTATATTGGATATATATCAATTGATATAGAGAGTAATAAGAAAATTATAGTGATACAAGATGATTTGGAAATTGCGAATGACGCATAATCAGATGATAAATATGATGACTTTTTTGAAGATAAAGAAAAGAGGATTAGCAATTATGAATCTCGATCCTCGTGGAGTATTTAAATTTTTAGTGAATCATTACTTAGAATCGCATTTCAAACTTTTATTTTATTTTTAAATATTTAAGATTAAGATTTGTGGTTTATGTTTTTGTGATAGTAAACAAAATTATATAACAATGATTTATGTTATATTTATAATTTTTTTTGTTTTCATAATTTATTTTTTAATTTTATTTTGTGGCTTACACCTTGATCCGCCTCAAGAATTATGCCTCACCTTGCTAAAGCAAAACACTTTATTTACCGATTCTGCATTCTTAAACCCTGCCCTCTCTTAGAACTCTTTCATTTGCAAAAAATATACTTTAAGACTCTTCACTTTAAATATCTTTTGTAAGTAGCATCATGATCTTTGAAGTAAACCAATTATAATTAAATCTCTTTAGTTTATGCATAACTACCTTTAATATTAGTTAATGTTTTATTATACATATCTTTCATAATGTTAGCCTACTTTTGATGCTTACCTTTCTATTTTAACCTGTACTAAATCAATTATTGCGATACTTACTCAATTTATTTCACACGATCAATTAAACTCGTAGGGAGATAATCTCTTTGCTCCTTATAATTCTTCGATAATTGTCTCAGCTCAAATCGCTTCCATAATATATCTTCCTAGCATGAGAAAATCAAATTAACTCTCCAAATTGACTTCATCTTCACAAAACCTTTGTTTCATTACACTATCCTATAGCTTCATCTTATGACTCATAAGTTCAATTCCTTTATAATTAACAAATTCTTAAATATTCCTTTTATTCTTAAGAATTACTACCAAATGTTTTTTCTCCAATAATTTGTTATCTTGTGTCTTTAAAATTATATCAAAAGGATTTGTTAACTAAATCACTATATTATCCCTAAAACCTTACTTTATACATTTTATGAGCCAATTTTGCTTCACTATTTTGGATCAATTTATCTTATAATCATATATGTTATTCATTATGCTCTTGCAAAATAATTTTTTATAGAGTTCTATTAATAATTTTGTAAAGTGTTATTTTCATTTTATTTTCCTTAACTTTAATCATGATCCTGTTTTCTTCATTTTTAATGCATCTACAACAACAATAATAACAATGTAATGTCTGCAATTTTAAATAGTAGTAGTAGTAATAATAATAATAATAATAATAATAATAACAGTTCATTAAAATAAAAAAAATTATTTTACATGAGCTGTTTCAAAGGGAAGCGTCCATCTTGACAGTCCCTTTTTAAGAGACAGACGTTGTTCAAATCGAACCAAAAGCGAGGTAGAAG
Organism: Papilionanthe hookeriana x Papilionanthe teres; assembly: GCA_022702705.1. Taxonomy (NCBI): domain Eukaryota; kingdom Viridiplantae; phylum Streptophyta; class Magnoliopsida; order Asparagales; family Orchidaceae; genus Papilionanthe; species Papilionanthe hookeriana x Papilionanthe teres. The sequence goes on along the minus strand of CM040428.1, from coordinate 63,803,254 downwards.
GGAAGTGAGAGTTTCGAAACCGAAGGGAAGAATGAGAGACAGAGGCCATGCGAGAAGAGGGGAGGAATTTTTGTACCTTTTGTACGTAAACCTAGTTAAAACCTCGTGTGGGATCAAGCGGATATTGCTTCTCGTTCTTGAGATTTGACGCCAAGCATTTGCCGAAGGAGGCAACGAACGTGTTGCTCGCGTGTAGAGGAAGGAGGAAGCGGCGTCATGTACGAGTGCCGTTCGAGTTGAGATCCTGTGCCTAGCTGCCTTTCAGAGGAGAAGAGGGAACGAGAAGACTGCGTGAATGCAATGCTGTTGCCAATCCAAGGAAGGCAATACCGTGCTGCCCTTCTCGTGCGAGGGAGATTTTCAAACCTTACTTTTACGCAATCGAAGAAAGAGCGAAGGAGAAGAGGGGAGGTCGAGCGACTAAGGCCCTGTTTGGGACAGCTTATTTGATACGGTGCGTTTTGAAAACACATCGAGGACCATTTGGGTAAACTGCGTTTTGATAGTTTTTTCAAAAAGCTGTGTTTTCATAGCATTCACACTGTTCTTGGCTAGGTGCTTAGGCAGCTTTCTAGCTGCCATCTGACCTTTCTGAAAAAAAAGATTGTAATAACCACAATAGTTTTTTAAACGATAGATTATTTTTCAGCAACTTATTAATAAGCTGCAGTTGTCCCCAAACAAACCCTAAGTGCACTATGCTCACGTGCAGAGGAAGAGGATAGGGGAGCCCATGCGTGCATGATGGAAGGGGCAAAGGATTTAAGGTAACCTTTGAGTTTTTATTTAAATAAATCAATTAATGCTATATATATATGTGTGTTTATTTGTGTGTGCGTGTGTTTATCTATTAAGTATTAATTAGAGGTTTACTTAAAATAAAAAATCAAATAGGGAAGGATAAGTGTGGAAGACTGTGGGCTTCGAAAATTCCGGCCACTTCCCGTACTCTCTGCATTTATTTTATTTTTATTTACTTAGAGAGCTTTCGAGGGTCAAATTTTTAGAAGAAAAATATGATTTTAGATAAGACGTTACCCAAAGATTTTGCCCTCTTTTTTGTGAGGATTTTTTGATCTTGGGTTTGAGGTTTTCTATAGGCTCAAGCTCCTACGGTTAATTACTCCTTTCGATAATTGGAGAGCACTTTCGATTAAGGCTAGTCATTAAAAATTGAATATTCAGTATATAATAGCTGCATACATGATTTAAGTTGTAAAATTGAAACAATGACTAAACCTGATCAAGATTTCATGGTTCCGTCGTTCCGGATCATCACAGTCCCTAATCTACTTAGCCAAAGGAGGTATTCGACCCAACCCGATTGTGGATTTTTGCCAACAACCATGGGCTGTGTCGTCTAAGGGGTTTTTGTAGATCTAGGGTGGATGTTTGTTTAAGGTGATACATTTAAGTGTAAGCTAAAAGAAGACTTATTCCAATCAATTGTATCCTTATAGTTCACAACTCAAATGATTCAAAGATGTTGGAGAATATATGCGCTTTAGTCGTGACAATAATATAATGGTGCTATTTAGCGGCAACCACTTGGTCAGAGGGCTATGATCATAGCCGTTACTTTGTGGTGTTATTTGGCAGTAAACCATGCGGATAAAAAACTTAAACCACGTCTTTATTAACATGAGATTGCTTCGATTGTGAATATAGGGATACACTTAATATGACATTAACTCTTCTCAGCTGAAGTCAGTCAGAAATTTATCATCTTCGACAAAGAGTTGTGGAGGGCGGATTGATTTTTCTTTTAGCTTTTAAGTAATTAAATTTTATTTATATATTAGTTGGTTATTTTGAATACCTTGATTTTAAAGATTGACCCATTCAGTTGAGATTTTTAATCTACATAGCATCATCGAGTATTTTGGTTGCTTGATTTGAACTCTGTCAACTCTAGTTCTTGCTTGTAAAAGATTGGGTTTAGCATTGACAGACAATTGGATATGAACCTTGTCAACTCTTTTACTTACAAAATATTGGGTTCATATATATCATTTGAATTTATTCAAATTGATTTTGAAATTTAATTTTGAAAATAATTCTCTCCTGTTGAAATCTTCTATCAACTCAACCATCATTGGAGAGTTATTTATTTTTTGAACCCCGTCGACTCTATCCAGCTTGTAGAGGATCAGATTCAATAATTTAAATAATTGAATTTAAAATAAACTTTGAAGCATAATTTTAAAATAGACCCCTCAGTTGAAATCTTCTATCAATTCGACATTATCAGGAAATTGTTTATCTTTGAACCTTGTCGACTCTGTCCCACTCATAGAGGATCAGGTTCAGCTACATGTAATTTGAATTTATTCAAATAGATTTTGAAACTTAATTTTGAAAATGGGACTCTTTGATTGAAATATACTATTAACTCGTCCATCATCGGGAAATTATTTATTTTTTGAACCCTGTCGATTTTGTCTCACTTACAAAGGGCTAGGTTCAATATTTTAAATAATTGAATGCAAATTAGATTTTGAAGTATAATTTTAAAATAGACTCCTCCGATTAAAATCTTCTATCAACTCGACCATCATCAGAGAATTATTTATCTTTGAACCCTGTCGACTCTATCCCACTTACAGATGATCGGGTTCAACTACATGTCATTTGAATATATTCAGATAAACTTTGAAAATAGACCCATATGGTTGAAATAATCTTTCAACTCGGTGATCATCAGACAATGAGCATTTTAAACATTTATATTTGAAGGGGTTATTTAGCTTTATTAGTTTAGACTTTTAGGGTATGAGTCATGTCGAGTCATGTCCTTGCAAGGAGGAGTAAATTCTCATTTTAGGATTTGGATGTTTATTTCGATATTACAAGACTCACTAATTCCAGTCATTGCGAGGAGAATGATCAAACTAGTTGGGTAGGACTTATAACCCTATCCTATAGATAAGGTGGCCCATTTAGCCCGCGAAACATTCTCGAACCTTGTATTTTAACATTCAATATATTAGTTGGAGCATATGCAAGATCTTAAAATTATATATTTGAATATCTTAAAACATTTTATAAATTTTTATGGGTTTACATGATATTTAAAAAAAGGACTATGATGTGAAATTTACTATAAGAAATATATGTCGAGTTTTGAAATTCCGCATAATTGACTTATTTCCTTAAATGTCTTATATCATCAATAGCTCCAGAGTATCCAGTCTATTATTCATATAAGTCTTAGAAGTACTCATGCAAGTTTCAAAATATTGTATTTAACTTAAGAAGCTGTCTTGAAATTTAGACATCATTTCGAACTTCAAATTTTTGCAATATTATGATTTTTGAATCAAAATTTCATTTTGGGCTTTAAAAGGATCGACTTCTATTGGCTATTGCGAATATGGTAGCGAGATTGGAATATTAATTCTTTATTTTAGCATTTAAAAACAACATTTATGTCTTATTAATTCTTTATTTTAGCATTTAAAAACAACATTTATGTCTTAAACTTAAGCCCAATTTAATATATTTCACATTTAATTCAATTTAAGCTTAACTCCACTATTTTATGATCTCATATTTTAGTCAAGCTTACAAGCTTAGTCTCTGTAATTTATGGTATCTCATCCTTAATTAAGCTTATCATATTTAATAGTTCAAATTTTAAATTATTTATAGGTCTGAGATCACTAGAAATTCGGTAGACTCCCTGCATCGTCCCCATTTGAGGGGGCTGCATCGAAATGTCAGCCTGTCCAGTTGTCTTTATGATGCACTAGTCAGTGCGTGAGATACTGCGACTGAAGAGAATCTTCTAATTTACCGGTCTATAAAACATGAGTAAGTCTTTGATTATCCTGTATAAAAATAAAATGAGCGTGATTTCCCTGCATTTATACCTTTGCTTGTTAGGTGACAACATTATTTTGGATTTTGACTTGCTTTAAGAGAGTTTTGAATTGTATGCCTCCTTGTCATTTAAAAGTTTGTTCAACTCATCAATGCTTTTACTTTCAACCCGACAATTATGTATGCCGCCTGAGCAGTTAGGGTTGCCTACATGACGATGATAGTGGTTGATCACATGTGGTTCAAAGGCATTTGTTGTCCAGTAATAAACGAACTATAGGTGTGGAAGGACGAGATGTACGAACAACAAATGGAGGATACCAAGAATGGGTTGGAATTTTCAGAAAACTAGATTGTCCTTGTTGCTCTTGAGTACGACCAAAGTTAATTGGAATTTTCTAATTCATAGCAGTAGAACTAGAAAATTTTGCAAGAAAGCTCTCGTGGCTACTTCGCCTTTTTTAGGATTTAAGATAGTAGTGTAAGGAGGAAAACAAAGGTTTCGAAATCCGCGATTCCGTCCATGCTTTCTCCATCAAGCTCATGTCACAACTTACACGCTTCCTTCGTCAAGGGTTTCTTCGATTAGCAGGAGACGAGAATGGGAGAAGCAAATTTCGGTGAAAGGAAAATAGGGAAGTGCAGGCTAGGGTGCAGAGCGGAGGGGATGCTGGGGGACTTCCACAACTTTGATTAGGCGGCTTGGCATGCGCAACAAGGAGGGATCAACAGACTCGTGCTGGACTCCCGTGTCGATCGTGAAGAGGAGAGGCATATAGGCTGAGTGAAGAAAGCATTACAGGAAGTTTCGAAGATCCCTTTTGCTGTAATACCATCGTCAACTTTGTTGCTAGCCTAGTCGTGACCATATCACGAAGGATTTGGGTAGGAAATGGCAAGCAAAGGATCACAAGTTCCAAGCTAGGAATCGAGTGGTGTGACTATGACATTATGGACAAAAACATGGTGGTTCGGTGGTCTCTACACCAAGCCATCTTGCTATCGGCATCCCACTTCCTTTAATCGTGACTGAAGTACGAGGTAGATGTTGCAGAAGGAGATAAAAGCATAAATTTTGGTGGTTTTTGTATGTTGTGATTTCATCATTGCCTTCCTCGTGAGTGATCCCGCCATATGCCTACAAAAAAAAAGATAATGAAGAGAAGGTTGCGATGGTAGATATTTTTTGAAAACTCATGAAGAGGGGGAATGATTATTAGAACTAGCAATTTTAAGAGGGAGCAATTGAAGTTTTGGAATTAATTATTTAATTAATTTTTATTTTATCATTTTCTTTTTTATATTCAATACTTCTGCAGGAGTTTAAGTCGAGCCGAGTATGATTAGTATAAATTTATTTTCTTATTATTTAATTTAAATAAATCTTATTAATATTACTATCTTATTAAATAACAATCAGTGATTCAGATTGTGCGAGCCATTAAAACAAAGGACAAGGGAAACTTTTAAGTTTCAGGTGAGTCATTATATTCTGAATTTCAACACTTGTCATCATTTTCTATATTAGTATGACTTTGCGTATGATCTATTCCAGTAAAATATAAATTATAGTAGATTTTTTATATTATTAGATTGGAAATTATGCATGTTACATAGTTGCACAATGAAATTAAATCACATATAATTCTTCATAAGGTCATTGATTATATATGCATGTTAAATGTTGTTTTAATATTTTCATAATGGTTTAGTTTATGAAGATATCGAATTACTACATCATCTTTATATTCTAATAAAGATGTATATGTTAACTTATTGTATGACTAGATGTATATCTCATATTATGATCTGACTTTTATTTGACCTTTAGAACTAGTGTAAAAATGTTTCTTTTAAATTATCATATGACCTTAGATTTAGGAGAGTTACGTGATTTTTAGTAAATAAATACAATCATATGAAACTAATGTATTCTTTGAAGGATGATATTATACATGGATGTTTATATGTGCTTGAAAGAGGATGAGTTCACCCCCTACAAGGGACACCAGTGTACTAACGTGCGTAGAAATTTTTTGACTACCCTACACAATTGTGATCGTTAAATCATTATTCGCTATGCTGACGACATAGGATCGGTCAGAGGCAAGTAGACAGAGCTTACCACCCCAGATAATTGCGGTGTTTTACATTGTTAATCGCTATGTCGATGGGATAATATCAGCTAGAAACAGATAAGGGCTTTCGACTCCAAACAATTATGATATTTAGATTGTTAACCGTTGTGCTGGTGCAATAATATCAAGTAGGGGTGTGTTATTGTTAACGGTAATCCTCAAATAGACAAATGTGTATGTAAATATTATAAAGTAATTGTAAAGTTAAATTGAATGCATTTAGTAGATTTATGTATTTTTGTTTAGAAAAGATAATTAATACATGCAATTATATATATATATATATATATATATATATATATATATATATATATATATATATCCAATCTTGCTTACTTTGGATTTTCAAGCTAAACCTCCTACCTACCACTTCAAGTTCTTCAACGTTTGGTCTTCTCATCCTTCTTTTATACAATTAATCTCTAGGGTCTGGAAACCAGAGATGTGCGGCAGTCCTTGGTATGTATTTTGGAGTAAACATAAAAAAGTTCCTGCTAGCTTGAGGCGTTGGAACACTGAAGTTTTTGGAAACGTGCACTTTAGGGTGCTTGAAGCTCAGCGTGCTGTCGATGATCTTGAATTATATGTTATTTCCGATACTTCCCTTGTTGAGCAGGTTGCACAGGCCCATCATAAGCTTCTTGAGGAGATCTCTATAGAGGATGATTTTCTAAGGCAAAGGGCTAATGATCTTCATTTATCTAACGGAGATAGAAATACCAAATATCTCCATGCTACCATTAAGCACAGACACAATATAAATGCTATCCTTAAGATAGTTACCCCTAATGGAGATTTTCTTACTGATGCTAAGCAAATCGGTCTGAGTGCTGCTGATTACTTTCATGCTCTGTATGCTGATTCTGTACCGGTTGCCCCCATTGATGTTGGTTTTTTTGAAGCTGAAAAAGAGCTTGTGGCTTCCCTATCTCTTTCCTACATCCCAACTGAACAGGAAATTCTCTCTGCTCTTAAGGGCATTAGCTCCAACAAGGCTCCTGGGCCTGATGGTTTCACATCAACATTTTATATCAAATGTTGGGACATTATTAAAAATGAGGTAATCTTAGCCATTCAAAGTTTCTTTCAAGGTGAAGACCTAGGTAAATATTTCACTGTTGCCATGATTTTCTAATCCCTAAAGGTAATGATAAAACTCAGTGGCATAATTTTAGACCTATATCTCTTACTACTGTGATCTCCAAGGTCATCAGTAAATTGCTTGTGGCTCGCTTACAACCACATCTCTCTATTATCATCTCTCCTCAACTGTCAGCATTTATTAAGGGCAGAGAAATCACTGACAATATCTTACTAGCTCAAGAGCTTATTGAAGACTTGGAATGAAAATGTAGGGGTGAAAATTTGATTGTTAAACTTGATATTAAAAAGGCCTTCGACACTATAAATTGGGATTTTATTATAAATATTCTTTCTGTCAGAGAACACTGCCGTTGCCGGTCCCAAGCCCAGATGTGAAAAGTGGAGGGTTGCGTTAGGTAGTTGACAGCCAGCGTAAAACTTGTCGAAAAAATTCATGACATGAATCCTTTTGATCATTGTGTAAGTCTTTAGGGCGTCCACTGGAAGCGACGCGCGGTATGACACGAATACGATGGAAAGTGTCTGGCGATACTGTCAGCACTACCGAGTGTAGTGTCGAAATGTGAACGGGTTCTCACATTACGGACGGATGCGGGTAAAGAAGTTAGTCCATGATAGTAGTGCTAGGATAGGATCTTGAAATATAGATACTCTTAATGGTAAATTAATGGAATTAGTTGATATTATGATTCATAGAAAGATAAATATTTTATGTATTCAAGAGCTGAATGGGTTGGAGAAAAAGCTAAGGAGATTGATAACTTAGGTTTTAAACTATAGTATTACGGTAAGAGTCGTACTTAGAAATGGTGTAGGTGTAATCATAGATAAGAGTTTGAAAGATAATGTTGTTAAAATTAATAGAGTTGGAGATAGAATTATAACACTTAAGATTATTATTGATACTTAAGATTTTTAATATTATAAGTCTTTATCTCTCTCGAGTTAGTTTAGATATAGACTTTAAAGATAAATTACGGAATGATTTAGAAGACGTAATACGACTGATACTGCTTGAAGAAAAAATTTTTATTGGAGGAGATTTAAATGGACGCGTCGGTAGAGTAGTAGATGATTTTAGAAATATTCGTAGTCATTACGGTTATGGAGCGATTAATGAAGAAGGTAGACGCATTTTAGATTTTGCTTTAGCATATGATATGATTATTACTAATAATTTATTCAAGAAAAGAGATGAGCATCTTATTACTTATAAGAATGAATCTAATAATACACAAATTGATTATTTTCTTATGAGAAGAAGAGATCGTCGAGATGCGGGTGTAGTGTTAAGTAAGCGAGGGTTCCCATATTACGGACGGATGCGGGTAAAGAAGTTAGTCCATGATACTAGTATTAGGATAGGATCTTGGAATATAGGTACCCTTAATGGTAAATTAATGGAATTAGTTGATATTATGATTCATAGAAAGATAAATATCTTATGTATTCAAGAAACTAAATGGGTTGGAGAAAAGTTTAAGGAGATTGATAACTTAGGTTTTAAAAGCTATAGTATTCACGGTAAGAGTCGTACTTAGAAATGGTGTAGTTGTAATTATAGATAAGAGTTTGAAAGATAATGTTGTTAAAATTAATAGAATTGGAGATAAAATTATAACACTTAAGATTATTATTGATATTAAGATTTTTAATATTATAAGTGCTTTATGCTTCCTCGAGTTAGTTTAGATATAGGCTTTAAAGATAAATTCTGGAATGATTTAGAAGACGTAATACAATCGATACTCTCGAAGAAAAAATTTTTATTGGAGGAGATTTAAATGGACACGTCGGTAGAGTAGTAGATGATTTCGAAATATTCGTAGTCGCTACGGTTATGGAGCGATTAATGAAGAAGGTAAAGCAATTTTAGATTTTCTTTAGCGATATGATATGATTATTCTTATCTTTATTCGAAAAAGAGATGAAACGATCTTATTACTTATAAGAATGAATCCAATAAAACACAAATTGATTATTTTCTCATGAGAAGAAGAGATCGTCGAGATTGTAAGGATTGTAAGGTCGTTCAAGTGAGGAATTAAGTACTGGCATCGATTATTAGTTCTATATTTTAAGATGAAAAATGTAAAATAAAGAATACTAGAATTCAACATCGTAGAATCAGATGAGGGCACCTAAAAAACACGAATAAAATTATTTTTATGAGTAAAATTCAAGATTTAAATATTTGGGACGTCCATGAAGACCCGAATGCTATGTGAGAAAAATTAACTAATACTATTAAACAGTGGTTAAAGATGTCTTGGAGAATCGAAAAGAAAAGTTTATATAAATAAAAATAGTTTGTGGTGGAATAATAATGTACGAAAAGATAAAATATAAGAAGTTATGTTATAAAAATTGGTTTAAACGTAAAAGCGTAGAGAGCTAGGAAAAATATAAAACAGCTCGCAGAGAATCTAAAAAATAATCTGTGACGCTAAAAATTATGCTTTTAGTGATCTTTATAACATGTTAGATACTAAGGACGGTGAAAAATATATGTATAAACTAGCCAAACAAAGGGAAAAGAAAAGTAAAGATTTAACTCAAGTAAAGTGTATTAAATATGAAAATAAAAAAGTTTTTTTTTTAGAAAAAGATATTCAACATAGGTGGGTGAGTTATTTTGATAAACTTTTTAATGAGGATGCTGAAAGTACGATCGACCTTAGTGATCTTAATATCGTTAATAATAATAAAATTTTTCATTTTTACCGTCGCATTAGTAAAAAGGAAGTTGATGATGCTTTAAAGAAAACCAAGGGTGGAAAGTCTGTAGGACCTGATGATATCCCAATGGAAGTGTGGAAATGTTTAGGTGATTTGGGGGTTTCTTGGCTTACTAAACTTTTTAATATTATTTTAAAAACTAAAAAGATCCTGAGGAGTGGAGAAAGAGCATTTTGGTCCCCATATTTAAGAATAAAGGAGATGCAAATGAGTGTGCAAATTATAGATGAATTAAATTGATGTGTCATACTTTAAAATTATGGGAGAGGGTAATTGAACATAGGTTAAGACGTATTACGAAGGTTTCTCATAATCAACTTGGATTTATGCCGGGCAGGTCTACTATGGAAGTTATACATTTATTGAGAGGTTTGGTGGAGAAGTACAGAGATAATAAGGAGGATCTACATTTGATTTTTATTGATTTCGAAAAAGCTTACGATAAGGTTCCTAGAGATGTTCTTTGGAGAGTCCTTGAGTCCTTGAGAAGAAAGGTGTTGATATGACTTATATTCAAATTATTAAAGATTTGTATGCAAGAGCTGTTACATGTGTTCGAACTGAAGGAGGATTGACCAATTATTGTACTATTTTTGTTGGTTTACATTAAGGATCGACTTTAAGCCCATATCTTTTTGCTTTATTTATGGATGGTCTTACTGGGCATTTATAAGAGGATGTACCTTGGTGTATGCTTTTTGCTGATGATATCCTCCTCGTGGATAAGACGAGAGAAAAAGCCCAGGAAAAACTTGAGTTATGGAGGTCTACATTGGAGTCTAAAGGTCTTCGTTTGAGTAGAACTAAAACTGAATACATGGAATGTAATTTTAGTAATGGTAGACCTAGTGACATAATTGTAACTTTGGGTGATCAAATTATTAAAAGGTGTGAACGATTTAGATATCTCGGGTCCATTGTTCAAAGCGATGGTGATATAGATGGGGATGTTAATAGTAGAATTTAGGTTGGTTGGTTGAAGTGGAGGAATGCGTCCGACCTATTGTGTGATAGAAAAGTACCGCTTAGGTCGAAAGGAAAATTTTATAAGACGGTGGTGAGACTCGCGATGCTCTATGGTGCTTGAATGTTGACCTTTAAAAGAGAAGCATAATGTTAAGTTATGTGTTGCCGAGATGAGAATGATTAGGTGGATGAGTGGCTTTACACTTAGAGACAAAATGCGAAATGAATATATCCGTAATAGGGTTGGTGTTGCACCGGTGATGGATAAAATTAGAGAGAGTCGCCTTAGATGGTTTGGTCACATTAAACGTCGACCACCTGATGATCCGATTAGGAAAGTAGATGTTTTAGATACAACTTATGTTAAGAGAGGCAGAGGTAGACCTAGGAAAACTTGGGCTTATTGCATAAAAAATGATCTTAATTTATTAGAATTAAACGAAAATTTGACACTAAATAGGACGCAATGGAGAAAAATGATTCATGTAGCCGACCCCACTTAGTGGGATAAGGCTTTGTTGTTGTTGTTATTCTTACTGCCAGAGGTTTTCATGCTAGTTTTTGCACACTTATTAAACGTTGGTTATCTAATAACCACTATAGTGTCATGGTTAATGGCAGCTCTTACGGTTTCTTCTCTGCTAAGAGGGGTATCAAACAGGGTGATCCCTTATCCGCTACGATCTTTATTATTGCATTTGATTATCTGTCCAGGTTACTTAATAGCCTCTAGATGCAACACTTTCACACTCAATACTCTAACAAAACTAAATTTTTGGTTACCCACTTGGCTTATGTTGATGACACTATTATTTTTGTAAATGTTTCCAAGCCATCTGTCAAGAGGCTTATGTCGACTCTGGATATGTTTCAACAGTGCTCGGGTTTACTCTTTAACAAGGAGAAGTGTCACATGTACTTTGGCAAGCATGTTGGGAATACTATTGCCAACTGGGGGATCTCTTATACGGGAAACCACTTTTCTTCCCTTCCTTTAAAATACTTTGGTGTCAATCTGCTCAGGGTAGAAGGAAGCAAACTCAGATGGATGAGGTGTATGAGAAAATTAAGCATAAAATTGCTGACTGGAGGAATTGCTTCCTCTCATATGGGGGTCGGATGACTCTTCTTGCCAGTGTTCTTCATTCTATCCCTCTATATGCTTTGCAGGTCTTTAACCCCACAAAAAGCTCTCTAAAAATTTTAGAGAAATTATTTAACAAATTTCTCTGGGCTGGGGGTGGCGCAAATAAGCTGTGGGCCTCCTGAAACAAACTTTGTAAGCCTAAGAAGGCTGGGGGTTTTGGCTTTAAGACCTTGCAACATATTGTAGAGGTTAATATGTGCAAGCTTTAATACAAAATTAGATTAGGCAATTCTTTGTGGTCCTCCTTCATGCATCTTAAATACTGTGCCTCTACTCATCCCTTTATTGTAGTTTGGAAAGTAGGAGATTCAAAGATTTGGAAAGCTATTCTGAAGGCTCGGTCGATTGCTAGTAATTTTATTTTTTGGGATATCGGTGAGGGAAATATCTCCTTTTGGCATGATTCATGGGGTGAGTCTAGTCCTTTGAATTATCCTCATTCTCCTTCTACTACTCATTTATTGGTCTCTGATTTTTTCAATTTGGGAGAGTGAGATATATCTAAGTTGTCGACTATGTTTGGTGAAAACACTGCACTTAGCATTTCGAGATTGCCCATTCATCTTGATAAAAAAGATACCCTCATTTGGAAGAACTCCTCTCAGTCTATAAGCAAGATGATCTACACTCAGCTACATACCTTCCCTGATTGGTATTGGGGATCTTGGATTTGGCATAAACTTCTCTCACCCTCCATCTCTTTTTTCCTTTGGAGATACTTCCTCTCCATGCTTTCCCTAGATGACATACTCAAACTCAAGGGGCTTCGGCTTGCTTCCATCTGCTCCCTTTGTAGGTCATCTAAGGAAAACTATAGGCATATATTCTTTGAATGTGCTTTTGCTATGGAGGTTTGGAATTTATTTGCTATGCATGTTGCTATAAAATGGACCCACAGAGGCTTTATTGTGAACTTCCTTTGGGAATGGAAAAGCTTCTCTACTTTTGGCAAACAACTTAATTTCTTTTCTTTGGTTATACTTTGGTTCTTATGGTGTGCTAGAAATAACCACAAATATAGTACCTCTCCTCCTACCCCTCTTATTACTACTTCCTACATTTTGGCGCACTTTTATAAAGCTCAGAGGGCCTCCTATGGTGCGGTTACTCATCATAGAAATGTATGTCATCCCATTTTGGTTAAATGACAAACTCCGCCCCCGGCTGGGTGAAGGTGAACATTGATGGGAGTTGGACCTCTTTGACAGCTGATGTTGGTTGGCCTTTTAGAAATCCTGCCGGTCACTTACTGTGTTACTTTACATCCCTTGTTGTTGCGGATTCCCCTCTTCAAACTGAGTGTTGGGCTGCTCTTCTTGCATTGAAAACTGCGATTTCCTTTCGCTTCTTCTGTCTTTGCCTAGAAACTGATTCCAAACTGCTTTGTGATATGTTGAATGGTGCGTCTAAACCTCCTTGGGATCTTATTTGTTTGTATAAACGAATTAGAGGTCTCATTTCTCATCATCGTTTGGAGGTGTCTTTCACTTTTATACATAGAGAGGGGAACACCCCTGTGGACTGGTTGGCAAAACATGCTGGGGACATACCTACTGTGTGGTTAACTCCCCCAAAATCACTCTGTCGGTTTCTTATTGGGGACTCCTTGGATTTACTCTATGTTAGATGCTAAGTTCTTCTCTGCCCATCACGTCATATTGGTTTAACTTCTTGGGGCACTTTGATAGTTTTAGTTACTGAGTCCTGTGTTTCGAGTTTCACTGTTTGCTACTTTCGGTTACAGCCTGCTTTGCTCACAGCTGCACTTATTTTCTAAGATTACTTTTTCTTTCTGCCGGTATACTGAGTTACATGTTTTGTTTGGAGATCTCTTTCTTTCTTTTTGTGTGGAGTTGTTAATGTGGAAAGAGGAACCTCGAGGGCTCCATCTATTTCTTTTGCTTTTAGATGAGGATCCTTTTTTCCCACCCCTAACTTTTGCAACTTTTTATTATATTAACGCATAGGGAGCCACGAGCCGCTCCTCTCAAAAAAAAAAAAAAATCATATAAAAATATGAAAGACTAGCATATGATAAGATTTCTTATAGAGATATGAATGTTTTGCGTGCATATTGATTTCTTTTGTTTGGGTTTATGTTATTTTAATTTTTTTTAAGTTTTTTAAGTATTTGAACAAGATAAATATAAGAGAATCAAATGTGTACAGAAGGAGAGAACGACAAAATTATTCTCTTTGTTAATTTAATTATTTTCTTTAGGGGATCTTCCCAAATTTTTTGAATATTAAACTATTTAGTGATTTAAATAGAATAGTGGAGAATTGATTTCAATTGTCCGATCATCCGTTTTTGTCTCGGTTATTTCCAAGTCACGGGTTAGGTCGTGATAAAAAGTCTTTGTTCCATTAAATGGGGTTGGCTACATGAATTTTTTTTTTCTAATTGTTTTATTGAGTGTCATATTTTCATTTAATTCTAATAAATTAAGATTATTTTTTATACAACATACCCAAGTCTTTTTAGGTCTACTTTTACCTTTCTTAACATAAGTTGAATCTAAAACATCTACTCTCTTAACCTTATCATCAGATGATCGGCATTTAATATGACCAAACCATCTAAGATGACTTTCTAATCTTGATTGCCACTGAAGCAACACTAAACCCACTCATCCACCTAAGCATTCTCATCTCAGCAACATTTAACTTAGTATCATGCTTCTCTTTTATAGGCCAACATTCAGCGCCATAAGGCATTACAAGTCTCACCACTTTCTTATAAAATTTTTGTTTAAGTATAAACGATACTTTTCTATCAGACAATAAGCCCAATGCATTCATCCACTTAAACCATCAAACTATAATTCTACTATTAACATTCCCATCTATATCACCAACACATTAAACAATAAGCCCAATATATTTAAAAACGTTCACTCATTTTAATGATTTGATCACCCATTGTCACAACCCCGCCGCTAAATTTACTACAACTACTAAAATTACATTCAATGTATTTAGTTTTACCTCCATAATTCAAGTTTTTCATGAATATTTTCTCTAGTCTTATCCATAAGAAAGATATCAGCATCGAAAAAATACGCGAATGCACATCCTCCTATAAATATCCAGCAATAGCATCCGTAATTAATGCAAAAAGATGCGAGTTTAAAGACAATCCTTGATGTAAACCAATTGAAATAGAACATTATTTGGTCAATCCTCATTCTGTTTGAACACAAGTAACAACTCTAATATACATTTATTTAATGACTTGAATATAAGTCATATCAACACCTTTCTTTTTTATAACTGTAGAAAGTACTTCTTTAAGAATTTTATCATAATCATTTTCTAAATAAATAAAAAAATCATTTGTAGATCCTCATTACTCTCTCTGTACTTCTCCTTCAAACCTCTCAATAAATATATAACTTCTATAGTAGAATTGCCCATCATAAATTCAAATATATTATGAGAAATCGTTGTATTACGTCTTAACCTATGTTCAATTGATCTCTTCCATCATTTTAATGACATTAACTTAATTCCTTTATAATTTTTACAATCTTGTGCACCCTTTTATTCTTAAAAAGGGGACCAAAATACTTTTCCTCCACTTATTAGATATCTTTTTATTTTTTAAAATAATATTAAAAAGTTTAGTAAGCTAAGAAATTCTCAAATATTGTAAATTTGTCCATATTTCTATTGGGATACTATCAGGTCGTAGTGATTTTTCACCTATGATTTTCCTTAAAGCCATTTCAACTTTCCTTTTACTAATGTGACAATAAAAAAAAAAAAAAAAATTATTAATGATATTAAAATCAATAAAGGTGATCATATTCTTAGAAACTTTATTGAATAATTTATCGAAATGTCTCACTCACCTAGGTTGGATATCTTCATCTAAGATTTTTTTTTTCATATTAATGCTTACTATTCTTTTCTCTTTGTTTGACTAGTTTATGTATGTATTTAACCCTCCTTAGTATCTAATCTATTATGAAAATTATTAAAATCAGAATTCTTAGCATCATATATTATTCTCTTATACGCTCTACCAACCACCTTATATTTTTTTCAATTATCTAAACTTTTATTTTTAAACCAATTTTTATAAGAAAACTTCTTATACTTTATCATTTTTTTGCACATTATTTCACCACTAACTATTTTTATTTATAAATTTTTTTCTTTTAGATTATTCAAATATATCTTTTGTCACTTATTTAATAGTGTTTGTCACTTTTTTCCACTTAGCATTAGCTTCTTCGTGAATATCCAAATCTTAAGATCCTAAAATTTACTCCCAACTATAATTTTATTCGTGTCTTTTAAGTGCCCTAATCCAATTCAGTGACAATATTTCATTGTATTTTTTATCTTCTAACCCTTCACCTTAAAATTCAAAACTAATAATTGATGTTGAGTACTTAAATTTTCACTTGGAATGACGTTCATAATTTTTTCATTCTCGATAGTATCTTTTTATTATAAGAAAATAATCAATTTGTGTTTTATTAGATCAATTCTTATAAGTGATATGCAATATTTTTTATTAAATAATATATGAGCATATGAGCAATAATAAAATTATAAACTAAAATAAAATCCAATATAGCTTTAGTTTTTTTATGAATCACTCGATAACCATAGCTACCATGAATATTTATAAAATCTTTTATAACTCTACCAACATGTTCATTTAAAAATTATTTCTTTATAATGTGTGATTTATAGTAATTCATCTAGGTCATTCCAATATTTTTCTTCTAAACGTATATCTAAACATACTTTAAGAGCATTAACACTTATTACATCAAGAAGCTTAATTTTAATAACAATTTTTTGGGATATAATTCTATATCTAATTCTATTAACTTTTATAACATTATCTTTTGAATTCTTTTTATAATTGCACTTACCTCATTTCTACTACGACTCTTACCTGAATACCAAAGTATAAAACCTATACTATCAATCTCCGTAGCATTTTCTCCATTTTATTTAGTTTCTTGAATGCATAAAATATTTTTCTTCATATTAATCATAATATCTACTAATTCCATTAATTTACTTGTGAGTAGGGTTGTCAAAACGGTTCGTTATTTGCGAGTAGCTCGTGTCTGGCATGTTAATTAGCTCGTGTTCAATTTGTTTGCTAAGCAAACGAGCGGAGCACAAATAATTTTTTGTGCTCTATATATTGATGAGTCAAACATGAACAAAGATTTGTTCTTTCGTGTTTTCGTGTTGAGCTCATTTTGGCTATATATATATATATATATATATATATATATGTATATATATATATATATATATATATATATATATGTATACATACATACATACGTACGTACGTACGTACGTACATGTGTGTGTGTGTACGCGCGCGCACGCGCAAAACCATCACCTGTTAGATGGCAGCTTCAGCGTAATTCTCCTCTGCTCCGGGTTCGAATCCCAGCTGGGTCGAATTAGCACATATGGGAGATCGGTATTTAGGGGACAAAATAGTCCTTTCTTAAATACCGATTCCTTTATATATATATATAATTGTTGAGTATTATTTTAAAATAATTTAACTGACTAGTTATGAGTATACAAAGATTTATAATCAATTAAAATTATTAATTAAAAATATAGAATAAAAACAAATTAGCTTCTACTTGAATTAATATTTTAGTATAAATAATAAGATTTAAATCTTGCCCCTACCCATAACATTCGACGTCTGCTTGATTAGGGATGTCAAAATGGCTTGTTGTTTGAGAATAGCTTGTGTTCGGCTCGCTAAGCAAACGAGCTGAACACGAACAAATTTCTATGCTTGATATATTAACGAGGCAAACACGAATCAAACCTGGGCTCGCTCAAGCTCGACTCGTTTATACCCCTACTTGCGAGTGTACCTATATTCTAGATCCTATTATAAAGTTAGTTTCATTGATTAGATTCTTTGCCCGCATCCATCTATAATGTGGGATTCCTTATTTAACACAATACCCGGGCGCCGATGCAGTAGCCGTTGCACACTTTTCATTGTATTCAAGCCCTTGCACGCTTTACTCTGTGATTTCTTATTTTCAAGCGTCTAACTTGATTAAAATCATTAGATCTTCTATATCCTATTCTATGCATCTTATTTTCTTGTTTTGATGGTGCCAATTATTATGTAAATCATCAAATCAAAATATGTAACCTTTGCTTTATTGACTACACTCTTCGCAAGATTTTAGCTTTTTTATAATCGTTATAAGGCATAGTAGGTGACTTTCTAGATCTATTACCTTCTTATTCATTCTATATTTCATAAACAAGGCTTTGTGTTGAAAATTCTTGTTGATTCATTTAGGTAGAATCTTCCATCTATTACATCACTCACAATCACCACATGCAAGCCTTCACTTTTCTTCTTTATTCATAGTTTTCTACCCTGATACATTCTGTGGCCATAAGAAACTGTGTATGACATTTCAGATAAACAGCACCGAGGACAGGTCTGTGCTGCATATCGCTTTGCGTGCTGCAAGGGATTCAGTTATTCATAGTGATGGGAGGAATGTGGTTCCAGATGTTTGGAATGTACTAGAGAAGATCAATGACTTCTCTGAAAGAGTTCGAAGTGGCTCATGGGTTAGAAACAAAGAATAGTTCTTGTGCTGCATTTATGTAATTTGATGGTTGATTTTTTAACAAACAATGGCATCAGGTTGGAGCAACAGGAAAGACATTGAAGGATGTTGTAGCTGTGGGCATTGGTGGAAGCTTTCTTGGACCTTTGTTTGTGCATACTGCTCTTCAGACTGGTATGATTAATGCAGTCTACTATGTACATATGAAATTCTATGCAGGACAAAATCAAGAGCAATTGAAATTTACGTCTTTAACTTTGGATAATTTTAAGCTTCTTAAAGTGCATGATTCTTTCCTAAAATGTCATAGATCCTGAAGCCGCGGAATTTGCAAAGGGACGACAACTACGTTTGTAAGTGCCTATAACTTGTATGGTCTGGCTTATAATTTAGTAAGTTACGCATTGATTCAAAAGACATCCCAAGTTCTGCGTGGGCTTTGATTTTTATTGATGCTGTGTATTCACCCATATGCATGCTTCGTTCAACAATAACTATGCTTCTAAGATTGGCTACATTGTCATTTTAAAAAAATTGTGCTGGTTACTGTGGCTGAAACTTAGATGCGACGGTGTTAATATGCTTGAATATGTCATCTCAAAAGAGGATCATTCAATTGCCTTCCTCTATTGTATCTAGTAAATTGAAGTTCTTTGGCAGTGATAACTAGATGCCCATAATGGATGCCTTGCCTTCTTGTCATTAATTTTATTTTTTTTATTTTGGACTAATTTATTTGATATCATTAAAAGGAGTGAACATTTTAGATATCTTTGGTTTATTGTTCAAAGTGATGGTGATATAGACGGGGATGCTATTAGTAGAATTCAAGTTGGATGGTTGAAGTGGAGGAATGCTTCGAGCCTATTGTGTGATAGAAAAGTACCGCTTAGACTATTGTGGTGAGACCTGCAATGCTTTATGATGTAGAATGTTGGTCTATAAATGAGAAGCATAAAAATAAGTTAAGTGTTGCTGAGATGAGATTGCTTAGGTCGGTGAGTGGCTTTACACTTAGAGACAATGCAAGACAAATATATCCGTCAAACGATTGGAGTAGCTCCAGTGGTAGACAAGATTAGAGATAGTCATCTTCGATATTTTGGTCGCATTGAATGTTGGTCATTTGATGATTCAGTTTGGAGAGTATATGTTTTAGATTCGACTCATGTTAAGAAGGTGGATGTCGACCTATATGTTTTAGATTCCACTCAAGTTAAGAAGGTAGAGGTAGACCTAAAAAGACTTGCATGTTGTATAAATAATGAATTTAGTTTATTACAATTAAATGAAAATATAACACTCGATAGGACATAATGGAGATAAATCATTCATGTAGCCGACCTCACTTAGTCAGATAAAGGATTGTTGCCGTTGGACTAATTTATATGATAGTGATTTCCTCAAGTCATTATATCAAAGTTTGGCTAAAGTGCTTAAGCCACAAATATGCATTGCTAATCATAAATCATGTTTAGAGGTAGCACTGTATTCCAGGTGCTGCAGTGTCTGGATAACTGCATGCAAAGAAGTGTAAGATGGAATTTCTGTCAACAGATTTGTGAAGCAATTGAGACCCCAAGAATTTTTAATTTTGTAATATATAATAGAGATCAGATTATCTAGACCCGACTCAACGGACCTTAAACTACTGAGTTGATAATACTGGATAGTATGGAGTCATAAGCAAATAGAGTTTTGTGTTGTTTGGCTGGCCATTCAACTCCAATTTCAGCTTTCAACATGGTAGTTTTCATGCTAGATCAAAATCTTTATTATTTGATATGAATTGTGGTATACTTCATGATACAGGGTAGCGTGGTAGTTTTCATGTGGTTGAGGAAAGGTTAGACAAATTTTCCAAAGCGGTTTGAATGCGTTCTAGAGAAAGCTGGTGATGCACAAAAAAGCCAAGGGGATAAAGTTAACTCGTAAATATGGAAAATTAATTTTTTGGAGTAATGGTCACATGCTTAAAAATTGTAAAGATTTGCTTATAACATCAGATATCTGGGGATTAATGATGAGAAGACTTCATAATACCAATTTAAATTAATGAGGCAGCTGTGGTTGGTGATAATCAGGATGACAACAATGGTTAATATCATCATAGGAAGAATGATGCCTCAACCAATCAACTAAAGATTGGTCTTGTTAATCTTGATATGTTTTTAATTTAGGTTTAAACATTATGTATGCTTTTTAATATTCTCTCTAAATGTCAATTAAATTGTTTTTTATCAGTGGTGATATCATTACCACATTGAAATTGGGAGATGTAGCTAGTTGAATCCACCACCAATACTTATTCTAAAACTCTAACTAGCAGAATAGAATGAGTTAAACTAAGGCACATGAATAACCAAACATATCATATCATATAATTTCTAACTCGTAGGGATTTAGTAAATTAACACAATTGATTTGCTCAGAAGCATCTCATAATATTTCAACCATTTCATTATAGTGCTTCTAAAAGACATCTAAGCTAATACACATAGCTTCAATCATTTATCATAAACATTAATTTAATACGATTCATATATTACAAGAAAATTAGCATCAAAACATAAGGTAGTCAACTCAAAATTTGATTTTCACTTTGGCTCAATTTTGCAGATCTCTTTACTTGAAACAATGGCAAGAATAATTTCTGGTGAGCTATACATCTTAACAAATTAAAGAACTTTAATATAGAATCTAAGTATTCAAGAATATGAAACAACATGATTTGCTAATCATAAATTTGTATTAAGAATTAAAAATATGGCCATATACTAGTCTATTGCTTTATATATAACTATTTCAAAAAGAAATTTATTGAATAATAATGTGGCGAATATTAAGATAATTTTATTGAAGTAAATTTTAAAATAAAATTTTAAGTGTCCAATCCTCAAATGCACTCTAATGGTAAAGTTCATAAGGTTTAACATGCTAGCTTACATATGATATGTCATTTATTTGCTGGATTTAAAATAATTTATTTTAGCTTTAGAATATGTTAGGTATAGAAGCCTGATAATAGACTGTATCTGTCCCACATCACATAGTGTAGGATTATGACCAATATTCTACAAACTTAAATAGAGCTAGTCTAACCCAGTTTTATCATGATTGATTTTTCTCTTGAATCAATATCATGAGGTTGAATATGTAGGGATCACTTGAAAGTCTGTTGCCCTACATATAGAAGTGATCATAATATATCATTTCCAACTTAATCCACAACATGATATTTTTTAAGCTCTATATATTTTCAAAGTTAAATTTTAGGATGCATATACCATTGATCTTCAACCATTCAACTTCAACATGCTAATCACTTTTGTGCATCAAAATGTAACTTAGATGTCCTAAATGTCCTACTTTTAAAATACACATTTTTATAAAATCTTAGCATAAACATTTGCTTTTTATTTATAATTTCTGTGTGATCACTTAATTAAGATTGATAGGATATAAATATTTACATTTTGCAATATAAAGTCTTTCTAAACATTGCCTACATATATGTTTATTTAAATATATTTATTTGCAATGATTAAAATAAATTTAGTTTTTGAATTAGAAATTGAATATTTTAACCAAC
The DNA here is from genome assembly GCA_022702705.1 of Papilionanthe hookeriana x Papilionanthe teres. Taxonomy (NCBI): domain Eukaryota; kingdom Viridiplantae; phylum Streptophyta; class Magnoliopsida; order Asparagales; family Orchidaceae; genus Papilionanthe; species Papilionanthe hookeriana x Papilionanthe teres. The sequence goes on along the minus strand of CM040428.1, from coordinate 63,781,144 downwards.
TAAAGATCGACAATAGGGTAACTATCTTTGCAATAAGTGCCCCAAAATCTCTCTTTTTTAAGCACTCTACATCATATAAATTTCTCAGATTTTTAAATTTTCATAAATTACAACTCAATTCTAAACCAAGCTAACCTCAAAATAAAATTTTATCTTGATAATTTTTGCAAGCCTCAATGCCTATCAATTCAAGTCGAAGCAGTCATTTTGTCGAAAATGTTATGGAAATTCAGATTTTACCCTAAAATTTTACCTCTTTTTTGTCTTCTTCCGAGCTCTTTACTATCATGAGTAAAAGATCATATATACATATATATATATATATATATATATTTATTTATTTATTTATTTATGGTAAGTGTAACACATTAACCACCATGAATTTTCATTTCATTCATCACATGCCATTGTATGTGGAATAGCTTAATAAAGAGTAAGAGTGTAATTGTTAAAAAAAATATTATTAATTCACATGATATTAATTTAACTTTAGGCTTGAAAAAATTAATTACTAACATATATGCACACACATATATACATTAAAATGTTCATTATAAAACATAGGTTTTATTAAAATAATTTTAATAATTGTGAAATGCTATGATCATGGTATAAAAATTTAAATCATTTCAACATTTATCTTTGTAAAAGTACATAATTCTTCTATTCTTATTATAATTTTGTCCATGAAATTCAATTAGTTATTGATTAGCTAAATAAATTAGTAAAGTGTCTCATAAAATACTTTTTTTGGATACCTCCTTTTTTGTTTTGTGCCACTAATTTGTTTTCTTATAATTGATCTACATATTTATCAATGCCTTAACATCAAATTCAGATCTTTTTTTGGTTCCTCTCTATAGGTCAAATTGTTCTGCACAACAGTTTCATTTAGTGGTACTCTCTAATTTTCATTAGTGCCAATTTCTTAAGTTTTGATGCATAAAAATTATCACATATATTGGACATCTTTGCAGCAAGGCTAATATATAGGCATTTTTTCTTAGTCTTTGAATTATTGCAAACTGGCTTATGTATCTATGGCTTAATTTTGCTCATTGGAAAAATCTTGATATACTTTTTCTATGCTTGAATTTTAATAATACAAATTCATTAAATTCAAATTAAACCATTATGCTTTAGTTCATATTTTATCTATTAATGCTTTTGGATAGATTTAAATTTGTCTCTGACTATTCTACCTTCTTAGTGGTTTGATCTAATAGCTGCGAACCCATAAATTTTGTTTCTCCAATTTAACCCAATATAGTGGATTTCTACATTTTCTATCATACTTTGTGTTATATGGTGTCTTCTTATGATTGGATGAATTGCTATTATTAAATACAAACTATATTAATAGATTATGATCTTTTTAGTTACTTTAAAAATCCAAAGTGCAAAACCATAACAGATCCCCTTGACGCCAAAAAAAACCATTCTGATTGGCTATTTGTCTGTAGATGAAATGCTATATGAAATATTATCTAATCACAAACTTTTATAATAACTTTTTTTAACTTTGGTGTGAATTTGATGTCTATGTTTGTTACAACTACCCTATTGATTTTGTTTTTTTTCACAAATATTTTTTTCTCTATTGAATCAATTTAATAAATATGTAGAAAGTGTGTTGATTTTGTCAGTTTATCAATTACAGCTTAAATTCTTTTATGCCCGTTATGTCTGTTTGGGAAATCTCCAAGTCTTTTGCTTAATCTTTCCACTTTTACTCTAGTCTTAGTGAGGATTGTAACCTTTCATTTGGATATGTTTTTCAGCTTTCACTTCTTGGCAAGGTTGACATTTTGTTATATATTCAACATCTTCCTTCATCCTAGTTCACCAAAAGAATGCTTTTAAAATTTTATATATTTAGGTACTTTTTAGATGAACAGAATAATCTAAGTGATCAGCCTCATGTAGAATCCCCCAAGTTGATTTTGATTCACTTGAATTCTAATATACAAATATTTTTTTATTTACATCCTGTTCATCTATGTTGAGATTCATTCTTTTACTTTTATGAATTTGATTAGTCTCTAATATTCATCACTGGCCCTCTACACGTCTCTAGTTCGTTGCTCTAAACTAGGATGCACAATCCTTATATGTGAATGCCCATGCTTTGATCATAATTTCTTTATATCTATGATTAGCTTTATTTCCAGAGTTAATATCCAGCTTGCATGCTCATAAGATTTATTTATTTATTGAAATAGCTACCACTTTAGTCTTATTAGAATAATCTTATATATAAAGGTCATAATTTTTTATCAACTGTAATCTTCTCTGCTCAAATTCAATTTTTATGAGTAAAATTGTACATTAAATTTCTATAATCAATGAATATTTCTCATCTCACTTAATATAAATAATATTTTCAAATTTTGAGACCAAACAATATTATTTGAAAGTCTATGTAATCATTTGTCTGTTTTTCATTAAAACATGTTCTAAACCCTTATAGATGCATTGTTATATATTTGAAATCTCGTAGGTTCCGTTGGAACTATGAACACTGGTATAGATGCTAAATATCTCTTAAGCTCGTAGAAACTCTGCTAACACTCATCAATCCAATCAATTATAATATCTTTTTTCTGTTAATATAGATAAAACTAACACAATTTGAGAAAATTTCTCCAAAAATGTACTGTAGTAGCTAGCCAGACCCAAAAAAACTTGAAATCTTAGTCACATTGGTTGGCCTTACCCATACTGCCATGGCTCTTACTTTTTCAGGATCTCCAATTTATCCCAACCACAAATGATTATGCAACTCATAATCTATTGGATATTGTTGGCAATGAAAGTGACTAGCCTTTGACACTATGCTTACTCCCATAATAAGAGCGTACATTAATTATTTCATTGAATTGTTGCCATGCAAGATACTTTGAAATTGTTGACTTTTTGACTAGGGGATTTTCTTTCCCCTTAACCATTTATAACAAGTCTCTAGATTGAAAATTTTGATTCAAAATAAAACAAATTAAAATATGCAAATATTCAAAGAAATTTAAAAAAGAAAAGTTTAGAGATTATCATCTAATAGAAAAAAATTTGGTGGAGAAAATGAAAATCCTTGTGAAGAAAACTTGGTGACAAGGAGGGAATGGTGGTGGCAACGACGATTACATGTTGCGATTGTGGTGCTGGTGGAAGCAGTAGGCTGGCATAAGCAGTAAGTGGCCATAGAGACAATTATATCAAGGATAGTTGGCGTATGTGTGAGTGGGGAGATGTAGCGCAGTAAGGGGCAGTGGGAAAGGTTGCGATGACTGCGAAAGTAGCAAGTGATGGCGGTGTTGATGGAATCAGCAACATGCAGTACTAGGGATGGCCAGTGTATGTGTGAGAGGGAAGATCATGCGTCAGAGAGGAGATCATACGCAACAAGGGGTGTTGGCGAAAGTAGCAGGAGGCGGCGCCGGCGCTAAGGAATGGCCTATTGGATTTTTATTGTGAGAGGGTAAGATGGTCTGTGCGTAAAGGGTTGTAGGCCAAGCGTGAAGGGGGTGTGGGCTGATTCAGTAGAATATAAGGGAAAAATATTCTAAACCTATGAGGTGCATCTCTCACCCGAATAGCTCGAGACCTGCGCCTCAAAACATTTTTCGAACAAATTGTTTTAAGATGTGCCTCAATTGTACCATTTTAAATCGTGTATAACAATAACGAGAGGAATGGAATTTCTATATTTTATTAATTGAATATTATGTGCCTTTAAATAAACCTATGTAGGTTCTGAGTAGGAATCAATTAAAAGATTAAATACCTATGTTATGAGGATATTGAATCTGATCTTCTCAATAAATTCTCTAACACTAGAAACCTAAATAACATGCTTGGTCTGTCAGTTTCCTTTGCACTGATGGCCAGCTCAGCCTTTTTGTTCCATGGAAGTGGTTACTGATTTTACGGGACTCTGCTCCTCAAGGTCAAGTTACAATTTAAGATATTAAGCTAGTTAGGCGTGCTTTTTATATTTCTTGAAAGTTGAAAATCATATGGCTATTTTCTTATCCACCTTTAAAAGTTAAAATATGTTGGATGTTCTGCACAATCGTACTAACTTTTTAGGTATATTATATGCGCCATGTAATCTATCTTATTAAGGATTATCTACAGCCTTGCAAATGTTGATCCGGTTGATGTTGCCCGAAACATTACTGGCTTGAATCCTGAAACAACATTAGGTAAATTTTCTTTCCACTTTTCTTAACTCATGTTTATGATTTTTTGCACTACGTGCGATTCTCTGATCATTTAGTATTCATCATCAATTATTTGAGCAGTTGTTGTAGTTTCAAAAACTTTTACGACTGCTGAAACTATGTTGAATGCTCGAACATTGAGGGAATGGATTTCTGATGCGTTGGGGTACAAATCAACGCTGTCTTATTTGTTTCAATTTCTCAGTTTTATTTTTCTTACTTAATTCAAGCTTGCCGTTCAGCCAACAGGCAATAGCAAAGCATATGGTGGCTGTCAGTACAAATCTGAAGGTACACTAATATTCTCACTCCTTGTGTCTGATTATGTGTGAGGACTGCCCGCTTCAATATTATGCTCTTGCATTTTTAGTTCATACTAATATATCTGTATAACTTATTTCTTTTTAATCATACTAGCTTATTTCAGTTCAACAGACATTGAAAAAGACCAGTACGTTCTCTTTGATAGGCAATTTATTTCGAAGATGGTTGTTCATTATGAGTGTGGACCATATGGATTGGTATTATGTAGAGCCTTGTTAGCTGCATTGATATAAAATACTAAGATTGGAAGACCTATAATAATTTTAGAGCCTTGGTATTATGTAGAGCCTTATTAGCTATATTGGTATGAAATGCTAAGCTTGAAAGACCTATAAAAATTGTAACCAAATCACCATGCTTTTTTGTTGTTTAATATGATTGCATTTGTTATTCATACACCTCATGTCTACCTCTTGATTGCGTTCTCTTTTATTTCATTCTGTTATTTTTCTTTATTTTGCATTGTGCGTTAGTCCATGTAATGGTTAAACTTGCTCAATGGCCTTTCCTTGCACGACTGATTTTGTTTTGCTTGGCATTCTTTGTACCTGTATATGTTCAGTATTTTATTCCATGTTTCAGGGAAGTAACTTATTTGTCCTTTCATTCCATTCCATATTTAAGCTTATTATGTTTTTGTTATGTAGCTTGTGGAGGAATTTGGGATTGATCCGAATAATGCTTTTGCTTTTTGGGACTGGGTTGGTGGTCGCTATAGTGGTGATGATCATAATTCATCCTCAAATCTGGCATTTTGACGGAGTTTTTGGCTTTCCTTCATAAATAATTGGTGGATTCTCGTTTTTGCAGTTTGCAGTGCTGTTGGTGTGCTACCCTTGTCTCTCCAATATGGTTTTCCAGTCATTAAAAAGTATGCTGACTGATTCCAATTGATATTTTTTGAAGTAGTGTTCCATAACAGTGAGCAGGCTAGTAATATAGTATGCAGCTAATACAATTTATTATGATGTTTAATGAAGCTGGGATTCTTCAAATGATTTCTTCACAAGTTGCACTGATTGAGCAGCTTGAATATAATCGTTTGTCAATGTAAAAAGTGAATGTCTTTACAAAATCCTAGAAAGTCTCTAATGAAGAGCCATGATTGATGGCGAAAGTCCTTGGCGTTTATTTTGTTTTGTTTTAATAATGTCTTTTGTGAAATATTTCTTGTTTGAAATTTTTGTTTGAAATTTTCTGAAGGAAGAGATCTACTCAGATAATTGACATGCTTTAAAGTTCTGTTTGGTAATTTGAAGGTCAGTGGATCGGCTTTTTATCTGATTGGAAAAAAGGTCTGTTTGGCTATTTACCTGAATGATAAATGCTTTTTCGTGGACCATCATTGCAGCTCTCTAGCTCAGCAGAGAATCGAGGAAAGAAAAATTGCTTTGTTTAAAACCTTCTTCTTATTGATTAGTAGGATTGAGAAAAAAAAATCATTAATTTAATATTGGATGATGATAAAATCTAATTTCTGCTGGTTGATAATCAAATCACCAATTTACCGTATAAACAACATATTTTTCTCCTACTGGAGCATAAATATTACTTTTATAGTGTCCAATGCCTTAACTTTTGCAACATGGAACGATGCCTAGGGAACAATCATAATCACAGATGACATTGTTTGATATACTGATATGGTTGATTGAATGCAAAGACCCAAATAAGTCTTATTTCAGTTTATTTTCTGTGCAACGATATTATGCTTGCTTAACTCCCACTGACGTCTGTATGTTCCTCATAAAGGTTTTTGGATGGAGCTCGTAGCATTGACGAACACTTTTATTCAACTTCGTTTGATAAAAATATACCTGTGAGTTTCTGCATGCAAATTTATGAACTTGTTTGTACTATTAATGGTAATCCTCACCATATTCCTTTTCAGGTACTTTTAGGTTTGTTGAGTGTATGGAATGTCTCGTTTCTTGGATTTCCTGCTAGAGTGAGCCCATGTTTATTTTAATTTATTTTTGTCTGCAACTTTAATCATTTCAGAGTTCTTATTATTTAGTCAGTAGCTGTTCTTTTAACTCTGCTTGTTTCTGTCTCCAGGCAATATTGCCATACTCTCAAGCACTTGAGAAGTTTGCTCCACACATTCAACAGGTATTCATGTTATGATATGGTATAGTGCGGTATGTTTTCTCGCCGTTCTGACTTTATCCTTGTAATCTCAAATCATTTTCTCTAGGTGAGCATGGAAAGTAATGGAAAGGGAGTATCCATTGATGGCATTCCACTTCCTTTTGAAACTGGTGAAATTGATTTTGGAGAACCAGGAACAAATGGTCAACACAGTTTTTACCAGCTAATACATCAGGTAAGAATGCTTTTATTGAATTTGTGACAATTTGAATACTATTAATCATGGTGCTGGCTTGGGTGTACAATTTTTTTTTATGATGGTAGGAATTTTGCAAAGATAATTTACGTTTGTTTAGCTCTGATTTCTTTGTTTTGATATATGTTTATCAAAGATTTTATCATGATGCTTAATAGAAATCTTCATCTTCACCCAATTGAATTTTCACTTTTAAGTGAGTTGTGTCATTCTCCTTGTTCTGACTGCCATTTCATAAATCTGAGTGAGCCATCTCCCTACCTGCTAGAATTACGAACTTTTTCTCAGATGGCTGGTGGATTGAATCCTTTGCTAAAGCACTAGGTGCATGGCAGTTAGAATACAGGTTATTTGTGAAATTTACAAGCCTTATGTGTGTTTTCATTTGGAAAAGTACCTCTTCTAATGCCCTGTAATAACTGAAATTAAACAAATAATAATAATAATAATAATAATAGTAATAATGATAATAATGATGATGATGATGATGATGATGATGATCATATTAATAATAATAATAATAAATCGAACGGCACCAAGGTTATGCATCTTTTCGGTTATGACTTAAGAGTTTTGTGCCTTCTTTTGAACGGTGGAACCAGAGGGGCGAGAAATGAAACCGCAGAGGTGAATGAGAAAAATCAATTGAAGGGAAGAAGGGGAGGAAGGTGGTCGAGTGGCTTCGATACTGTGGTCGAGTGGCTTCGATACTGTGCTCGCGTGCAGAGGAAGAGGAGGAAGGAGAAAGGCCGCACGCGTGTAGTCCTGTGCCGAGCCCTAGTTGATTGAAGTCGAGAACGAAGGAGAAAGTTGCGGTTTCGTGCACTGGTATCTTACGGAGGAGGAGGAGGTGGTGTCGAGGGCTTGCGTTGACAAGTTGAGTTGCGGCCGAAGGCAGAGGAGGCAGGAAGAGACTTCCGCGCAATGCTCGCGTACAAGAAGAGGAAGAAGGGGTGTTATGCTCCTGTAGAGGAGAGGAGGAAGGGAGTCGAAGCTTCGTGTGTTGATGGTGCAGATGACCGAATGTTTTAAAGATACTTTTGATCTTTAAATAAATTAATTAATATAATGTTATATATATATATATATAGATAATATTAAAATGAGTGTTAAAATATATAAATTCAATCACAATTAAATAGGTTATTGTAGGATTTGGGAATAAAGCAGGATAATATTATTGAATATCAAAAGGGGTATAATTATTTGATACAAGAGGTATAAAAAGGAAAATATAATAACATAAACAGAAATTCATATGAAAGGAAATAACAGGAAGGACAATAACATAGAAATAACTTCTAACACTCTTTCAAGTTGAAGTATAGATGCTAATTATGTTTAACTTGGATTTGAATTCGTTAAACAACGACCAAGAAAGATTCTTTGTGATAGTATCTGCTAGTTGACCAGTGGATGCGACAGTTGGAACACAAATCTACCTAGAATCGAGCTTCTTTTGGATAAAGTGATAGCCAAGCTCGACATGCTTGGTAGGATCATGTTGGACCGAATTATTAGCTTTATTATTACAAAACTGCTGTAGAGGAACGGAGATCGGCATACGAACTCGCGGAGCATGATGCACAATCAGAGGACTTCACATACTCTAGGGACATGGAATGAAACTCGGCTGCAGCACTGCTCCGGGCAACTGCAGATTGTTTTTTACTTTTCCACTTGACAATGTTTTCTCCACACAAAGGAGCAATAACTCAAGATAGATCGTCAGTCTTGTAGGGATCAGACCCAATTGGCGTTCGTATAAACGACAACTGTGCGAGAGGTGTGATGAGAGAACAACAAACCTGAGCTTGGTGTGCTTTTTAAGTAGTGGAGGATCTGATGGACAACGTTGAAATGGTGCTTGTAGGGATCATGCATGAACCAACTGACAATACCAATTGCTTGACAAATGTTCGAGTACACATGGGTTAGGTAAATGAGTTTTTCTCCACTAGTCATTGGTAGTGTGTCTTGTTCACCAGAATGACATTGGGACTTCTGTCAATTTTTCATTGGGATCCATCAGAGTAGCTACTGGTGTGCATAGAAGTAGCTTTGTCTCAGTTAGTAAATCTGTCACATATTTGCGCTGGGTAAGGCTAATACCACGAGATGACCGAGCTACTTCTATAACTAGAAAATACTTCATCTCAAAAGATGTAGCTAGGATAGCTTTGAGAGATTGCAACACTGGCAGATCATTACCTGTGAGTATGATGTTGTCGAATAGACAATGAGGATGGCAATACGTCATCGGCTGAGTGACGAAAGAACATCGTGTGATCAGAGTGGGCCTACGAAAAACTGTGGCCCACAACAGCATGTGTAAACTTGTCGAGCCAGGCCGGGGGGGGATTGTTTCAATCGATAAATGGACTTCCGTAGTCGACACACTTGTCCACGGGAAGAGGTTGAGTCAAGGCTCGGTAGGAGAGACATATACACTACTGCGAGATCGTCGTTTCTAGCTGGAGTAAGGGCCAATCGAGATTCATGACAAAGGATAACATAACCCAAATGGCATTTAGTTTTGCCACCACAACAAAAGTCTATTCATAGTCAACTCCATAGGTTTGTGAATAACCTTTGGTGTCCATCCACACTTTTTTGCTTTCAAAAGAACCACGGGGCTTAAATTTGGTACTGAAAAACCACCTGCAAACTATTGCTTTCTTTCCTCGAAGAAGATTGACAACATCTCACATATGGTTGCGTCAAAGGCATTTATTTCGTCCACGGCTGTAGACTTCCAGGACGGGTAAGCCAATATTGCCTTAGTAGTGGATGACAGACAACGATCCATCAAGGAGATATATTTTGTCAAGGGATAAAGAGTGCATGCCTATTTGCGTACCTCAATGGGGGAATTCAACTCCTCATTCAGGTAGGAGTGATCCCCGTAAGTTGAGAGAGCATCGTTCCAGAAATGTTAGAGCGACGTAGCGGGCTCGAGTGTAGGGGCAGATAAGAGTCCCAACCGTGGGTTTGGTAGGCCGAGTATAGACACAGTGGATGGAGGTGATATTGGTTTGATTGGTGATGGATCCAATGGAGCTAAGGGTTCCTCGAACAATGAGGCTGCAGTAGTAGATAGAATATCCAACGGATTTGGAAAGGACAATGTCCATAAATTCTAGCACCCCCTCACTCGAGGCAGTGTTTGGGAAATAGGGGCATTTTCAAAAAATGAGACATTGACACACATGGGTTTTACTTGTGGTAGGATCAAAACATCTATAGCCTTTTTGAGTGGTTGAATAGCAGAAGAACACATTTAATCGAGCGGGGATCAAGTATACTTTGAGTTAGTGAAGTGTTCCAAACAAATGCCGTGTACCAAATATTTTGAGATCTAATACGGTGAAAAACCAAATGGTAGGAAAACACGACATCAAGATAGATAACCAGATCCAAAGTTGTGGATTTTTGTGGGAACTTTGTTAATGAGATAGGTGGCGGCGTTAAGGACGTTGTCATTCCAAAATCGTTTAGGAACATTAGTTTGAAACATAATGGAATGAGTTGCTTCGATAAGGTGTCAGTTTTTTTTCATTCAGCTATCCCATTTTGTTGAGGGGTATTCGTACATGACTTATGATGGAGGATGCCCTTAGTCACCATGAATTCTCCAAAAATAGAGTTAAAGTAATTTCGACCTTTTTCGGTCCGAAGTACTTGAATGGAGGTTTTGTATTCAGTCAAAATGAAGGAATGAAAGTTTTTGAAGATGTCTGCAGCTTCAAAATTGTCTTTTAATTTATAGACTCACGTTATCCGAGTGTAGTTATCACTTAGAGTAAGGAATCACCATTTATTGGTGTAGCTTGCAATTCAAGAGAGTCCCTATAAATCACTATGAATCAATGAAATTGGAGAGGAAGGAGTGTAACGGTGGGGTGGATATGAAACACGATGATGTTTAACTAAATGAAATGACGAATTTCACATTTAAAAGTAAATGGATTCTTATCATTAACATTAGAGGGTAAAATTTTTTTTAGTAGTGAAAATTGGGATGACCCAACCGACTATGTAAAAGCATAATTAGATAAGCAGTAGAAATGTAAAAACTAAAATTACTGGATTGAGTTTTATCATCAATGTCATTTTCTTGGAAGCGGTAGAGCTCAACTACCCGCTTAGCAGTTCCAACCATCCCCAAACGATGATCCTGAAAAGCATGAACTTCAGGAGAGAAATTAGAAACACAATCAAGGTCATATCTCGACTTACTGATTGATAAGAGTTTAGACTTAAATAAAGGTACGTGTAATACGAATCTCAGAGTCAGCCCGGCTGTTAGTACAACCGACAATTTACTCGTAATAGAATTACAAGAGCCGTTGGTATTTTTAATAGTCTCGCTCTGAGTACGGAGAATATATTGAGAAGACTTAACAACATCCAGTGATGTGGTCTGTGGCACCTAAATCAATAATCCACAGGCTAGAATAATAAAAACCAATGAGTGTCATAGAAAGGTTATCTTGACAAACATGAGAGGTCGACGGGCTGGAGGAGAATTGATTGGATCCAAGCAGCTTAATTAAGTGTTCCATCTAACTTTTGATGGAGTCTGGTGATTCGGGGATGGTCCGGGTGAGTGCTAGTTGAACCGTTGTGGATTCTGAGATCGTAGAGAAACCTTTAGCAACGAAAGATTTTGGTTGAAGATTTATTGGCCGGCTTCCCATATAGCTTCAAACAATTGTCATGGGTATGGTAGGGTTTGTGACAGAAATTACATGTGGAGTGATTAACGCACGATGAAGTGATAGAATGTGGAGCACTATTGGAGACCAAGGCTGAAAGAATTGGCTAAATTAGTGGAGTTGCTGAGAATAACAAGTCTCCAGCTTTCTTATTGGTGGACCTCGGTGAAAGCGACCCGGGTTGAAGGAAGAGGATCATGACCCAGTATACGGTCGTAGACTTCATCAAGGCTCTTGTTCTGGCCTGCCATAAATTGAAATGCATGATCCTTTTCTAGAAATTTTTGGAAGAGTGAAAGATCCATGGGAGTCCCACGTATAGTTATAGTAGAGGTCACATTTCATTCATAAGGAAACGAAGTATTGTAGTACTGTATCACTGTCTTCGACCCTTGTTTTGCCTCACGAATCTTATTCCACACATCGTAGAGTTGTCCAAAATTTCCTACGTCCAAGTAGGTATTGTGAACCGCAGTCCAAAGGGCAGTTACAGATGGAAGAAATAGGTAAGAACGAACAATTGAGGACTCCATGGAATTAAACAACCATGACATAACCATGGAGTTCTCTACTTCTCATGCTGCATACGCTGGGTCAGATTTCAAAGGTTCACGAATCATACCTGTAAGGTGATTGAATTTACCCCAACCTTTGACGAATAATAATGTTGCTTGGGACCTTTTGGAGGAAATTAGATTCATTGAATTTGTGGGTTATAATCAGGAAGTTCATGAGATCTTCATGTCCTCCGGTCTGTGGAGGGATAGAAGTAGGTGTCGATCCTCTGGTGGACTCAAGTACACCGTCAGAAGAAAGCTTGGTGGTGGAATCCGTCATGATTCCAATTGACCCTAAGGTGAGGTTCGGATTCCGAGACATTGTCAGATACAACCCTTACTAAGTTGTCAGCACAAGAGGGTCTACAGTTGAGGATACAACCGACATGAGGGAAAACCGATAGCGAGAGGTCCTGCAGGGAAGAGGTTCGACTATAGAGAGGATCTTCAATGGTCTTGCGGAAAACTACAGAAAACTGCAACAAAAGAACGTCCTTCGGATGACTTGCGGAAAACTGTAGATAACAACAACAAACTGCTGCGGAAGAACGTCCAAAAGCCGTATTGCGGTACAGTTGGCAGAAAACTGCAGCGGAAGGGTAAGATAACTGCAGAAAACTGCAGCGGAATATGTCGCACCCCAACTGGCCACCCCTTTAAGAGTCGACTGCAGTGCGACAGAGATGGTGATTTATTCAAACCAACTCTCACCAACATTTGTCTTGACTTTATAATTAGGACCTAGTGGGTGATGCATTAGTCTAACTGGATTGCTGCAATAAATATGATACATTGCATTTCATAGTTCATTCATATATATACTCGGAAACATGAAAATTATATCATCTAAAACATAGAAACTATACAGAGCTGTTAAATTTAATAGAATAAATATATGTACCAAAAACATATGTACAAGATAAAAAAATATTGTGCAACAATTGTTCAAAGACATACCTAGCTACTCATATCAGTGCTCGTTGACCCTTCCTAAAAGGAAACAATGAATACTGAAGCAGCCGAATCAGTTGTGGCGCAGCTGTCGAGTAGGGTCAAGGAGGAAGACGAGCACACAATCCCTTCCCCTTCCCATCTTTTGTGAGAGATGCTCGACGCAAACAGGATGCCGTCAAGATCGAGGAGGAAGGAAGACGAAGGAGGAAGACTAACCCGCGACCTTGTCCTGTCTTGCATGAGAGGCGAAAGAGAATGTCCTGCAGTCGAAGTCGACGAGGAAACCGAAGATTCAAAGAAAATGAAGGAGATCTCCATCGGGCGAAACACTAGCAGACGAAGGAGATGCGAGCATCGTATATTGTGTGTGTGTGTGTGTGTGTGTGTGTGTGTGGAAAGAAAATAAAATGTTAATAACGTCCAACCGCAGTTCCTGACTTAAGTAATTCCAAGCTATTAGGTCAGTTCGTGACATGCCTAATAGTGTTAGGCTGCACTTTAGGGTAGCGCATTTGTTGTGATCAAATATTCCATTTGTTAGCGTGGTAAAATATCATTTCTAACTAGTGATGTATATTTGGTGAGCAATATGTGTTAATTGGTTGTTCTTATAATTCAATTACTAGTTCAATTATCATATATAGTGGAATTATTTCATGAAAAATACACACCAAAAGAGTTTTAACAAATATATTTAATGATAAAAAATATACCGACTAATAAAAATTTGATATTTTAATTTTTGTTAATTTTGGAAAGGTTTGGTTTTACGCGCGCGCGCGCCTCAGATGATAATTTGGTAGGTAGACGGCTAGCACATGTGAGGAGTGGTTTTTCCAAATGCCACCCTTTGAAACACACACACACACACACATGAGCGTGCGTGGGTGCGGGCGGGCGGTATGAGTTTTTATTAAAAATGGGGTTAAATTGATTTTCAAATCTTTGTATATTGATAATCAAGATGCTTCAAGCTGAGCTATATTGTTGGCTGCTGTTTACAAATTATAGTTCTAATATGTGAAACCTCTCATGATGTCTATGCATAGTTTTGACTAAACACTAACTGAGAAAACTTTAAAATGTAAGATCTTGGGATTAATAAAACTGTTCGAAGCACATAATACACAACTTCAGTGTATTTAAAATTGTTAATCATAGCTGAATGCTATTAGAACAAGTAATATCATGGTTTGATAGGCTTAGTATATCGGATCTGTCAACAGAGTTTTGATGCATATGAAGACATAATTTGGAAAATAAACAAATTAGTAAATGGTGTTGTACCCATGAGTATTGTAGACTGGAGATTAACATGAAATCTAATTTAAATTATTAAAATTTCATTTAGATTAGATATGTGCCATACGTTCTAGTGTGAAAGTAATGAAGTTATTGAAGTTCTTGTTTAGTGCACCGAAATTTGTATTTTTAAATGGATACTTTAAAACCTACGAAGAAATAAGTGAGAAATTAATATATTTATGAGATGATGGGGGTGCCATCTTTTGAAGATAAGATAGTGAAAGACAGATTAAGTTAGTTTAAGCATGTACATAGGAGGGAAAAAGATCATTCATATATGGAATTGGAAGGGAACGGAGCTGGTCACAGTAGTATGAACATAATTTGAGTAACAAGAGTTTCAGATAGTATTACCATCAGCCAAGATGTTTTGAAGCAATTAACTATTTCCCATCGCACTCATGCAGCTATCTGATTTCAGCTTCTCAGCGTTTGGTTCTATAGAAATTTCTCCTATCATAGTTATTCATAGTATCCATACAAATTTTCATCTTTATGAGCTAGTTAAAAATTATGGAGTCCTTGGTTTTACTCATGCATTTCACGTTATAACCTTTTTCATTTAATTTCTCAACAGGCCCCACCAATATTTTGGTTTTCTGCACGAAGGCCTTAACAATTTTTCTGCTTCGAAAGGACTTTTATATTTTTATAGTCATTCTTGCATATTGCATTTTTGTATGGAATTTGCATGTGTACATTGATATATGCGCTAAAACCAACATACTTGTACCTTAGAGAAATTGAATTCAAATACATGTTCTGTTTGTTGAGATTCATTTTTTGTAAAATTTCAGGGAAGGGTTATTCCTTGTGATTTTATCGGTGTTATCAAAAGCCAGAGGCCTGTGTATTTGAAAGGTATTGCAGATCTGGCAATAGTTGATCAATATGTTATCCAGATGGGATGCTCTAGGACTTTTATAATCTGATATAGTTTCTACTGCTCCTGTAATTTTTTCCTTCTGCAGGAGAAATTGTAAGCAATCATGATGAGCTCATGTCTAATTTCTTTGCTCAGCCAGATGCGCTTGCTTATGGGAAGGTGAGATTCAATATTATGCTCTAAGCTTGTGCATAAGCATTCCTCTTACCATTTATTTTTTGTGGTTAGACTCCGGAACAGTTACAGAGTGAGAATGTGGGGAGTCATCTTATTCCTCATAAGGTTACCGGTGTTTTTCTTTTCTTTTCTTTTTCTGCTTATGCATTGGAAAACTCCATTATTTGTCCCTTATAATTGGTCCTATTAATGATTTGTTTATTAATGATTAGCAGACTTTTTCTGGTAATCGGCCATCTCTCAGTCTTCTTCTACCTTCTTTGTCCGCTTATAATGTTGGACAGGTTTGCGCTAGCTTTTTATGTACTGCATTCTTTATATTGATTTCTTCTTTTTATTGGTTTGCAGTTGTCCTCTGATTTTATTACGTTTTATTAATTAAATGTGTCAAAGAATTTGAAATCAAATTTCCTTTTCAACTTTCATCATGCTCAGTGATTCAATGATCTCAAATAATCCTTTCTGCTAACATCTGAAAGTATAACTTGATAGAGAATGACAGTTTTCTTCGTTGTTCTGATTTCTGATTCTTTAGAATAGTGGCGGAAATAAGGAAAAGGTTGCCTTCAGCATTTGGATCCTGAATTATCTGCATATTGGTTTGTTGATCTTCCACTCTGCTGATTTTAATGCCTCCTAGATACCTGCCTGACGTAAGATTGCTTTAGGGGACTCTAAGTTGTGATGCAATGCAACTTTGATGAATTATCTAAATGAGTTGGAAGATTCCGGGCCGCTATATGCCTCTGAAATGTTAAATTGCTGTATTTTCTTAGACATTCCATTAGATGAACAAATGTCTAGATCCTTAATGACCAATGCCTAGGAATAATATTATCGTACAGTTTTTTTTATAAACATAGCCCAAAATCATTGTTGGACCTTAAATTAAAAAAAAAAGGAAAAAAAAAATTGAACTACTGAATTTGATATCTTTTTTTGAGTTTTCAAATTTCAGTTCATCCAATAGAAGCATATTGCAGGTAAAGATGAGAATCACAATGCATTTTGTTCTGGTTCTTGTTGTTTTGACCCTCGAACAATGAATCACAGTGTTGTATTATGTTTAGAACTATTTAGATTGATGAGTTTCAAATAAATGTAAAAATGCAAGGAAGCGATAATAAAACAAATAAAAATTGAGAGGAATTGATGAGGAAATAAGACAGGAGAATCTACATAACCCCTTGTTACGTCGTAGTTCAATGTTTGAAAATTCACTTGAATGAAGTAGAGGATGTTTTTTTCTTCAGTTGAAGGGAAAAATAATTATCAAGTTCTTATTCTTACAAAAGCACATTCAATAGGGAGGATAAAGTCTTATTCTCAACATTTGGTGTCAATCTAATAGTGTTTGATGATGTCCTATTAACCTATCCATGCATGTGTTGTTTCTATCCAGATGGATGATGTTGGATGAGGTCTCATGATTTCTATCCATCCTCTACTTGAATAAAGTTGTTTCAATGCATGGATATGGGTCTTTTTTTTGTGGAAACTTTTTCCAGCAGATTGAAGGACTATACTTTTCCTTTGTGAGAAAGTTTATCCGGCTTCCTGCGTCATTTTAAGAAGCCATTGTCTTGTAGTTTTCATTGAGAAGTTTTGCGGGCATTAGGAACAATTCAATGTACGTTATGCTTTTGCGAACTGATTAGAAATCATTCTTTTTTCTTATGTTTCTGATTTTGATGTATAATACTTTAATATAAAATTAAAATTCCATTAACCTGATCTACTTTATTATTAGAGAGATGCCATGTTTCATGAGATTTTAGATTCATTTTTCCATGTGAAGTGCATATTAAATTTGAATGATGCAAAAATTGTGAATCTAAGGAAATTTACTAATGTTACATTATACCTTATTGGTCCTATTTGGGTTTGACTTCAGGAATCTTCATTTTCATTCGATCCTAAGAAGTATTAAGGTGTTAAATATATTCTTTGTAAATTACGTGAGCACTGTCTATCCATGTGATATTTAGTCTCTCTTGACTTTGGGCAATTTTAGCCTATGGTTTGCTAATATTACCTAAGATGACTTGCACAATGAAAATGCATGAACAGTTATAGTTCATAGGTTACTCTAAAGTTTAGCTTAAAGTTGCCACCTTTAGAATGTAAACAGGAAATATAGGTCTTTCATTCCAAACTATGATATAATTACCTTTAAAATTTGAATTCTCATAAGAAAAAGAGGGAACAAGTATAAACGTTCAACAATGATCAAAAGACTCGTGCCAAAAAAAGAACTTGTCATGCAACACGCTCAGACAAAATTTCAATCATGCCTACGCAACAATCACTAAATATGTTAATAGCAAAAACAAGAACGGAAACACCCAATAGAAGATGATGGGCTCACACATGTAAAAGGAAACTCATCCCCTATACATGTTCCCAAGACTTGCAAAGCAGTAAATGCTTTAAAGTTTCCACACTCAAAGAACAGAAAAAAAGTAGAATTTTAACTTACAGCTCAATGCTCATTTATTTTACATTTTACATGAGTTTTATTTATTACCAAAATAACCCAAATGCAATAACTTCCCAAAATCCATAAAGATGTAGTCAAATACAATTCGTTTCATGCATTTTTGCACATGGAATCTATATTGTAGCACATACAAGGTAAGACAAAATAATCAAAGACCGTTAAAAGAAACTTGGAAAATCCGCCAATGGAATCTTTGTTTTGTGCTAGTGTCAGACCCAAGGATTTCAATAATGAAATGGTTGTTTATGATAGTGCCAAGTGTCAGTGAGGCTACAAATTGTTATAGTCCCACACAAGGTCACAGTTTCAGGATAACAAACTCATAAGAAGAATAAAAGTACTCAATTTTTATAGTGCTGAACAAACATAAAGGTTATATAGGAATCAAAAATTAAAAATTGATGCTTCGACCTTGAGAATTACTGTAGTCTTGGTAATTAGGGCCACGTAAGATTCTCGATTTGTCTGGCTTGAATATACTAACTTTGACAAAATGGCTTCTAATACCTCATAATGTTCTTGATCAATATTGGATACAATCCATATTTATTGGCTGGAATTTATAATAAGATAAGTAAATATTTTTGAGAAGATGCTCGACTTGATTTGGCCGGAAGAAAGGAAAGGGGGAAAAATCTACAACATTGGAACATTGCCAAAACTTTCTATTATTTTTAATTCACAAGTATTTAACCCAAGGATTTGTTTGGTTTGATGTTCCTATCATTTTATAATAAATTTCTCAAATTTTCATTTAGAAATCTTTTCATAATTCATTCATAAGGCTACTTTATCATTCTTTAATAGCGCTTCTTTCCTTAAAAAAATTGTATTGGAATAGTTGGAACGGGATAACACTGGTTCAATCGTATTGACGTTAGTGGTTTGCAATTATTAAGGGAGATGGAGTTTGGGGGAGATGGGGCGAATATGACAAATAACGAGAAGAAGAGATAGAAAGCGAGCACATGTAGTGGCTTGAGTTGATTACAGGTTCTGTGATCAAGTATGATCGAGTAGGCACACCGTCGAGCGAGTCAGTGACAAAAGAAGCAAAAATGTTGGAGCAAGAAAGAGATGGATTAGCACGTGAAAGTGAAAGAGGAATGAGCGGGCTCTTGTTGTGCATTTGAGAGAGCACAAATGAGTAGAATTGATCAACAAAAAGATCGATCGTTGAGCAAGCTTGAGCGACGTTATGCAGGTGTAATACAACAAAGAGTGAGTGGGGAGGTGAGCAAACTGATAGTGTGTTTGGGTTAAGTGTTGAACCATGCACGAGAGGAATGAGAGTTTGGTTGATGCTAGTTGGAAGGCAAGCTTGGTATTACTTGTAGGTCCTCTTATCTGAGGTGAGTGATCGAGGTAAAGTAAGGTTAATTATTTTAATTTATTTTATAAAGTTTATTAGTGAATGATCAAAAAAAAAAAATATTAGTAAATAAATAAAATGTAGATATTTTAGAACCTGAAAATTGATTTTAATATTAAATTGTTAATATTTAGTAAATTTAGAATAATCTAATTAACAAAAATAAATAAGACTTGAGGATAAATTTAATTTTATCTTTTATATCTCTAGGTTATAAATAGAAATTATTAAATTAAAAATTTAATTGATACAATTTAAAGATCATGATAAGATAAACTTTATAATAATTAAATTGTTTTAAAACGTAAAATATTTATTTAAAGTTTTTTAGAATAGTTGTAATAATCTATTTATGAAATAAATAATAGATTAATTAATGCATTGTATGTATATATATATTAGTAGGATAAGTTAAGATTTGAGTAGTATAATGTTAAATCTTGTAATTTAAGAATAATGCTATGTTTTGGAAGACATTAGATGATTCTATATATAGTGAAAATTATATAATTAAATAAGAGAAGAATAATTAAGTCGAACAATAGGAATCAAATTATAATAAAAAGAAATATATATAAATAAATTAATTTATCTTATATGTTTTCATAGGTGTTAAATTGAAGGAGTTAGACTTTGAGTAAAAAGGCAGAATTTCAAATTATCGAAATTTGAGGTGAGTAATCATACATGAAAATATTGTTAGTTCTAATGAATCTAATTCATTAACGATTATTAATATCTAGTCAATTACTATTATAAATTCATTTATGATTCATTGTTTTATATAATATATTGATCCTGTTGAAGCGAATGATGTGAATTTCTTATAATGTTTTTAACATTTTATCTATTTTATATAAAGTTAAACTTAGATAGAAATGAATAATATATAAAATATATAAAAATAAAATCTATATAAAAGGCTTGCATATGCATGTTAAATCTTATGATATTAACTACGGATGCTAATGTAGATGTAAACTACATAAGAATATTTATATTAAAATATTTTAACTGATATAATTTAGACTGTATTCTTGTGACAGATATAATTATATAAATCGATATTGATAAGATAAGATTTTGAACAATATAATATAATATTTTAAAATTTGTTGAATGCTCTTCATTGAATATATAAATTACCAAATGATTCTATATTGATTATCTTCCTTATGTAACTGTAATTTTAAGGGTGACAATATTAGTGAGTTGTTGATAATTCATGAAGATTTAAATTCTTTAAGATAAAGTCTAGTGATTAAAAAAATATTTATAAAAGATGGTCAAATTAGATGAAGTTAAATACCTTCATAATTGCTTTACTTTTAAGTTGGTTTAAATTTTATTTGTTAATGGCTATTTCAATTTATTGACTAATTAATTTTAACAATTTTGAAAGCATCTGCAATTGAATTTACCATCCAACACTCTATTCGTGCCTTGATAATTTTAACCCCTGGTCGGGTTGTGATATAATCAACAATTAGTTTCTTGCAAGCCACTTCATAAATCGGACAAGTTATGTAAACATGTAAATTATATGAATTGATAATAGTACTATAATGCCAATATATGACTTAAAAGGGATGTTAATAATGATTTTTAACCTAATATAATATAATGAGATAATAAAGAAACTAGAGAAAATAAACACAAACCAAATATGAAATATCTTTATTTTAGCAACGAGATGTTGGCACTATAATGATGAATATGATGCATATTACAATTGACAAAACTTTAAGCCGACGTGCACAACAATCACTAAATATGCTAATAGTGAGAACAATGAAATAATTCATGACTAGAAGATTTAAGCCTCTATATGGAGACTCTCCTCATGCATTGGAGCCACACATATCAATATTTTTTCCTTTAGGCTAAACGGATGATGCATTTATAGAAAGTAAATGTTACAAGTTTTTATTTTCTAAATTTGTAATCATATTGTTTATCTTGAATGAGCTTGAGTTAATGATTAGATCGAGTCCATCATCATTTGCTGGTCACTGTGTTTGAATCACATATATGGCCCTCTGTAATGGTGGGATAATGCTTTGTGCATCAAACCCTCCTAAATAAGTTTTGGGGACCCTCATGCGTTGGTTACATCCTATTTTTATATAATTTCATACAAATTTTCATTAATTTGACTAACTCCAGGATGTGTTGTGGGGAGCCTTATGCATTGATTACATCTTCTTTTTTATATAATATTATTTAACTTTTCATTTTATATGAATAACCTTTATCGTTTATCATATCACTGAGGTAATCTATTTTGTAATTTTTTGAATCTACTTTGTAAAATGAAAAGATTTTAATTCAATGAAAATTTTCATAATTAATGTTAAGATCAAGATTATGATCTTGATTTGCATTTTAGTAGCTCACGGAACAAATGTAAGGAGTGAAGAAAAAGATAGGAAATATGATGTTTTGCTATTGATGGAACAAGAATCTAACTTGTATTTATTGATAAAATAGTCTTCACGTCTATCAGTTTTGCATCATTTTTTTCTCTACATGTTCTGTAGCCTTCTCCTTCAAAATGTTAAAATAATTTTTTTGGATGATTTGAACCCAATCTATTTTGAGTATACATATCTTTCTCGGCAAAGTTCTAACCATTTTTTTCACATTTACGGTGTACTATAGGATAATTATCTAGATATAAGTTATAGGCATTATACCTCTCTGAGTATTGGTGATCTATTTAATACGGTCTTCTGAGCGCTTAAAGTGTAGTTTGTGGACTATGATGACAATAAAAATTCTTCTATGCAGCTTCTAGCAATATATGAGCACCGAATTGCTGTTGAGGGCTTCATATGGGATATTAACTCATTTGATCAATGGGGTGTGGAGTTAGGCAAGGTATGTGATAATATGACCTACCCTAAAGTGTATCATTACTGCCTATTTACAACTTTTCAGAATTAGGTGCCTGTTTATCTTGTTTAAACCTGAGTTTTGGCTGTGGAATTTGCAGTCACTTGCCTCCCAAGTCAGAAAACAGCTGAACTTGTCTCGCACCCGTGATAAGCCTGTTGAGGGCTTCAACTTTAGTACCACATCATTATTAAGTAGATATCTTCAGGTTTGTTTTTCTCGACTTTGTTTTGAATAATGCTGCAATAATGAACATATCTATTAAGGCATGTAAGAATATTGAGTTTAATCATTTATTGTTTAACTAGTGGTGTAGAAGGCCTACTTTTGATTCTTTGGTTCATAATCCATTACAATATCTCCCTTGATAAGTTCATTCATTTGCCTCTTACAACATGAGTTAGGCTTCTAACCGGTTAAAATGGTCTACATAAGTGTACATGCCACAAGTAATATATAAGTGAATAAGATATCATTATCACGAGAATTACTTTTATAATTCTGAAAATTAATTACTAATACTTGTTATATTCAGCAATTGCAAAAATTAATCTAAAATATAATTCCTAACTAACATGAGAGGCAATAGTGGAGAGATCATCCTGGATTTGTGATATACTTATACTAATATTCTGCGATTCTTTGAAATGATAATTTTTATGTCAATCAAGAGCATAGTAATATCCTAATCTTTATCGATATAACTAGAAGATTTAATTAATTATTTCTAATTCAATATCTATCTATATGTATTGCAGTTTTTTATTGATTGCTTGTTATTAAACAGGTATGTCTATCATATTCAAGAAATTTTTTAAATTACTCTAATTGTAACAAAAAACATTATCATTGCCGGTCCAAAGCCCAGATGTGAAAAATGAAGGGTTGCGTTAGATAGTCGATAGTCAACGTAAAATTTGTCAAAAAAATCATGACATGAATAATTTTGATCATTGAGTAAGTGCTAGGACGTCCCCTGAAAGCGACGCGTTGTATGACCTGAATACAATGGAAAGTGTGCAAGGGCTTTTACACCGGCGCCCGGGTGTAGTGTTAAATAAGCAAGAGTTCCTACATTACAGACGGATGTGGGCAAAGAAGTTTGTCCATGATACTAGTATTAGGATAAGATTTTGGAATATAGTTACTCTCAATGGTAAATTAATGAAATTAATTGATATTATGATTCATAAGATGATAAATATCTTATGTACTCAAGATACTAAATGGGTTGGAAAAAAAGCTAAGGAGATTTATAACTTAGGTTTTAAACTTTGGTATCCTGGTAAGAGTCGCACTAGAAATGGTGTAGTCGTAATTATAGATAAGAGTGTGAAAGATAATGTTGTAAAAATAAATATATTTGGAGATTTATTGATACTAAGATTTTTAATATTATAAGTGCTTATACTACTTAAGTAGGTTTAGATATAGACTCTAAAGATAAACTCTGGAATGACTTAGAAGACTTAATACACTTGATAACTCCTGAAGAAATAATTTTTATTGGAGGAGATTTAAATAGACATGTCGATAGAGTGGTAGAAGATTTCAGAAATATTCATGGTGGCTACGGTTATGGAATGATTAATGAAGAAGGTAGAGCCATATTAGATTTTGTTTTAGTGTATGATTTGGTTATTACTAATTATTTTATTCAAAAGAGATGATCATCTTATTACTTATAAGAATGAATCTAATAAAATACAAATTGATTATTTTCTTATGAGAATAAGAGATCGTTGAGATTGTAAGGATTGTAAGGTTATTCTAAGTTTGGAATTAAGTACCCAACATTGATTTTTAGTTTTAGATTTTAAGATGAAGAGTTGTAAAATAAAAAATATTAGGATTCGACATCGTAGAATTAGATGTGGGTATCTAAAAGACACAAATAAAATTATTTTTACGAGTAAAATTCAAGATTTAAAAATTTGGGATGTTCATGAAGAAGCAAATGCTATGTGAGAAAAAATAACAAATACTATCAAACGAGTGACTAAATATGTACTTGGAGAATGAAAAGAAAAAAAATGTTTATATAAATAAAATGTGCAAAAAAAATAAAATATGAGAAGTTATGTTATAAAAATTAGTTTAATTGTAAAAGCTTAGAGAGCTGGGAAAAATATAAAACGACCCGCAGGGAGTCTAGAAGAACAATCTGTGACGCTAAAAATTCTGCTTTTAGTGATCTTTATAATAGACTGGATACTAAGGAGGGTGAAAAATATATATATAAACCAACCAAACAATGAGAAAGAAAAGTAAAGATTTAACTTAAGCAAAGTGTATTAAAGATGAAAATCAAAATGTGTTTTTCTTAGAAAAATATATTTAACATAGGTGGGTGAGTTATTTTGATAAACTTTTTAATGAAATTTTTGAAAATACGATCGATCTTAGTGATCTTAATATAGTTAATAATAATAAAACGTTTCATTTTTATCTTCACATTAGTAATAATGAAGTTGAGGCGGCCTTAAAGAAAACGAAGGGTGAAAAATTTGTAGGACCTGATGATATCCTAATTGAAGTGTGGAAGGTGATTTGGGAGTTTCTTGGCTTACTAAACTTTTTAATATAATTTTAAAAACTAAAAAGATGCCTGAGGAGTGGAGGAAGAGTATTTTGGTCCCATTTTAAGAATAAAGAGGATGCACAAGAGTGTGCAAATTTTAGAGGAATTAAATTGATGTGTCATACTTTAAAATTATGGGAGGTGTAATTGAACATAGGTTAAGACGTATTACCAAGATTCTCATAATTAATTTGGATTTATGTCTGGCAAGTCTATTATGGAAGCTATACATTTATTGAGAGGTTTAATGGAGAAGTACAGAGACAATAAGGAGGATCTACATTTGATTTTTATTGATTTAGAAAAAGCTTACGATAAAGTTCTAAGAGATATCCTTTGGAGAGTCCTTGAGAAGAAAAGTGTTGATATGACCTAGAGTCAAGTCATTAAAGATACGTATACTAGAGTTGTTACTTGTGTTCTAACTGAAGGAGGATTGACTAAATATTTTCCTATTTCTATTGGTTTACATGCCCATCTCTTTTTGCTTTAGTTATGGATGGTCTTACTGGACATTTACAAGAGGATGTACCTTGGTGTATGCTTTTTGTTGATGATATCCTCCTCGTGGATAAGACGAGAGAGAAAGCCCAGGAAAAACTTGAATTATGGAGGTCTACAGTGGAGTCTAAATGCCTCCTTTTGAGTAGAACTAAAATTGAATACATGGAATGTAATTTTAGTAGTAGTAGCTCTAGTGACAGAAGTGTAACTTTGGATGATCAAATTATTAAAACGTATGAATGATTTAGCGATGGTGAGATAGATGGGGATGTTTGTAGTAGAATCCAAGTTGGTTGGTTGAAGTGGAGGAATGCGTCGGGCCTATTGTGTGATAGAAAAGTACCGCTTAGACTGAAAGGAAAATTTTAGAAGATGGTGGTGAGACCTGCGATGCTCTATGGTGTTGAATGTTGGCGTTTAAAAATGAAGCATAATGCTAAGTTGTGTTGCTAAGATGAGAATGATTAGGTGGATGCGTGGCTTTACACTTAAGAGACAAAATGCGAAATGAATATATCCGTGATAGGATTGGTGTAGCTCCAGTGACGGACAAAATTAGAGAGTCTCCTTAGATGGTTTGGTCACATTAAACGTCGACCATCTGATGATCCGATTAGGAGTGTAGATGTTTTGAATTCAACTTATGTTAAGAAAGGAAAATGTAGACCTAGGAAGACTTGGACTTATTGCATAAATAATGATCTTACTTTATTAAATTAAATGAAAATATGAACTAAAAAGGATGCGATGGAGAAAAAGGATTCATGTAGTTGACACCCACTTAATGGGATAAAGGCTTTGTTGTTATTGTTGTACTCTAATTGTAAATGATCAGTAGGTAAACTTTAGGTTGAGGTAATTTATATAATTTTTATACAAAAAATGCACTAAAATTTAATGGACAAATAGAAATTAGTATTTTAGTTGATCACAATTCCAGACTTTTGATTGAATTAGTTAATGAGTTGGATATAGAAACACAACAGTAATAACTGATTACAGTAGAAAAGAAAAATACAAGAATAAAAGATAGAACCAGTTCAATTTGTTACGAAGCTGCTCTTTCAAACTTTTTTTATCTTGCATTCCCTTGCTTTCTTTCTCCAAGCTCTTCTCAATACTTGCTGCTCTTTCGGTTACCAAGTCTCACTAGTTTTCTCCATATCTCCCTTACAGTTCTTGTACTGTCAGTGAGTCCTCACATAATAATGCCTTTTAACTCCCCAAAAAACTCATCAAACTATCTTTGAAACTGCTTCAAAATTAATGGTCAGCCTGCAGCAGTGCTGCAGATCATAGCGTCGAGACTCCATCTGCTTTGAAATTTTAGCTTTGGTTCATGGCCATCTTGACGCCAACTCTCAGTGCTGAGGCGCTGAGTTTTATCTTTTTGGCTTATTTTGCTCCACACTGGCGCCAATTGGTCCATGATCCAGTGCTGAGATGCTCATCTCACTTGAAAGTTTATTTTTTTCTTTCTTGCAATCGATGTTGCAATGCTATAATCTAGCATTGAGACACTAAGCTCTCAGGCTCTCTAAATATTTTCTAGACCTCTGTAGCACTGTTGCACCATGAGGCTGGCGCTAATGCACCACATGTACCGTTGCAGTGCTAGTTTTCTTGCCCTCGACCCAATGCTCTCTGTTTTCTTGGCTATATCTTTTGCTCGATATGGTGCAGCTGCTCCATCTTTACTTCAATTTTTGTTCAATTGCTTCTCTCTGAAAATTCCAGCCAAAAATATTATTATTAGTGATAATAAACTGCAAAGTGATTTGATTTTTAATAAAATTTTATGATTACTTAATTCACCCAACTCACTTAATAGTTTATGTTTGGAATAATTTCTTAATAAATTTAATTTCTAGATAACCGACACTTCAATTTGCCTATAGCTGTTTTTTTGCTTCTAAAAATAAAAATTACTAATTCCAACAGAGTATGGAAGTTAGAAGAAAATGATGATCCAGTTTTCCAAATAAAATAGTTAATACCATCCACAACAACTTCCAAAAATCTATGCCTATAACAATTTGACGCCTACTTTGAAAACTACAGCTGCTCAAACTAACCATTATTAGCCAGTTGGTCATACAATATCCTCATCCTCATCCATCCTCATCCTATTTGGGATGAGAATTTAATTGTTCAATTCTCCTTTTCTTTTCTAGGCGGATACTGGCTTACCGCCTGACGGCTCTACAACGCTGCCAAAATTATAAAATATGTTGCATTGAAACCCAACTCATCTCACCAGCAGCAGGAAGGTGAGCTTTGCCTGGTTATCTGTTTTATTATTGGGATAATAATTGGCACCTGAGGATGCCAATACTGTAACCCTTCTAGCTTGAACACTTTCAGGATATGGACTTGTTTACAACCTTAATAAATGGTCAAGCAAACATATTTTGAGGGGTTTGAGTTTTGCAGAAATTTATTTGTGGAATAATAATTTGCAGCTTCTGTGTTTTTGCTGTGATTTGGAACTCCTTCTTGAGCCATACATCTCATTTTCAACTTGTTTTTCATTCTAACATTACATTTTTTGTTTGGCGTGCAATCGTGCAATATTTTCTTGATCTAGTCGGTAAAGTCCCCTCTTTACAAGCAGTCCTAAATAAGGAGCACTATAATGTGTGATATGGACATGACTCCGGCACCCGACATGTGTCGGACGTTACCTAAATTATTTATTTTTAAACTTATATACTTGTAAGGTTAAATGTCAAGAAAATTGATCTATTTTGTTTATTTTGAAGTTAAACCTGTTTAATGTAATATAAGATAGATAGGGCTTGTTTGGGATCAATTTTATTTTTAGTTTTTAGTTTTTGTTTTTCCATTTGTTTTTAAAATCATATTTATTTGATCTGTTTTGTACATATTTTAATTTTTTTTTATTTCTAAAAATAAATCAGCATGTTTTTAAAAATACTCAAAAATAATATTTAGGTGTTTTGAGCATTTTAAAAAACAATCATAACTTAATAAAACATATCAAACATGATTTGTTTAAAATTAGTAGTATTGATCACAAATGCCTCTTTAGTGTTTATTTTTTTATATAATAAACTAAATAATGGCTGAATCAATTGCAGGTCGTTTGGGATTATTTTATTTTATATTATTGAATTTTTTTTATTGTCTTTTGTTGGATTTTAGAGTTCTGAAAATTACACTCAAGAAATAGCGTGTTGGAGTGGGTGGGAGAGATGGAGGGAGAGAGAGGAGGTTAGTTTGAGTGTTAGTACTCCTTTGTTGTAGAAATGACTCCTTATATCTAGATTAAGAATAATTAAGTTCTTGCCTCTGGTTGAATAAGGGCGCCACATAATATTTTAATCATAAATAAATGGATAAATTAAAAGATCACTGACTTAGCTGTCAAATTTCTTCAGTTGTCTTAGATTGAGGGCCTTTGGTCGGCCTGTCTGAGGGTCTTCGGTCAATCAGGCTATGAACCTTCGAATGACTAGTTTATGGGCCTTTAGTCATCCTAACTGAGGGTCTTTGGTTAGCCAGTTGGTAGACCTTGGTCGGTTAGGTTATAGGCCTTTGATCGGTTGATTCTTTTAGTTCGACTAGTAGTTGATGCTCCCTTTGAGCTGGACTCTTATTGTCAAGATGAGGCTAGATTGTCGGGCAGATGACACTTTACTGTAATTCGACAGGTAGCTCTTCTCCTTCAGCAAGAAAGCCGATAGGGATGTTTGTCGTGGTATCGTATTGGGTGCTAATGGCCTCAATGGGCCTCGAGGTTCTTTCTGAGATGATTTTGTGTTGTGCTTTTGAGGAGCTTGGAAGATCTCCTTTCTTAGTTTGGTATGCCCCAGTCCTTTTCCTAAGGGGATATCGTTTGGCAGGTGTTGTACATTCTTTTTTAAGGAGGCCTTAGGTATCAGATTACGTGAGTTCACGTTGATGTGATATTTGACTTTTGGTGGGCCATCTTTGACCGTGATTATCTTTCGAGCTATATGATTTTTTCGAGATTCGTGTTGATGCATTATGGATGTATATATTTAGTTCTTCAGGTTCTCTTGCTTCGTAAAAGTCTTTTACACTAAAAACAAGAGAATTTTCATAAAAAAATAAATTCATTTATGTCAAAATTAGTGCTTTAATAATAAAACTCACTCGATTTCCACATCCATTGCCTTTTATAAATAAGACACATGGAATCGACATAGTCATTCACATATCTTGTGAGTGAGTTAATTTAGTCGACTAGTTCCAAGAGATTGGCAATGGCGGCCATTGGAAGAAATTCCTAAGGAATTAGAAAAACCTATTTCCTCGACTAAGATAGATCCTCCATCATTTAATAATTATAAAGGGGAAGAATTGGAAGATAATTTGAAACGGAAAATCCAATATAGAAGAATTTAATCACGAATATGAATTATGTTAAAAGAGAATGCGATTCGAAATTTGGGAAGTATTGAAGTATCTTATAAAAGATCCATTTCTTATAAATTTCAAGGATGATATTAATATGCAAATTCGTAATTATTAGAAGAATATTGGATCTAGAAAGAAATATGAGGAACAATTATATAAATCGAATTGAATATGAAGAGCTAAATGAAAAATTAAAATTTGGGGGATTTTATAGATATTCTGGATGCGGAAATGATTGGGCGGTTGACAGGGATTACTTAATTGGAATTTTTGATCAGTGGAATATTTGTCGGGCTTGTGACGTTAAAATCGAGCGCTATGGGGAGGCGACCCACTTAGTTATCGGTGTACTTTGATTTAGTGTGCTTGAGAGTCATGATTGTTTATGTGTTGTTTTGTGTTTTCTTTAGTGCGAGAATAGATTAGATTTGTGAGAGTTATCCCCTTGGTCTTGACTAAATTTGTATATGACTTCTGGTGGTAGTGAATTTGTGAGTACGGTATAACTCGATTCTCAATGGGCCCAAAGGCATTACCTTAAAGCATGTAGAGTTTAGACTTGGACGGCATCCATGTCGGCTACATTTACTTCCTTTAACTAACTGTTTTCAGCGGTAAGGTTGCAAACTTATTTGGTAAACAAAATATAGATGGGCCACTACTTTTATTAATACACCCACGTTATTAGTGTAGTTTCTTGATTTAGAAATTGAAAGTAAGGAGGAAAATGTGAGTGAAAAAGGAGATCAATTAACCTCGGTGTGTTTGTGTATGAATCCACGAGTCTAGATATTTTAGTTTGTGTGTTTGTATTTGTGTTTGTGTTACAACAATTTAGAGATTTGAAGAAAACTTAAATATATTTTCCTATGCCGATGTTTGTCATGCTTATTTAACCTTTCTTTAATTTAATTTTATTCGCATGTTAGTTTAGATTTACTTTACGTGCAGGTATTAAATGCGATGAATACATGTAGATGTTATTGATAGACAATTGTGGTGGATAGAATTTACATTATTTTTCTGCTTATATTTTAAATGTTGAATGCTATACATGTTAATTCGAGTTTGGGGAGTAGGAAGAAAAATATATTTTAATGTTAGTATACTTTCTTTTAGTTTAATATTATTGTACACATGTTTTAGGCTAGATTTACCTTCTCCTGCAATCATTCTATCCTGATTATACATGTGTTTAAATTTGATAAGATGTTGTAGTAGTTAGTAAATTTAACTTTTATTTTTCTTCCTCCTACATTTTATGGAATTAATTGCAAAGTATTTTAAAAAATTCAAGTTTGGGGGGAATGAAAAAATTTTCGAAAAGCTTAAATTTTATTTGTCTCCAGAAAACTGTATAAATAAATTTGATTTTGATTGAAAAATAATTATGTGTATGAAGAGTTATATTAGGGAAATAAAATTTTGAATATAGAAATAAGTAAGAGAATTTAGTTAAAATTTATAGTTGTGATGAAAAGTTTAAAGTTAATTTTTCTTAGTGAAGAAATGATAAATATTGTGTAACCATCTTTAGTAAGAAAAGTTGTATTTTAGAAAAATAGAAGGACTAGACTTTTGTTTTCAATATTTAAATTTCTTTTATTGAAAAATAATTCTCGAAAAGTGTTATTATATTTATAAGTAAAAAAAGATATATATCTACCTTATGCTTTAGGAAAGGAAGGGTGGAATTCAAAAATTATTAAAGGCACATCAGATATAGTATTCCTTGTCTAAAAAAAGAAAAAAAAGAAGAAAGAAAGAAGAATAGGAAAAGAAAAAGAAAAAAGAAAAAAGAAAAATAAAAAGAAAAAGAGTATATTATGTGAAAAAGGAAGGAGAAGCTTGAAGATTAAAAGGCCTAATCAAAAATTGGTTCCACACCTGAGTTTTTTAAAGTATAAGATTTGAGAAAACCTTAAGCTTTAAAATATAATATAGTTAATATAATTATTTTTAATAAAGATTTTTAAGTAAAGAAAATAAAATGCCTAACCCTTTATATTTTGAAAAATTTACAAGCATTTACGAATTAGATAACAACACATATTTTCATACTCTTTCATATAAGAGATTTCTAAACTTTAAATTGGTCTCATTTACTAAAATTTTTTAAATTGGACTACTATATTTCTAGGCAAAATTTTAGAAACTCTAAGAAACTAAATACACATGATTTACTTTGGCAGTTTTTAATGATTATAGTGTTATTTGGGGAATGATAACATTTAAGTTTGGGGGATTTTGATCCATGAAAAAAAACTTTATTTTTATGCCTTGATTTTTATCAATTTCTAAGGATATTATGCTTTAATAGAGAAAGTTATTTTTGTGTTTTGGATGTAGGTGACGTAAAAGGTCAAAAAAGGAAAAAAGAAGAGATTGAAAAAGGAGCAAAAAAGAGCAAAAAATGGAGCAAGAATCAAGGCCTACGCGCCAGAATCATCCAAAAACAGTTATCAGACGAATTTTTGACTACTTTGGGAGTTATTTTGACGGTGTTAAGTAGTTTTCAAACCTTCTATAAGACTGGAAGTTACTCCTAATATATAGGACATGTGATATAATGCATCTGGACACATTGAAAAGGTTTTAATCATGAAGATGTGCGACCCAAAGTGAAGGGGGTGCGAAGACTTGGTCACTGGAGTCTGGCGCCTAGGCGCCAGATCCCTGCGCCTAGGCGCCATAGTTAGTTTCTAGAAGATTCAATGAATGTGGATGAATTTTGAAGAGGTGCCTTAAGCAACCCCTGGTAATTTTCAGAGCTCTATAAATAAGAGACATTTCTACAAGAAAAGGGCCTCTCTCTCACTCTTGGGGGCCTTGGCTGGTCTCTCTCTCTCTCTCTCTCTCTCTCTCTCTTCCCCATTAGTCATTTTAGAGTCATGAAGATGTAGATTTCTACATCTTATGGAGATTGGTGAGGGATTTTGAGATATTTATGTAAGGGATGTATGAGCGGCAAATGGATCGGTGGGATACTTTGGTAGAGAGATCTTCTTTCTTTCAGAGGGAAAAAGCTAAGTATTGTGTTCTTCATTCTCTTGTAATTGTTGTAAACACTTTCTAGTGGATTTTCTTTGTTTTAAACCGAGTTTTCTGTCGTGATTTATCCATGCTTCGTAAGTGATTTTCTTTACTCTTCCTTTTAATATGAAGTAGTGGCATGTTTAAGAAAATTATTTTTATGATAGAATTATCTATTAGATGCTTCTAGGTGACAGATAGTTGCATAAATATAATAGAATACTAATGAAATAAGTTTCTTGTTGGCACTTAATTTATTACATAATTCTATCAATTCTTTTACTTCTTATGTCATTATTTTCATTTACTTTTGTTTTGTAATGAAATAGATGCATGTTTAGAAATTAAGATTTGCTTAGATATTCTCTTATTAAATTATGGTGATGATATTAATATCAGATCTTTATTTACTTTACAAATTGATCACTTGTAAAAACCTGTTGACGAATTCTGAGACCAATCCGGAGATGAGTTCTTAACTAGTAGATATCACATGAATCCTTAGGTAATCGCAGGTTATACGCAGGTTATTTAAGGTGAAGTACAAATAAATAGGGAGATATTGTTTATTGGGCACATAATTGATTGGATTTCAGAGTGAAAGACTAAATTCTAATAATTTGGTTTATAGAAAGGGAATGGGTCACTGGTAGGGCTGACCCATTATACAAATAAAACATCCTGAACCGATCTATAAATTAGCCAATATTCTTTATTCCTGGACCAAAGGGTAAAGAATATGAATGCTTCTATTTGGCACTACTACATAAAATTCTAAGCATTTCTTTCCTACACATTATCTATGTAATTGCAAGAGAAATGTAGTCTTTAACATCTGAAAATTCTCCAAACCAATTTATCCATATAAGTTATCTTTTTATTTAAGAACTTTATTTAGGATTAGTTTTTAGAAAACCCATTTTAATCAACATTCCAAATTTAGGCCTTATAGAAATAGACTGGAATTAGCTTTAAAGAATTTCTTACCTCACTTCTCTGTGGGATCGATACTGGGGTTATAAAAGAAAAGCCTATATTACTTGAAATGATACGTATACTTGCGTAGTACCCCTAGTGTGTAAAATATTTTCTAAAATTTTACAACATTTAATTTTATACACTAGCCGCTATTTATAAATTGGGTCAAGTTTTTTGCCATCTTTTGGAAGCAAAAATTATTGTATTATTGCGGGTCGGGTCACTGGACTCAACCAAATTGCATGGGGTTCGTTCCTAGAGCTTCATCTGACCTAGACAAACATATCCATACAGTTTATACGATATGAAATATGGTCTACACATGTTAGGATCAGAACAAGCTCGGGATGAAGAGTGAGTTCAATACCTTTGTCTGAGAGGGGAGG
This sequence comes from Papilionanthe hookeriana x Papilionanthe teres, assembly GCA_022702705.1. Classification (NCBI taxonomy): domain Eukaryota; kingdom Viridiplantae; phylum Streptophyta; class Magnoliopsida; order Asparagales; family Orchidaceae; genus Papilionanthe; species Papilionanthe hookeriana x Papilionanthe teres. The sequence goes on along the minus strand of CM040428.1, from coordinate 63,747,003 downwards.
CCTCAATCAGATGGTTGTGGCAACTTCGATTGGTCCCAACAAACCTCTAGATGAAGTCTTTTGCTTTGGTGAAATGCCTAGACCTGAATTCGACCAAGGCCGATTTTAGGTGTTGATCAAAGTCTGGTGTAGAGGCTCTCTGTGATGGGGGCCTTGATTGGGGATCTTATTCTTTCAGTGCTATGAAGGTGTGGGTGTAATTAATTTGGATTTGGAGCACTGTGGAGCAGTGGTGGAGTTTTTTCTAGTTTTGGCTGAGATTTCATTAGAGAAATTGCTCTCAAGCAGGGGGAATCAGAGGGGGAAATGGTTGGAATGAGCTTAGGGAGGTTTGGAGAAGATTTGGTGAGGTTTTGACCGAGTTTCCTTAGGAATTTTCAGCACTTGAATTTTGGCCGTGAAGAATGGTTTTTTATAGACATGACCAATTTGCTGAGCTCAAGGCTTGGATTTAGGTGCTTTGGGCCGCTTACGGTGAGGGCTAAACAGTGTCATTGATCACTGAGGGGATGCCTCACTTACAAAGCTCAATTTTGAGTTTAGAGGAGCATGAGGGCATTCGGGCTTAGCTGTTCCGACGGCTAGGGCGGCCGAAAGGACAGGGAAGGCAGCTGGCAAAAGCATGGGGATGTAAGGAAAGCCATAATGCATTTAATTAAGCATAATGGTTGCTTATTTAAAGGTTAAGGGGGAAACTTGGGCTAGCCGAAAAGAGGAGGAGCTATTGGTCCTTAGTGAGGGACCTTTAGGTCTTGGCTCAATGAGCTTGGGTTGGATCAGGTCAGACTAGTCCTAGGGGTCCTAAGGTTGGCTACCATGAAGTTGATTTGGTTAATTTTGGTTCAATTTGGTCTCATTGGGTCATGGGTTCAATTTAGGTCACATCAGGTTTAGGTTGGGCTAGATTTGGTTTGAGCTTGAATTTAATCCACTTGATTGTTCAAAGTGATGTGTTTGATTGTCACAAAGTGTTTGAAAGAGGATTGGAGTGGTTTTGAATAGGTTTGGGGGTTCAATTTGGCTTAACATGGAATTTTGGTTAATTTGGCGAAACTTGGGTTATCTTGAGTTTAGGTTAGGTTGGGGTTGGGTCCAAGGCTAATTGAAGGTTCCAAATGGTCTAAGGGGATGTTATAAAGAGTTCCCAACATTAATTGCGTGGTGATTTTAGGGTTAGGGCACTCAATTTTGGGGATTATAGGCATATGGCATGTTTGGGTCAAAAATTGGGAAATTTGGATCAAATGGGTTTGGGTGAGACTTGAGATCAAATTAGTGGCAATTGATGGTTTAATGTTGCTTAGGGGAGTGTTATGAAGGGTTTACAACATTTATTGGGAGAGGATTGATTGACATTGGGTTCAATTTGGGGGATTTGGGTCACTTTAGGCAAAATTGGGGATTTTGGGATTTTAAGTGAAATTGAACTCAAATGTGGGTCAAATGGGGTTTGGATTTGGTTTAGATTGAGGCTAGAGATGTTGAATTATTCCAAGATATCCTCTGTGTTCCCTAACCTTAGAAATTTTTTTTGAAAAATATAAAACTTGATTTTCCAATTAAATAATATTTTATATTTAATTAATACTACAAAAATTGAAATAATTATAATAATTAAATTAAAATTCAATGAATCATGAAATTTGGTCCAAGTGATTCTCTGGTCTATGTGAATCTCCAATAATTTTCTTAAGGACAAAGACTTTATTTTGAATACGTTATTAAATTTCCCTTGAAAATCCCTATTTTGCAAGAAAAATAATTATATAAATTAAATTAAATCAAGAAAAATCACATTTTCTCCTCTAATGTTTTAATTGATCTATAAGTGGGATAATATAAAATTTTAAAGTCATTAAATTTAATGAATTATGAAGTGATAAGGCCTTTAGGGGCAAAAGTGTAATTTTAAAGAATTTAGCCATAATTAATATTTAGGCTTAATTAGAGTGGGAAATGGGAAATAAAGAATCTTAATAAATATGTTAGAATGATTGAAACATATAAGGGATAAGTAGTAGAAACCAATATCATGTTTGTATATTAATGGGTAAACTTGTAATTTCTTTAATTATATCAATTTGGAAGATAAATAAAACCAAAAGATCCTTGAAGTCGGGGTTGGACTTTGGAAGTAAATAATGTGTTGATTTAATAACCCTAATTGGTATCTAATTTCAATAATTTGATAAGGATTAAAGACAGTCATAATCACATAAGTCAATATTTTACTAAAATTCCGAATATGCCCACTAAAGTCTTAAGGGCTTAGTAGCTAGCTAGGCTTAATTGAAAATTGACTAATGAGGTTTAGAAAAGCAAAATACAATTAATTTTAAACCCATTTGAAATACTACATGTCCACCAAAATTGGCTAAACTCTTTTATAAATTAATTTTCCTCTAAAGGCCCCATTTACATAATTCATAAATGAAATATCGAGTGATATCTACCCCACTTTTTGGGACAATTAAAACATTAGCTTATTGAGCATAAGGGTATGAAATGGATGAATCATTTAATGATTATGATAAGTTCAAAATGAACTCAAGAAAATTCGAGAGGGTTGTGAAATATCCAGGTACACTTTGTATCTTTTCACAAGTCTTCTGGATATCTTGCAGGACTACCGAGCCTATCATACTCATTAAAAGAAGGAATCTCTTCCATGAATGAATAGGACCCGCCAAGTTATGACATAGGGTTTTGTAGGCTTATGACGAACCTATCTATAGGCTTTTACTTCCCTGGAAATTATAAATCTTTACTGCAAAAGATATTAAAGTTTCAGGTGGAGGAACGAGATGATTCGGCAGGTACATTTTTACAACTTTATAATACCTGATTTTCAGTACTTCCTTTATTGTACTTTTATAAACTTGCATGCTAAATAACAATATCACACTGCACGAAATCCAAAACCTTTAGGGTAGTCACAAAACTGAAACTAAAAATAAAAAATTTAAAACAAGTTATAATTCACCGCCACAACAATCAAAATGTAAGACAACTTAAAATTTAATAAAAAAAAACAAAAATCACAATTGCAACTAAATTAAAATGTCTCTATTGGATGATCAGGAATACTTCAGAGGATGCAACCTACGGATGCTAACGAGATTTCCCATGGTCTAATTGAAAGTATGGAACTCATTAAGTTGAGTTTAGTAAATTCATCTGGACTAAGTGAATTTGAAGAAAATAGTGGTGCCGGAATGAGGGAACTGTGGGATCATAATCGGTGCCGTTATAATCAACTTTAATATTCCCCTAATAAGACATTAAGACACATCAATTCAAAAAAATTCCAAAACACGATACTTCTCTTTTCTCTTTGATTGACACTTCTTTAAACTGAACCTGCTATGACGAGGAACTTGGAGCATGCATAGTGGGCAGTACGGCCATCTTCAACAGCAAAACTCCTTATAATTTAACAACAAAGCCATATGACTTCGAGGTAGCTAGCCTAGTGCAGCATAAACCCTCATTTTGTCTCTTTAGGCCTTTGCACCTTGTGCAATATAATCTCTAACTTGCCTTAGGTTCTAAGGTTGTCATCAGGTATGACATAAATCATTTTATCTTTCAGGTTATTCACAAGATTTATATCAAGTGAATGTAAGCCCTAAGTAATAAAATTGGCAGGATGAAACATCAAATAAATATCTCAAATCGAAGCCAAATCATAGGTTAGTCGGGAAGGTACCAAGATTCCTCTTGGACTATGTTCTTCCCCTAGCTTTCTCTTCCTTTGGATTCCCATGATAAATGTTCCAAAATTTGAGCCACTCACCTATTGAATTTTCTACTATCACATTTTTTGAAGATCCTACCTTTTGGAAGTCATGAATACAATATTTATTGATCTTTATCAAGTGTTTTCTTAGGTGACTTCGGTTATCTAAGATGTAATTAACTATAGGGGCTTGCCATTATAGGAAACTTAAAGACCCCAGATTAATATAAACATTATCTAATTCTTTCATATTAGATATAGGAAATTGTCGGTCAACATAAATGGTTCACAGATTAAACGGATGTCGTGAATTCTTTAGTTTATTTAATCAAGCCTCACTACCAAGCAATGTATCTATTCTTTGGGATAGATACATGTCTTGCGGCGAAGTGCTCGATTATTTAAACCATTGATTATATGAAATTAGTTTGAATTCATATTTTCAAAATTTAAAATGATATTTTCTAAACTATAAATATATATCTTAAATTAAATCAATTTTAAACCGGGTGTCGGGATATCCATTCCGACGATTGACCAATTCCCTAAATTTGTGCACCAACAACCATGTACCACCTCCTGTCCTAACACATCTAACAAGGGCCCTTTGTATGGCGGCTCCTTCTGCCAGCATTTCCTTGTTTAGCGCAAGATTTATGTCGTGTTTAAAAGAGAAAATAAACATATGGTTTAACATTTTCTTGGAGAAAACAGGAGATAAGTTTGTGTGTTGAATTTCAAATTGAAAAAGAATGATAGATTGTTATTAATTGTATAGATTTTTTTTAATCAACATCATAATTTTTTATTTAATATTGTGTTTCTTTTATTGATTGTCTTGTTTTATTCTCAGGATTTGAAGGGCATATTTTAGGGAGAGTTTACTGTATTTTGTTGAAACAGTTTATTAAGAGAAGTATTTTTTTTATTCCTATACTTAGTTACATACAATTATCACATCGGTGTTTCTAAGAGTAAAGTTTTTCCTTATAAACATCACGATGCATAGTACTTCTCAGGTAACATCCATTTAGTTGTAGCTCGCCTTGGCAGTCCACTAACTAGTATGATCCTCTAAAGCAGACTCTTTCAACCACGAGCGGTCCCTCCCAAGTCGTTTAAAATTTTCTCTTATCCTACTGTGTGCAAGAATAAATATTTTGAGAATGAGAATCAATTCACCGACTTTGAATTCTTGAGCGGACCAATTTATCGTGGGCATGTATCATCTTTGCTTGGTATAACTCCAAAGTCTGTTGTGCTGCCAATCACTTTCCTTCAAGATTTCTAACTCTTATAGTAAGAGTGAGATTGTCTTATGTAGTAATTTTATTAGAAATCACAACTCTAAGTCACGGGAGTTGTACTTCTAGGGGAAGCACGACCTCAGACCCATACACGAGAGTTGTATGGCATAGACTGCGTAGGAGTTCCGAACATTGTTTTGTAGGCCCATAGAACTTCTAGTAGCTGTTCATGCTATTCTATTTTGTCGTCTAAGGTCTTCTTTAGTATCTACATGAGTGTTTTGTTGAACGCTTCTACCTCTTAGGTAGTAAATTGTAGAATATCTTCAATCTATCCCGTATCGCATGAAGAAATTGTTAATCTTCGTTCTTTAAAAGCCGAGCCATTATTTGAGATGATTCTATACACAATTTGCATTTTGAAGAACTGAAGATCAAGTTGTGCCTTGATTTCTCTTAGCGGCACTGCTTCTTCCCGTTTTGAGAAGTAATTGTTGAACTCATTTTTTGTGAGGTCTCTTCCTCTTTTTAGAGTCTAGGATCTAGTATTAGGCATTTCTGTTTGATTCTTCTAAAGGACCAGTACTGGGACCCATACCAACAAGAGATTTGAGGCACTTCTTGACTCATTGTAGTCTCATATGGGTGGTTTCAAATCCTTAATATTTGGTTGAGTCAATTAAAACTAACATATCGAAACTCAAGTCGAGTACTCATAGGAATTGAAAAAACCATTAAGAAACCTTCGGCGCGTGAGCGGTGTGCTTGAATTTGGTCATCGCTGGCGTAATGACTGACTGACATTCAACTCGTTAAACGAACCCAGTTGGTCTGAATAGTTTCGTTCGCCGCTCCGCGCGTAAATTGACCTGATTTGACACGATAGTGGAGGAACTTGTTCGAAAGACATCGGATGACGAAATGGGCCCCATGAGTGTTCCAAAATGTTGATTTTAGCTAGAGAGGACATCCATTTTGATGTAATTCCGTACACAAGCGAAAAATACATAAATTGGGAGATTTTATATATAAAAATTTATAAAATTAATATAAAAAGGCAGAAAATATTTCTTCTTCCCTGAAACCCTAACTCACGCACACAGCATATCTGAGCTTCCTCTTCGGCCCGAGCAATCGGACAGGATGCTCTGATTCTTCTCCTTCGGCCTGAGCAGAGCGCTAGCCGCGCCCTTCTCCCTATCCCTCAACTGAGCTAGAGTTGACCTGCTTTTTTTTTGCCTCGTCCGACACCCTCTGACCGAAATGCTTCTTCCCGATGCTTCACCTGCTTCATGTCGCCGAGCGAGGGGCCTCCGTGGTTTTCTTATTTGCTACTCGGGTAAGGTTGAACCTTCAAGCTTGTCTCCCGAAGCATTAGGTTAGCTAAGTTGTACCCTATCCGATGACTTCAGCTCCTTGCAAAAGCTTCTTCCCTGTCACCCTTGCCACGACTTTCCCGATTGTTCCTTGTGATCGGCTCACCACCGGTAAGCCACGGTAAGCTTCTTCCTCCCTCTTGACTACAAATACCCCTTAGAAGGGAGAATGGTGGTTGTTGAAAGTTTGGACTCTGTTGATCCCTACTGGTTTGCATTTTTCTCTTTTTCGATCATTCAGGCATCTTTGGGTACTTGGGTTAAGAAACTAATAGCTCCCTTATTCTATTTTCTTTGAAGCCATTATGAGTTTTGGATGGAATTCATATAGCATTGAAGTTGGTATACCTAATCATTGATTGAAAGAACCTACTTGTCTTACCTTTCCTGTTATCAAGCCAAGGCTCCAAATCTTTTGATTGGCTTTTAATTAAAGTCTGCTTATGTGTTTCAATGTTGATATTCTAGCATCACTTTTGCGAGAGGTCCATATCTGATTAGCTTTCTTTGGCTATGTCATTTTCTTTTCTTTGCGAAGTGAAGCATTCAAGTACCACTATAACTTTTAAAAATTGAAGGAGTTGCTAAATAAGAGTAGTCCTACTTTGTGTTGTCATCCTCTTAGCATCCAGGAGTGTCTTGATGTGCTTTTTTGGGCTTAAGTCACTATTTTGCGTGGATGGATGAACTCCATTAAAAAAAATAATAAATAAAAGAATATATACATAAAAATAAGTTAAGAGAAACTAGAAATCTCTACTTGTTTGTACGTGTGAGAACTTCTCGCCTCATATTTGGGAGATCCAAGAAGGCTCGTGTGCTTGCATATGTTGCTAGTTAAGCTTTTCTTTTTTCAGTATTCATACACACACGACTCAATCGCCATGAATTTACATATCTAACACCTAAACTTTACTTTTTACATTTATAACACCAATATATATATATATATATATATATATATATATATATATATATTTAGCACTGTCATTATGATTTTTTTTTTTTGAAATACACTCATGCATAAGATTTATGACACCAAGAGGTTATAAAAGTAAAAATTGAAAAATTGGGTGTTATCTAGCCCCGATTTGGTTTTTAACGGAGGTCAGAGACTTCAACTGTGCAAAATATCTGGTCCAGTTTAATTAAATTTTTTTAATACTAGTAAAAATGTTGATCGACCCTCATTTTCTTACTATGGCCATCCAAATAGAAAGGTAAAATGCATTTGATGCAATGTTTTTGATATGGCCTGACCATTTAAGTGAATTTAGTTCAGATGAGCAGATGAGTTTTCAAACGGCGTTAAAGCTTAAATTTTTCAATGGGTGTGCTGCTAGTGGCGATACCATTTTTCTTCAGTTGGGTCCATTGAAGTTTCTGTAGGCTTACATGCAGTATTTCTTTTACTATATCAATAATTTACCTTATTTGAAAAGTAATATTATATTGTTTGGATAAGTGCAATTTTATATCAAGCCAATATTTTAGAAATTTCAATACTTTCATCTCAAATTAGCACTTTATCAAACTCACCTGTAACCATTATATCATCTACTCTCATGATGAGAATGATTTATCCTCAGTTGGATGCTTGATAAAAAAAATGGCAAGCAGGAAAAAAAGACAGCTTTTGGGCTTTCTTCTTCCCTCATTACATTCAGCTGTTTGCTTACGGTTCAAAGAACCCATTAGACAGTTTAATATTCCACACTGTATTCTTTTATATAGCAGCTGGAAAATGCTACTCCTATGATTTTACTTTCTTTTAATTTCAAACTCTTTAGTTTCGTTTGCTTCAACTTGAAATGACAAACTTTTGTGCTCTACAGTCACGTCGAAATAAAAAAAAATGAGAAAAGCGAGGAGTAGTTCAGCAAACAATGGGGATTCAGTTAAACTGTGAATATATTGAGTTTGAGGCAGTTACTGCTTCCTATATGATGAGCATGATAATATTGAAAATTAGAGAAGGTAATTTTAGTTATGCTAAAGGATACATTGATAAGTTAAAGTGATGGTGATTAAGTCAGTAGTAGGGCTCATTTGGTGAAAACTTTTGCATATAAGATTTGCGTTTAACATGTTTAATTTTTTTATTTTTTTATTTTTACCTCTCTTACGTCCATACTACCCAGTTCTTATGTATTTACTTATCCGACACTTAAAATTTTCATTTTTAACATTTGTTCTACTATGTTGGCTGCTATTAAACAGGGGAACCATATGAAAGCTAAAACCATTAGAATTCAGTGGTATGCATGTGAATCATATTTTATTTTATTTCTAGATTAGTTGCCCCCCTTTTCTTCATCATGCAATCATCTTTTATTTTATTTCTAGATTAGTTGCCCCCTTTTTCTTCATCATGCTCGTCATCTCTGTCCTTGTCGTGCTTTTATTGTGCTGAAGCAAGCCTTTTTTTTTTTTTTACATATTTATATTAGTCTTCATTCGCTATTCATAAATTTCCATTTGCTATATATAAAGTTTGGTTAGGAATTCTGTTATATATAAAGTTTGATCAGGAATTCTGGTATTTAAAATGTCATCAATGAAATCAGGAAACTAATGATTCCATTATCAGATAACCTAACAGATTTTTGTTCCGATGCTTCAATATCAAGGTTTCTCAGAGAAAGGATCTGGGATTTTGATAAGGCCCATAAAATGCTTATGGAAGCCTTCAGGTGGAGGCCATCTGAAACCTGTTCTTTACAAATGTAGCACTTACCTTTATTCATTGTTCAAGGCATCTACAGGCATATCACTCAATTCTTAAAATATTTACATATCTAACACATAAACTTCGGTTTTTGTTTTTACATATATGCCACACATTTCTTTGCATTTCATATCTAACACAAACTTCTGTTTTTACATATACGCCACTTTACCTAAGCATGAAAAGCTGTATTCCATTTTTTTTTAGAATTTGAATAGGTATAATTTGATGCAATAGGAAGGATTTAGATTATATAAATGTAAAACAGCAAAATATAGATGTTAGATGTGTAAATGCAGGGAAATGGGCAGTATGTATGTAAATCATCTAAATATCTAACATTTTCCACGACCAAAGTAGAACATTTTGTGACATGCATTAGAATTAGCAGTAGTGGATGGTCCATTGCCAATCAGGTCCTTATCCAAAATCCTCCAAACCTGCGTTAAGGGCTTATGAAGATTACAAAGTAATAATAATAAACAAAATTATCTACGGACTTTAGATATAGCACTGATTCATTTACTAGCACATTTTGAGATAACTTCATAATTTGAATAATTATTATATAACTTTTCTATCAGCAGTTATAATACTAATCTTAAGTACAAATTACTTCAAGGAACAATCCATAATTTACATTTGTTGCAAGATGTACAAATGCTCTTCTTATTTGTCTTGGTTGCTCTCATTCACAAATCTTAATAGTTGATCAGCATTACTTGCAACATCTAGGTCTTCAACTCTTGCACCATCAATTGTTAAAATACTTGTCGGCGCTCTCCCAAATTTCATTTTTGCATCCAACAACTATCAACATTTCAGTATTTTTGTAGGAAAATTTATATACCACTCAATTCTTCTTTACCCACATCTCTAATGGATAATTTTTTTTGGTGGAGCATTAACATTATCTTAATAATAAACGGTTCCTTTGACAATACTAGTATAGATGGCAACTATTATTAAATTGTAAGAATCGGCATTAAAAGAAAAAAGGGGGTAAAGGCTCATATACTTGCTTAAGTGTATAGAAATGTAGGAAAGAAATGAGGAAGCAGAAGCCAAGTTCCACTATTGTTCTAAGAAAATATATCCACATAGTAGTTACTCTTTCATGAATTCATGAAAATGGTGATGACCATCGGAGGTTAGGACCTTCCAAGTTGTTCATAAACATACAATAATTGAGTAGTGTGCATATAAGTTTCCATTAGTCTTATTTCACAAAAGTTTAAACTTTAGATATGCAAACACGTAAGAGTTCAATTTATATGTTTGAATGGCGAAGTTTTATACAGCCAAGTGCAAATAGAGGCTTTTATTATTTCTGGAGTTTTTTTTTTAGAAATTTGCACACACACCCCTCAGTCCTCATATACCTACATTGCTCGACAATTAAATTCCTTCTATACATGCCAATCTCATCTATGTACGAAAGGGATGTACTTCACTTTCCTTAAACGTTCAAACGCTGATGTTGTCGCTTGAAAGAATTGTATGGCATAAATAGCAAGATTGCAATTTAGGATCAAGTATGCGAATACCTGGGAACTGAGTAGTGTATATGCAAATCTTGAGCCTGCATGGTCTTTTCATGTTAGTTGTGGAGGTCAGGTTTGAATACGAAATATTCATAACATGGCGTTATATGGAGCATCAAGCGGGGCTATAGCATGGAGGTTTTGTGGATATGAGCGATGATGAGAACGTCATCTAACTATGTGGTGAAGTGTTGCATATCTCGAGCTTGAGGACTTTCAAGGGTTTGGGATTAACTTCACTGTCCTTCAACACCTAGTAAAATGCTACCCATTTGCCCTCAAGGGCTACTGGCAGTTCCAACTTGACAATGTGGCAGACATATGAATTGTCCAATGGCATAAGATTAACAGTGGTATAATACTACTTTGCTGGATAGATCACAGTTTTTGCATGATGATATGAAAAGCTGAAATATTTCATGCCTCTGTGAAACTAAAGACTTTTGAATGTCACTTTCAACCAGCTCATATGTCAGCCATACAGATTGGGTTAAGAGTTACCCTTCCTTGGAGACTTTGCGGGTAATCTTTTACCCCATGTTGGATCTCACAAACATGATGGTTACAAAGTTTTCCTATGGAGTTTCATCCTCTCGCGATGCTCCTTTGCCCACCTAGGAGAACGCCACAGATGAATTTCAAGGGGCCATTCAACGACGTGACTAACACATCAACCATCTCAAAAAGAAAATTGAAGAAATGATGATCGCTAGCATCTCCAAAGGTGAGTCATCAAAAAATTGTTCACGTCAGATGAAAAGAAAAACTTCACTTCTGCCAACAATGGCGAATGACTGAAGAAAGATTCAATAAATGATATTAAATAAATAGTAGAACAATCGGTGAGATATTAAATAAATAGTAGAACAACAGTTGAGATAAGCTCTGGTTCAATCTAAAGGAGGAACATCAATTTTGAAGTGTAGACCATACCATGAAGAGTTTGACGCTGTGCAATATCTTAAAGGTTTTGTACCACCTCAGTTTAAGAAATTTGATGCAACAAGAACCTCCGACTACATGTCGCACACTTCCGAGCAAGTTATTGCAATACGATTTCGATGATGACTTGTTGTTCCGCCAGTTTGTTAGCAGCCTTTCAGGAGTTGCTTTAAACTGATACGCAGAGCTGCGGAATGGTTCATTTGGAAAAGCTTTTTGTTAAACAGTTCACTGAAGCTCAACACTAAATCACCATCAGTGATCTTGTGGTAGAAAAATAGAAGCCGGATGAGACTCTGGTGGACTATATTATGCGATGAAAAATTTTAAGTATGAATTTTGAACCATAGCTCCAAGAATAACTCGCGGTCTAAATTTTGTTAAAAAGCATCCACAGTCCAGTAGGTTTCTTACACAGAAGATTCACAATCAAAACATTAGAAAAACTACTTAGTAAAGCTGAGAGTCTTCAAGAGAAAGCCAGGGAACTTGGTTTCGTTGAGAAATTTGAAAAACAAAGACTAGTGAAAGTCTTTAAGAAAAAATCTAAAACAGTTATAACAGTAGACAAAGGCAAACAATCAATGGAAGAAAGGTATTTTGTGGAAAACAATTATTATGGAATTCAAAGGAAGAAAGGTAGGGGATGCCATAGATCTTGTGGAGAACATCAGTGACTTCCCAAGCTATCCTATGATTTGGCTTCATATTCGAAGAGATATTATTAGATGTTCCATGTTGCCAATTTTATTATTTAGGGCTTAGATTCATATGATACCAACCATGTAAAAAACCTAGGAAGATAGGAGGACTTACGTTGTACTGAACGACAACCTCAGAATCGAAAGAGAGTTTGGACTTATACTGCTCAACATTACTGTGCAGGAGCCTAAAGATAAATTGAGGATTTAAGCCGTGCTAGGCAGACTATCTCAAAGTCCTATGACTTGTTTAACTATAAGGAAATATTGCTAATGTTGATCCATTTGCTTTCTTAAAGATGTTATTCTGCAAGCTTGTACTGCCCACGATGTTTTCTCCGAGCTCCTCGTTTAAGTGGCAGTTCCAAGGTTTAAGGTTTCATGATTTTACAGTATATGTTTCAATATTTTGGGTTGTTGTTATTGTTGTTGTTCAAATATTTGGAGAGAATTTTAATTTATGTTAAGTGACAGGTTAAGATCCCACAGTTCCATCATCCCGACACCACTATTTTCTTTTGAGGTTATTTAGATCGGAGAATTCTTGTTTAGTAACCGTAGGTTACCTCATCCGAGAAATTCTCGTAAACCCAAATGGAGTGTATTAAGTTCGTTTATTATCTTGTAAGTGTATAAGTTATTTTTGAAAGTGTATTTTGTAGTTTTTGATTTTGGTTTGGTTTTTGCTTTGCATGTAAAGTAAATAAATGCAGATGGAAAATTATGTAGGGTAAATAAGAAAATTATAGTACATAAAATATAAATGCGTATCTGGGCCTCCGCTGCTGTGTGATTAGTATCATAAAATATAACATATTTGTAGGGATTTTAAGTAAGCTGTGAAAAAAGAAAGTAGGAAAATCTAAGAAACAGAAGTAGCAAAATAAGTCGCAACAAAAATACGAACATGTAAAGAAAAACCCGCAGTTACATATAAAAGATCAGGACTCGGTGTAAGACATTAGTAAAGGTAGGGGCTCAGAGCTGGACTGCGTGCTTCCCAACCTTGACATAAAAGCTACCAATCTGAAAACTTACATAGGACAGTCCTTAATCTCGATCTAAGTGACTATCCGTGGGCCCTTATAAGTTTTCATTTTTGTTTTTAATTTCATGAACGTAGAATTTATTTAAGCAAGCTAAAAGTAGATATGTCATAAAGTGTTTGATAATAAAGTATTTTGTAAGGTAGTATAGTTCACATGCTAATTACTTTAATTAAGTTAGAACTATTGGCAACCTAAGAGTATCAGGGGCAACAATCTCATCAAGAGTCACCGAATAGTATCATCAGTCATTGTCCTCTCCCCTCTTTGATGGTCTTTGAGGTAGGAGATACTATTCTAAAAATCCCACATCTTATCTCTCGTTTTGCACACCTTATCATTATCGTCATCGCCTTAGCCACCTATACCTCAGACATATACCAGTTCGATGATCTGTATGTGGCAAAAACAACTGTCCCCAATTGCTCACAAGGAATTGAATATAATATATAAGACTCAAATCCTTGAGCTTTGGGTTATAAATGTAGGATAAGTAGCATTACGATATTTCTATTGATTTGGGTGGATTATCGGTCCTGAGTCATAACTTGGTTGGTCCCTATACATTTGTTTGAGGATGATTTTCTTCATCAAAGCATAACAGGTTCAAAGGTTTTTCAAAATATTCAGAAAGTTGCAAAATTGTTCGGGGCATAAGCCTAAAAAACTTTTAAAATCTTCTAAATTATTTCGAGTTCATTTGACCTTACTATGTTGTTGAATTAGTCATCCTGATTTAAAACTTAGTTGTGATATTTTTGACCTATGCTCAATGAACCTTAATGTTTTAATTATCCTACGAGTGGGGTAGCCAGACATTCACTTGATGTTTTATTTATGAATTATGTGGGTGACCGCCCTTAGAGGCAAATGGTGTTTACTAAGGAGCACGTGCTCTTTCAATTGGAGCCGGGCTTGTAGTGTTTTAATGGTATTCGTAGTTGATTATGTTTCATTTTCTAAATCTCATTAAACAATTTTAATTCAAACCTGGTTCACTACTAAGCCCTTAAGCTCTTGTGGATAAATTTGTAATAATTGAAAGAATTGATTGAATGGATTTAATTCTTATCAAAAGGTTATATTTTATTGCTTAATCTTTGATTAAGCCTTCAAAGTAGTGAGTTATTATCTTCCTAACTCAAGCATCTTACTTCACGATCTCCCAATAAGATTGACTTCCAAGTCACAATAATTTAGGATATTATAATTTTACCATTTTGTAAAGAAGTGATGAGTTGGTTTCTACCTTTTATCGCCTTATGTTTCAATCATCTAAGAGAGTTCATTATGATCAACATTGCCTATTTACCTTTAGTTTCACCTAAATTTTAATTAGGGCTCCAAATTCCATAATTATCATTTTCCTGCTAAGGCTTTCCACTTCATAATTCTTTAAATTTAAGTCAAATGACCATGAAAGTTTATTGTTATGCTACTCATTGGTCAATTAAGATATTAGAGAGAAATTATTGTTTTTTTTTATTTTTATTTAATTTTAAATAATTATTTTAACTAAAAAAATAGGGATTTTTATGTTAATTAATTTAATTAACAAAAACAAATCCTCTTTACTTAATAACATTATTAGAGGTTCACCTAGGTCAGAGAACCTCCAGGAATAATTCTGGTAAATTTTTTTAATTATATTTTAATTTTTATAATTTTTAGTTAGTTTTAAAGGATAATTAAATAGAATAATACACTTTTATTTCAAAAATTCATTTTTTATTTCTCATAAATACCTCTAACTTCAAAGAATTTAGAGAAATTTAATCTATATTTTGTGATTTTATTTTATTTTTTATAACTATTTTATTCAAAAAATTAAGAAAATTACATTTAAATACAAAAGTTGTTCAAATATGAACTTTTTATTTTATCTTTGATTTTATTTTTCTCAAGTTAATCTTGTCTTAAGGAACACTCCAAATCAATTTTTATATTTTTTTCGTTTTTATTTTAATTTATATAATTATTTTAAACAAAAAATCGTAATTGGAAAATTTAATTTTACATCAAAAATAATTTTCATGGCTTTTAAATTTTTACAGGAACCTCTTGAGATGGTTAGCCTCAATTTGGCCCAATTTGGTGCGTATTTCAATTATTTTACATTTTTCTAATTTTAATAATTTTTATTGATTTTAAATAGGAAAATATATTTTTAAATTTTTTAAATCTAATTTTTATTTTTCCTAAGGTCCTCCAATCACAGTAATCTTTCTAAACAAGATTTATATTTTTCGAGATTCTATTTTATTTTTTATAATTTTTGTATTTAAAATAATGTTAATACTCCTAAGCAATTAGGGCTTTTGGTGTTAGGAGAGTCCTCTGACCATTCTAAACTAGAGAAGACTTCTAATGCCGTTAGAAATAAGCCCTCGAAGTTTCATTTAACTTAGTTTAATATTTAATTAAATTATCCTTTGGGGTATGTAATTTATTTCAAATAAAATATGATATACATTTTTAATTTTAAGTCCATAATATTGTCCTCTATTCGCTGAGCACAAGAGTAATTTTCTTTTATTTTTAGCATTTTTCTATAAAAAGTTTTGAATTTTTAAAGTTTGTGTAATTATTTAAATAAAAAATACCTTAATTTCCTACTTTTCCACGTCAACCTCGGCATCTCCGATCGCACACGCAGTGGCATCTGATTGACTGTGCATGACACAGGCTTGCCACGCGGCTCACGGTTCACGTAACATCTCATTGTCCGACTTGATCTGGTTCGTCAGTTCGATACACGCGCGATCCAATTGCTCCTGGTCATCGTTTCAATGCGCCATAACTCGAGAATTGTCCATTTTCTAATCGTAAGATCTCGCTCGATCCTTAACCAAATCACATGGGGATCGTTCCTACACCTTCATCTAGGTGAGACAAACCTATCTATACGGTTAAATTTGCATGAAATACAAGTTTACTTCACAAAGGCTCAAACTGAGAGCAAAATGAAAATTTTTGAGCTATACCTTGGTACAGGAGGAGTGGCCTCAATCAGATGGTTGTAGAAGCTTCATCTTGGTCCTGTGAACTTCCTCCAAGTTTTAATTTGATCTGTGGTTGGATCTGTGTAAGAGTTTGATTAAAGAGTGGCACGTTCTA
This sequence comes from Papilionanthe hookeriana x Papilionanthe teres, assembly GCA_022702705.1. Lineage (NCBI taxonomy): Eukaryota > Viridiplantae > Streptophyta > Magnoliopsida > Asparagales > Orchidaceae > Papilionanthe > Papilionanthe hookeriana x Papilionanthe teres. The sequence continues at coordinate 63,730,563 of CM040428.1, read as the reverse complement.
TGTGGAAGTCTAGGTTTGGGAGCTCCGGAAGGGCCAATTTTTGTGGGGAACTTCTTCTCTTGTTTTGGGGAATCTTATGAGCAAGTCAATTTGGGATTTGATGGAGTTTGAGGAGAGGGCTGGGAAATGCCTTGGTTTTAGGTGGTGAAATTAAGCTCAGCCTGTGGAAATGTGGGGTTGAGAACAGTGGGATTGCACTTAGGCAGACTATAAGAAGCACTAAAAACAATTTGACAGAGTTTCCCTAAGGACTTTGTCTCTCTTTAATATTGGTCGTGGATGGGGCTATTTATAATTCAGTCAAATGGGAGAGGCCTCAGGCTGCTATTAGCTGGAGCCATTAAGCCTAGGTGGAGGGCTGAGTGGCACAATTGATCAATGGAGGAATGTCACAAGGGATAGGTTCAATTTAGGGTTGAAACCATGGGTGACCTCTTTTTGTTTTGGGTTTTCTGGCCACTAGATCGGCCTTCCAGGCCAGAGAAGGTGGCTACCTGGCTCAGGGAGGTCGGAGAGGCTTAATGGTGCTTAACTTTGGGCTTGGGAAGGCTGGTTGCATGGGTTAGAGAGCTAACCAAATTTTAGGGGACGAGTTCCCCATTTTGAGGGACCCTTGGTCCATGGCACCAAATTGGGGTCCTTAGATGATTTGATTACCATCATAGGAGGCTTAGGAATGACAGAGATGATTAGGCTTGGTTAATTTAAAAGGTTTAGGCTTAAATTTAGGGTTCGAGCTAAAAATTAAATTTGGGCTTGACTTGGGCTTCATGTAAAAAACAAATTGAGGTGTCCAATTGGTCTAGGAGAATTTTATGAAGAGTTTAGGAAGTGAATTTGGTGGAATTGAATTGGTTACGTAGCTTAATTTAATGAAATTTGGAGTTGGGTCAGTTTTGAGGTATTTGATTTGGGCTTGACATTTGGGCTTGAAATTGGGTTCAATTGAACTTGCATTTGGTTTTAATTGAGCTTAGTCATGATGAAATTTGATTTAGATTTGAAGTTGGGGGTTTTGAAACTAATTTGGTGGAAATTGGGGGTTATTTGAGTACTTTGGGCATTTAGGGGCAATTGGAGACTTTTGGCCAATTTTGGTGAATTTGGGTGCAATTGGATCATTGGGTGGTTATGATTGATTTGGGTGAGGTTTGGAGTGCATTTGGAGATTTTGGGAATTTTTGAGACATGAAGGGCATTTTGATAATTTTGGGAAATTTGGGGGTATTTTAGGAGTTTTGAGGAAAATGGGGGCATTTTGATCAATTTGAATGATTTAGAGTGGTTTGATATGATTTTTGGGCGAGAATTGATAATTTCAGCAATTTTGGGGAAATTAGGGTTTCAATGGTATTTTTTGAATTTTGGAAAAGCTTAGGGGTGGGAGGTCAAAATTGGGTGTTTTGGTAGAGAATTGAAGTTCATTGGAGATGCTAATCATAATTTCACCCCTTTGGTGACATAAGACAAATGGGAACCCATTTTAGATCCTCCATGTGTTTTTCACGGCCACTACTCTAGCCAAAGGCTAAGGGCTCGAGAACCACCCTTATGAGTTTCCAAAAGAATGGGGAACCGTGTTAAATAAGATTAGTTTTAGGGTTTTAGGAGAGTATGATAGTGATGGGTTGACGTATGTGTGTGAGTGAGACCATTCCCGAGCCATTCAGGGCTAAGCCTAAAGCTTGACAATCTTATGGCGGTTCCCATTGAGTTTCCTTATGTTGGCCCCAACCTTCTGAGAGCTAGAGGTTAGAACTGTACATGTGAAACTCCAAGGAAAGTAAAGAAGTGGTTTAGAATTTCTATGAGGGTATGGTCCATCACTAGTCCTCTAGGATAGTTATCAGGAAAGTATTATGGTTAGACCCTAGGCTTCTAAGGAAGGAGAGACTAAATCACAACAAAAGTGAGGTCAACTACCAGATCCAAACTGTTTTGGTGCAGGCTAGAACACAAGATTCAAGACCTCTCTCATATTGGGGGATAACAAGTTTCATTTCTTGTGTACTGTTGATGTAAAAAAAAGAGAGACATCAGTGGGACTACTATTACTTTACCCTAACCCTCCTTACCACAATGAAAAAAGAAAAAGAACTCGTTGATTGTCCAGAAGTGTGTAATTTTTGGAAATATCATCAAAATTTTGATAACATTATGATTTCATGGGAAAATAAAATTAATGCCGTAATGACTGGGTCCTTCACTTTAAATATTTTGAGACTTGATCCTAAGTAAATTTCAAAATAAAGTAGTGTGATTAAAGTACGAGTATATGACTCGGGATATCACGAGCATTTTAATTTTCTACTATATGACCGGGTCTTGACTTTTGAATGAGCAATAATATCTTAGAGTTCGTCTTAAGAAATATTGGAGAATTATTAATTAGGGGAGTTTAGACATTCAAAATGTTTAAAAGAAATATGTTATACCAGATACAATAATTCTCATAAAACAAAGCGAGCGAAAAAAAAAGACGAAGAACAAACTATGTGAAAGGCTCCATGAGAAGAAGTTTGAGATGAGCATAAAATAAAAAATTGGTGTCTGAGTTTAGCAATTCAAAATTCTTAAAGCGTGCTCCACAAACTATTATAACTCTCAACGGAAAAAAAGGATAGAAAAGCGTCGAGTTTTTGTGAGAAGAAGCTTGAGGTGAGCATTGATGCACCAAAAGTATGTTTGATTTTTCATATATATTTTGTATTCATTTCAGGTGATATTGCACTTTAATGGAAGATATTTTTTATGTTTTGCTGCATGTATGATGGTTTTAGGCAAATGGAGAAAAAATAAACGAAAAGGAATGAATTTGGAGCGAAAAAGGCAAAAACCGGAATTTTGAAGTTTTGACATTGACGACGATCAAACTGGCATCGACAACACATTTTTCCAGAGAGTCAGGAAATTAATAGGCGCGATAGGCTGCCAACGGCGCCCTATCCAGCGCCGACGGCGCCCAATGTCGGTGGAGGCTAGATTCATTGTATTTGGACGACTTTTGGAGGTATTCTATTGGCAACTCTTGGGAAATTCATTTCTAGACTATTTTAACTTGTTTTGGACGCCATAAATCAGGGTGGGAGAGTGTGTGTTGGGTTAGAGAGTGTTTGTAGTGTGTGTGAGTAAAGAGGAAGTCTTTATAGAGAGTTTAGAATCTAGGGTTTGGTGTTTAGTGTTGTTTTGTGAGAGATTCTCCTCAAAGGAATTGTAAGAGGGAGGGAAAGTGAGAGATTACTTCTTCCCTACTATACCAAGAGAGAATTGTGTGTTGTTGTAAAGAGAGAAGAAGATTCAAAAGAACTTCAAGCGATTTGCTTGGGAAAGAAATTAAGATAAGTGTATTTACTTTTCATAATTTGCATGACTTTCCTTTTATATATAAAATATTTATTTTGTTGCATCTTCCTCATGAATTCTAAATAGATTTCTTTGTCTTTCTCCATGCAATGATAAATGGTGAAGTGATAGATTAGATTGGATGTGCCATAGAAAGAATAGAAATTGTGATGATTTTTCACTTTGTTCTTCATTTACTTTTCGATCTAGCCAATTGGATTTTTAAAATACATTGTGAAACACACAATCCGAATGGGATATGCTTTCTACAACAAAATTGAAGATTACATTCAAATTCCATGGATGGTGAAGTTCATGAAGGTTGGGTGAAAATAAATAGGAAAATATATTTTTTGGGCGTAGAATTGGAGATTTTAGGGTAACAAACTAAAATCCTCAATTTGTTCATAGTGTTTGGAAACTAAAGTGAGAGTTGCCTTCAGGCGAAGGGAAGTGGGAGCTCTAGAGTGAGAGCTAGTATCCTCTTAGCCTAACCACGGATTTAAGAATTAAACATAGGATTAGCCAATATTCTTTATAACACTCGAAAGAGGGAAAAAATTATGTATGCTCTTATTTGACACAATACATATATTAAACTAATCTATATTATTCACTCGCCAAATTATCATTGTAAGGGCGATGACACTTTCTCTATATTTGAACCTTACATTACAAAACTTAGTGTAGTATTAGTTACTTAATCTGAATTTTAGAAAGTTCTGTAGTAAATTTAAATTCTCTTGCATCTTTAAACGTTAATAATTGTAGTATTTACTTTTAGTGATTTGCAAATTTGAATATTGAATTTTTATGCTACACTATAAGGTTTGCTTCCTCCCTGTGGGATCAATAACCAGGACTCTACTAGAGCCTTGTATTACTTGAGCGATACGTATACTTGTGTAAATGTTGGCTGCTTTGATATTAAATTGATTATACTTTATAACAGAATTGAAAACACTTTTTGAATATTAATTTACGATAGAAAGCCACACATTAAGGTTTTGGCGCAGTTGCCAGGGAGTCAATAGTAAATTTAGTAGTATCTGAAAACCTTTAATTCGTATTTGTGTATGCGTAGTTTTGGATCCAAAGGTTTTTACCTTACGATTAGGAATTATAACGTACTGTTATAAAAATTCCAAAACAACAAAAAAAATTTAAAAGTTTTAGCAAAATGGCGAACAATTTAGATAATCAAAGTCATTAAAATGAACATTAACCTAGACTTTAAGAGATTGCTAATCCTATAACAGATGAAATACATTTAACTATTCAAAATCCTGTTGTAACTGTTAATTAATTTGAGCTTAAACCTACTTTATCCCAATAGTACAAAATAATCAATTAGGTGGTACACCAAATGAAGATCCTAACTTACATCTAGCTAGTTTTTTAGAAATGTGTGCTATAGTTAAATATGACGGAGTATCAAACGATTCTGTCAGACCTAGAATTTTTCCTTTTTCATTAAGGGATAAAACTAAGGCGTGGTTAAATTTATTAACACCTAGATCTATCAAAATTTGGGGAGAACTATCATAAATAATTTTGTAAAAATATTTCCCTCTATTAAAAACTGCTATACTTAGAAATAAGATTACATCTTTTTGTCAAATTGAAGGGGAATTAATATATGAAGCATGAGAAAGATTTAAAGATCTCCTTAGGAAGTGTCCACATCATGCTTTACCAGATTGGTTAATAATTCAAACATTTTATAATGGATTAATAAGATCTTTTAGATCGATTAGTGACGCTGCTGCTGGTGGATCGTTAATGTCAAAGCTTGTTGATGAGACTTATTTTTTAATCGAAGAGATGACTACTAATAATTTTCAATGGCCCTTTAAACAGGTAAATCTAAAAAGAGTAGCTAGTGTTCATGATTCTGATGCAATTTCTATGTTGATTTCTCAAATTGTTGCAATTTTAAAGAAAATTGATCAATTCGTAATGAACTATTCTCAAACTTCTCAAGTGTTAGGGGAAAATTCATTAAAAAAATAGTAGATTCTCAATCATCTTATGAGACTCTAAATGCTATTAATAATAGAGCAAACAATTCTTATGCTAATTATTATCCCGGTTAGAAGACCCACCCAAACTTAAACTGGAATAATAACACTGCTGCTGTTAACCCGCAGTGGGAGAATAATTTTGGGAACCCATTAGGAAATTCAAACAACCAAAGAAACACAAATTATAGACCTTATCCTCCATGATTCAATAGTAACCCACAATTTAAGGAAAAGAAGTTGTCTATGGAAGTGTTAGTTTTAAACATGGGTAATCAATTGCAAAGTCAAGGGAATCTGTTACAAAGTCAAGGAGCTACTATTAAAAGTATTGAAAATCAATTGGGTCATATTGCTACTGCGCTAAGTAACAGACCTTCTTGAACTTTCCTTAGTATTGTTGAGATTAACCCAAAATATCAAAATAAAGAGCAACTCAAAGCTATACATGTAAGAAGTGGAAAAGAATTGAAATCAAGAGTGCAATAAGACATTAAAGTTGAAAAAAGAGAAGGTGAAAACTGATAAAGGAAATGATAATATATATCCTGATTTGGAATATAGACTTAAACCAATGAAAATTACTGTAGAAAGGCCACCACATTCGTTTCCTCAAAGATTGAAACAACAAAAGAAAGATAAGTAATTTTCAAAATTTTTAGAAATCCTTTAAAAATTAACTGTAAATCTCCCATTTGTTGAAGCCTTGGAACAAATGCTTAATTATGTGAAGTTTATGAAGAATATATTAAATAAGAAAACGAAGTTTACAGATAATGAGACCGTTGCACTCAGTGAAGAGTGTAGCGCAATTATTCAGAAAAAGTTTTCTAAAGAACTTAAAGATCCTGGTAGCTTCACTATGCCTTGTGCTATTAGTGAAATGTTCTTTGGAAGAGCTCTATGTGATATGGGAGCTAGCATTAATCTTATGCCTCTATGAACTTTCAAAAGGTTATGAATAGGAGAAATTTCACCTACTTCAGTATTATTTCAGTTAGCTGATCACTCTATTACTTATCCTAAAAGAGTTGTTGAAGATGTCCTAGTAAATGTTGATAAATTTATCTTCCTTGAGGATTTTATTGTTTTAGATATGGAGAAAGATAAAGAAATTCCTATAATTTTGGGAAGACCATTCCTTGCAACTGGATGAGCCATGATAGATGTTTAAAAATGAGAATTAACTATAATAGTGAATGATCAAGAGCTGACATTTAATATATCAAAAGCTATGAAATATCCTGCAACGAAAAAAGACGATTAATTCTTTCGAATGGAAATTTGTGATTACTTGAAAGATGAGCATTTTAAGGAAAAGTTTGAAGAAAAAAAGGAACAAGAAGATGAGATGGAAGATGAATATGATGAGATAGATAATTAAGAACTGGACCATGTTCAGGAAAGATTTGAGATGTTGGATGTTACAAAAAATGATAATAAAAGTTTAATTTCATCTATCATAAAATCTCCAGAAGATGAAAATGCTTCAAAATCATTTGAAGTATGTGAATTATCTATATTACCAGTTATTGCATTCTCAGATTTAAACGATTTATAAGAGCAAAAATTGCTAGAAACCTTAAAAAAATATAAAAAAGAATTTGGTTAGGTTTTAGATATTAAAGGAATCAATCCTTCGATCTGCATGCATAGAATTCTGTTGGATGAATAACATAAACCTAGAGCAGATCCACAAAGGAGATTAAATCCATTGATGAAAGAAGTAGTGAAGAAAGAAATTTTGAAATGGTTGGATGCTGATTTATATATCATATTTCAGACAGTGCAAGGGTACGTCCGATCCATTATGTTCCTAAGGAAGGAGGAGTGACAGTTGTGACTAATGAAAGAAATGAATTAATAACTAAACGACAAGTCACTGGTTGGCAAATCTGTATTGATTATAGAAAATTAAATGTCTCCACTAGGAAAGATCACATTCCTTTACCTTTTCTAGACCAAATGTTGGATAGGCTTGCTGGGCACAAATAGTTTTGTTTTTTAGATGGATATACTGGCTGTCATCAGATACCAATTGCTCCAGACTATCAAGAAAAGATAACATTACCAGTCCTTATGGAACATTTGCTTTTCGAAGAATGCCCTTTGGATTATGTAACACATCTGCAACATTTCAAAGATGTATGATGTCAATTTTTAGTAATCTGATTGATAATGTAATAGAAGTTTTTATGGATGATTTTTCTATGTTTGGAACTTCATTTGAAATTTGCTTAAATAATTAAGAAAAAATTTTGAATTATGTGAAAAAATAAATTTAGTTCTAAATTAGGAGAAATATCAATTTATGGTTGTATGAGGAATTGTATTGAGACATAACATTTTTGAATTGACATGGAAGTAGACCCTGCAAAGATTCAAATTATTGTGAAACTACCACCTCCAACTATGGTGAAAGGGTTAGAAGTTTTTTAGGGCATGCTGGGTTCTACAGACGTTATATTAAAGATTTTTCAAAATTACTAAGCCTACATGTGACTAACTTCGAAAAAGATAAGAAATTTGACTTTAATAAAGAATGTTTAAATGCCTTTGAAGTATTGAAAGAAAAATTAATCACTGCCCCTATAATAGTTTCACGTGATTGGGAGAAACCATTTAAACTTAAGTGTGATGCAAGTGATTGCGTGATTAGAGCTGTCTTAGGACAATGGTATGGTAAAATTTTTAAAGTTATATACCACGCTGGCAAAACTCTTAATGAGACTCAAATTAACTATACCACTACTGAAAGAGAGTTATTAGTGATTGTATATGCTTTTGAAAAATTTAGGTCATACTTAATTGGAACTAAATATATAATACATACAGACCATTCTGCTATTAAATATTTGATGCAAAAGAAGGAAGCTAAACCTAAATCTATTAGATGGGTGCTTCTAGTGCAAGAATTTGACTTCATAATAGTTAATATAAAATGATATGAAAACCAAATAGTTGATCATTTATCTAGGCTGGAGCAAAATGAATTTTCTGACTTTGAAAATGGAATCACATAAACTTTTCCTGATGAATAACTTTACAATATTAAGGAATAAAATTTACCGTGGTATGTTGATATTGTGAATTATATTGTAAGTGATATTTACCACCTGAATTACCAAAAAAAACAACATAAGGAATTTATCTATGATGCTAAATTTTATTTTTAGGATGACCCATATCTATATAAACAATGTAAGGACCTAGTTATTAGGAAATGTGTTCCTTATGAAACAATTGAACCAATTACTCAGATATGTCGTGATTCTAAATCTGGGGGACATTTTGGAACTGACAAAACTGCACATAAGATTTTACAATTTGGATTTTATTAGCCTACTATTTCTAGGGATGTTAATAGATATATTAAAACATGTGATCGATGTCAGAGAGTAGGTAATATTTCTAGAAAAAATAAGAAATTAAAATCTTTGATGTTTGGGGATTAGATTTTATGGGACCATTTATTCCTTCATTTGGATATATATATATATATATATTAGTTGCTGTGGATTATGTATCAAAATGGATTGAAGCCATAGCTTTACCTAAATGTGATGCTCGAAGTGTTTCAAAATTTTTAATGCAAAATATTTTTACAATATATGGAATGCCGAGAATTATCATTATTGATAGTGGATCCCATTTCAGAAATAATTTGATTCAGAAATTAACTCAAAAATATAATATTATGCTTAAAATCTCAATTGCTTATTATCCCAGTGCTAGTGGTTTAACTGAAGTATCAAATTGCGAAAATAAAAGAATTTTGGAAAAATCTGTAAATACTTATAAATTGGCTTGGTCTGTGAGATTAGATACTGCATTATGGGCTTATATGACTGTTTATAAAACTCCTATAGGAATGTCTCCTTATAGACTAATTTTTGGAAAAAATATATCATTTACTAGTTGAATTGGAACATAAAGCATATTGAACAATTAAAGAGTTCAATTTTAATTTAAAAGATGTTGGTGAGAAAAGATTATTGCAACGTAATGAATTAGAAGAAATGAGAAACAAATCTTATGATAATGAAAGAATTTATAAGGAGAAAATGAAGATATGATATGATCAGAAGATTATAAAAAATGGATTTGAACCTGGTCAAGAAGTTTTGTTATATAATACAAGATTAAGATTATTTCTTGAAAAACTTAAGTCTAAGTAGATATGACCTTTCACTGTTATGAAAATTTGTCAGTTTGGAGCTATTGATATTGAAGATCTTAAAACTAGAAGAATATTTAAAGTTAATGGGCATTGGTTAAAACAATATTTTTAGGGTTCACAACCTAATTATATAGAGTTTTTAATGTTAAGTCATCCTGAATGAACCAATGTTTGTCAGGCTAACGACGTTAAATCAAACACTTTATGGAATGCAACTCATAGTTATTTTTATTGTTTAATGTGCTTTGAAGTAATTTAAGTTGATTAAATATTATATAGACGTATATTTGAGTAATACTCACTCATAATTATACTAAATCGTGCTAATTATTGGATTGAATTGAAGATTTGTAGATTATTTTGACGAAAAAGACATTGGAGCAAATTTGTGAACTGGCCCCAACGGCGCTCGATTCAGCACCGATAGTGCCTGATTCTGTACTGACGGCGCCCTGCACTTGATTCAGCGCTGATAGTGCCTAATTCAGCACCGAAGGTGCCTAAATTGGCACCGACAGTGAATTTTTCCAGTGAGCAACTTTTTTTTTGGAGCTTGGGCGCCGACGACGCCTTATTTTGTGCCGACAACGCTTATGGCCGAGTAATGGTTTTTTTGAGATTCAAATGACAAATTTTGGCAATTTTAAGCACAAGTTTCACCCTTATAACTCCCCAAACTCATTCCAAAACCCATGAACTCCATAAAAACGAAAAGGAAGTTCCAAAATTTGCATTCCATGGCTTTCAACTTCTTAGAATCTCCAAGATTTAGAATTTCCAACAAGAGAAATTTCATCAGTTTCGAAGCGCAGTGAATTTGTGACAATGTTCTTATAAAGAGGAGGTTAATCAAAGAATGAGGCTTTGTCAATTGAGAGATGAATGTTCTATGAGTAGAAGAAATTTTTATGCAGAGGCATTGGGAAGTGTTTTATTACACTACTGACGCAGTAGTCATTCTTGTGATGAAGGTATTTTATGCAAATCTTTATGAAATCAACCAAGGATGTGTCTATGTGCGAGGTAGGTGGATATCATTCACTCCTTCAAAGATTAATGAACTTTACATGATATATAATGTGCCAATCTGTCATTACACCAATTTTATCCCTACGAGAGACAATATGAATGAAATCTATCGATATTTGACGAATGAAGGTGAAGATTGGGAGATAAGAGACAACATGTATGTTAATTTCTCTACTACTTTATTAAATCCCATGTCGAAGGAATGACATTTCTTTATATCTTCGAAATTACTCCCAACTATGTAAATTAGAGAAGTGATAAAAGAAAGTGCAATCTTAAACTATTGTATTCAAACTGGAAGACCTGTTGATATTGGAACCATAATTGTGAAGTCGGCTTGGGACATCCTTCCACTATATTTATTCTTTGCAGTCAGTCACAAGTGTCATATGAGAGTTGGGAAAAAGTGCTTCTCCCTTGGAAGCCCATAGACCCAACTAATGTTTATGACTATCCAGCAATTGGGGATGAAAATGATCTGAGCATAACTGTAGACCAACCGTCTCAGAGTTTATTTCCTATTTAACCTCATTTTCCTGAAAGTGGATAGTTAATTTTGAAGAAAATCAAGAAATTGGAGAAAGAGGTACGAAATCATATGGATGCTATTAAGAATATATCTGAATTAATCACTTAGATTGGAGGATGAAGGAACAATTTGATCATACTGGGCGTATGAAGAAGGATTGATACGATTTATGAATAAAAATGCTTGGATTTAAGAGGATTTGGCTGATGAATTCTCATATCGACCCTTCTAAAATTTGTTTGTGCACCACCAATTCATAGGAGATATCAGAGAGGATAACACTGATATTGATGAAGAGTAGTGATTTTATGTTTTATCTACTTTATTTAGTATTTGGAATTTATTTGCTTGAGTTTGATTTGTATTTGGCTTGCTTATGATGTGATTTCAAACTTATTATGCTTGAGATTTGAATTTATGTTAAGTTTTCAACATTAGAGTTTGTGGTTTGATTACGATGCTGAGTTTATGATGTAGTAATTTGATTGATGTATGTAAGTTTGTAACTTTGGATTTTATATATAAAAGTAACTTTTTGTGTTGTTTGTGTAATTTTAGTATTAGTTAATTAATTAACATTGATTATAGATGATCAAAAGGCTAATTAGATGTAATAGTAGCTTGAAAATGATCGAAATCGCGGAATATTTTGGAACCACAAAAATAATTGATCTGGCACCGACGACACCTGATTCTGCGCCGACGGTGCTTGATTTAGCACTGACAGCGCTCGACGGCGCCCGATACCCGAAAGTCACAGATTCCTTTTAAAATCGTGATTTTGAATGGTAACCACCCCATTTATCACTTTCAACCTCCAGCTAAGGCTGAAAATACCCATAGAGCTTATTTGCATTTGGATTTGAGGCAATTTTGGAGCTTTTTAAGGTTAGATCTTGTCTTTCCTTAGTAAGAGCTCTACTTTAAACTAAAATTTTTTTATTTTCACCATGGAAATCTTGTACATTGGAGACATAAAAAAATTTGGGGTTTTTGAAGAAAATTTTGAGAAAATCCATGGTGAAATGTTCTTACTTGCTAGATTTGACTTTGAAGTTTATTGCATTATGATTTTGAAATTTATTGAGATTTATTTGTAAATTTTATAGAGATTTTGATATGGCTCCAAAGATGTATAAGGGAAAGAGAAAGATTGATTTTGATGAGAAGAAATTTATAAATGTTAATGCACAGTACCATTTTAAATCTACACTCTAAAGTAAAAAGTGTATACAAGATAGAGGATTTGAAAATCTGGGCGGAGTTGTAGAGCATGTGATTTCTGAGTGGAATTAGGAAACTTTCTGCTACTTTTCTGTCGATGATGTTGCTGATTTTGTCCGAGAGTTCTATGCTAACTTGCGATATACTGAAGAAGAGTATGTACTGATTTTGAGGACAAATGGAAGAATTTACTCCTAAACGGATCAATTCTTTCTACCAGTTACAAGATAATCCGCTCTATGAGTACAAAACTTTTTGTACTGTGGATTCTATCATGAATGAGGTAGTTACTTTTCTTATTGATGGAAAAGGGGAGTGAAAAACTAAGAAAAAATATAAGATAAATTTTGTTGCTTCCACTCTTAATGTTGCATCTAAAGCCTGACATTACTTTATTTCTGCAAGACTACTACCTACCTATCATCATAGTGAAGTTTCTAAAGATAGATTAATTTTAAAATTTTGTATTCAAAACATGAGAGTTATTGATATTGGAAGAGTTATTTATAATAGAATTTTGACCATAGCTAAGGGTGAAACTACAGGAGGATTGAGACATCCTGCCCTGATTTATGCATTATGTATAGAATCAGGAGTTGAGGTTGATAGTAGCGAAGAGTTGGTCCATCCTTTGAAGCCTATAGGTAAGGCCAACATTCGCACTTATGAATTACATATAGGATGGAGATCTGGAGGTAAGAGTAGTGAGATTCCCTCTGCTAGTCATGACATACCTTCTACCTTGAGAACTCCTACTATTTCTGATGTTGTGGAGCGGTCGGTGATACAAAAAGATGGTATTACGAGGCTTCATAGCAGGAATGATGGTTTGGAAGCAAGAAATAACATCAATGATGATTTCCAGAGGAGAAGAGTGGAATATGATATTACGTATCATGATGCTCAGATGAGATTTATGAGAGAAGAAACAAGTGTGATATTTCCTACTTGCCCTAGTTACATTCCATACCAGCCTGAGGAAGAAAAAAGAGTAGAAGAAGGAAGAGATGATGATTGGTAGTGTAGTATTCTTTATTTCTGTTATTGTTATGTTGACTTTTTGTGTTAGTTTTTTTTTTATGTAGTAGTTGTTGGTAGTGATTGTATTATTTTAGTTCATTTGTATTGAAATTGATGTTTGTATGTACTAGTTGCAGTAAAATTATAATGGATGTTGTAGTAAGTGTTTAAAGTAGTGTTTTAAATTTTCTTTACCTTGCAAATCTCTGATATATATGTGAAAAATGCTTCTAACTATTTTATGCTTGTAGTTAAATTTTTATTTAATACTTGTATGCTTCAGAAGAATGAAAAGCCCGACTAGTTTACTTTTTATTTTTCTCTCATATTTGGTAATTTTTTATACACTGAAATACTTAAGTTTGGGGAGGAAAAAAATGAACTTTTATTTGTTCTCAAACAAAATATTTTCAAAATTATTTTAACATGACTTGAAGTAGATGAGCTTAACTTTAGATCACTAAATTTTTTATTTTATTTAAATATCATAGTAGATTTGAATAAACTTTTTTAGTAATGAAGGTTAATTTTATGGGTTAAGATATTTAGTATAAGAGGATTATATTATAGTTAACTATTTAAAGTAAAAAAAAATTGTATTTTTGAAATGTTAAGAGTCTTAAAGGTTTCTGTGAGGAGAAAAGATTGTGACTTTATGTTGGATCTTTAAAAAGCTATTATATCTATAAAGTAAAGAAATGTTTAAAGTTTCAACTTTAGGAAGAGGAGAATGAAGTTCAAAATTATTAAAAGATATTCGATATAGTAATCCACACATGAAAAGAAAAAATAAAAAAATAGAAAAAGAAAAAGAGAGGATTGAAAAACAATCCCAAAAAGAAAAAGAAAAAGAAAAAGAAAAAGAAAAAAATATATGTGAGGAGAAGCTTGATGAAATGCCTAATAAAAAATTGACATCGCTTGAATCAACTTAAAGGAAGAGCTTAATTCCATTTCTGAATTTATAGTAAAGTATTAGCACCCTTACTAATAGAGTTTTCATGAGCTTCTTTTTCATATGATATTTCAAAGCACCCTTAATGTGACAAATTACGATTATTCTTGAAATATATAGGAGACTAGAACTCTTAGACTTGATCACTAAATGTTCTTATACTTATAATTTTGACCTAAATTATTGAAAATATTTTAAAAATTTTGTTATTATATTCATTTAAATAAAAAATCATAGTAATCATTAAGTAAAGTTCACTACTAAGAGCCATATATTTATGTAGTAAAAGGATTACTTGAGGACAAGTAATAGTTAAGTTTGGGGGATTTTAATGCACCAAAAATATGTTTGATTTTTCATATATATTTTGTATTTATTTTTGGTGATATTGCACCTTAATGGAAGTTATTTTTCATTTTTTGCTGCAGGTATAATGATTTTAGCCAAATGGAGCAAATTGAAGCGAAAAGAAACAAATTTATAGCAAAAAAAGGCAAAAACAGATTTTTGTTGTTATGGCGTTGACAACGCATATTTCAAGAAAGCCAATAATTAATAGGCAGGATAGGCCGCCGATGGCGCCCTATTCAGTGCCAACGACACCCAATGTCAGTGTAGGTCAAATTTAATGTATTGGACGACTTTTGGAGGAATTCTTGTGGCAACTCTTGGGAAATTCGTTACTAGACTATTTTAACTTGTTTTGAACGCTAGAAATCCAAGTGAGAGTGTGTGTGTTGGGTTAGAGAGTCCTTGTAGTGTGTGTGAGTGAAGAGGAAATCTTTAGAGAGAGTTTAGAGTCTAGGGTTTGGTGTTTATTGCTCTTTTGTGAGGTATTTTTCTCAAAAGAGTTGTAGGAGGAGAAGGAAAGTGAGAGATTGTTTCTTCCCTACTATTCTAAGAGAGAATTGTGTGTTGTTGTAAAGAGAGAAGGAGATTCAAAGGAACTTCGAGAGATTTGCTTGGGGATGAAATTAAGATAAGTTGTATTTACTTTTCATAGTTTGTATGACTTTGTTTTTATATGTAAAATATTTGTTTTGTTGCATATTCCTCACGAATTCTGAGTAGATTTCTTTGTCTTTCTCCTTACAATGATAAATGTTGAAGTGGTAGTTTAGATTGGATGTGCCATAAGAAAGAATAGAAATTGTGATGATTTTTCACTTCATTCTTCATATACTTTTTGATCTGGCCAATTGAATTGTCAAAAAATATTGTGAAACATACGATCCGAAAGGGTTATACTTTCTACAACAAAAGTGAAGATTAAATTCAAATTCCATGGATGGTGAAGTTCATGGGGTTTGGTGCAAATAAATAGGAAAATATGTTGGGCGTAGAATTGAAAATTTTAGGATGACAGACTAAAATTCTCAATTTGGTCATAGTGTTTGGAAACTAAAACAAATGTTAGCCTTCAGGCGAAGGGAAGTGAGAGCTCTGCAGTGAGAGCTAATATCCTCCCAGCCTAACCACGGATTTAGGGACTAAACCTAGGATTAGCCAATGTTATTTATAGCACTTGGAAGAGGGTAAAAAATAGTTATGCTCTTATTAGGCACAATACATATATTCAACAAATCTATATTATTTACTCACCAAAATATCATTGTAAGGGGGAGGACACTTTCTCTATATTTGAACCTTACATTACAAAACTTAGTATAGTTTTAGTTACTTAATATGAAGTTTAGTAAGTTTTGTAGTAATTTTAAATTCTCATGCATCTTGAAACGTTAGTAATTGTAGTATTTACTTTTAGTGATTTGCAAATTTGAATATTGGATTTCTGTATTACACTATATGGTTTTCTTCCTCTCTGTGGGATCGATAACCAGGACTTTACTAGAGCCCTGTATTACTTGAGCGATACGTATACTTGCATAAAGGTTGGCTGTTTTGATATTAAACTGATTATACTTTATAACTGAATTGAAAACACTTTTTGAATATGAATTTAAGTTAGCAAGCCGCACATCAAGCATAAAATAAAAAATTGGTGTATGACTTTAGACATTCAAAATCTTTGACGGAAATATGCTTCATTAAATATAATAACTCTCATTAAAAAAAGGAGCAAAGCAAAGATGAAAGATAAAACAATGAAAAAAAGGCTCCCTGAGTAGAAGCTTGAGGTGAGCATAAAATAGGAAATTGACGTCCAAGCTCTTCCCTAGTTAATAGAACTTGAAAGGATTCTCTTAAGAAAACTTAGTTGATATTATATTCAGGAAAAAGTTAAGTGATCTCATGTCTTTTGGTTGGCTATAAATTGGTTTGGAAATAACTTTGGGAAATAATAAATATTTTAATCACATGGGCTCAAGCTTTGAAATCTGTTTAGGCATAGAAAGTAAGAATGAAAGAAAATATCATGTTCTTATCAATTCATGAATATCAAACCTGAAGTCGTATCTTTGTACGCTCAGAACATCCGACTCCAACATTAAGTTCATGACGTCAATATTTTCTCAAAGACAATGTGAACAATATTTACGAAAAATGCAACAAAGAGACGACGGTAGTTGCAATGGAGCTACAAAGTGACAGCCTTTTTGAGTTGTGATGTCAATAGAACTAGCACATTTTTATGTGTGCACGAAAGAATATAATTTCCGTACTACTTTAAAAAATGGTTTACTTCTTCACATGTGCCCTTGGTCAACAGACAATACCTCGAGGAGTGTTGTGTGTCGTGATGTCTCGAAAAAAAGATCTCATTTTTTGAAGCACTGATGTCAAACTTGTCTGATACGGGTTCCAAATCGTAGCTAAAATAATGCCATAAAAGAAAATTCACAAAACTTAAACGAAAACCACATAAAAAAAAAAAAAAAAACTTAACACCAAATCAAATGAAACTTAGCATCACATCAAAGAAAACTCAACATCAGATCAAATAAAATCAAAATTCAAAATCAAAATCAAAGTTCCAAACTCAAATTTCTATCTTGCTAGGTTGAGCTTTCTCAATCCATTGCTAGTGTCATCATTTTTCTCAGGCCGAAGTTTCCTTCAACAAGAGCTCTGGATCCTACATCTCACGTGGAAGAGGTGAGTTGTTTTTATCTACATAGAACCACACTCTTTTTAATCTTTCTCCCGTATTAAAGAGGCTTGGTTGGTTCTATGGGAACACATTTCTTATCGCATAGATTTTTTCTTCGAATCACCTCTCGGAATTAATGTAAAACTCCAGTATTCTTTCCAAACATGACCGACTTTTTTCTGAGGATTGCCATAATTTCCTTAACAGTTGCCATTCCTCACCTAGATCCACATAAACTTTTATTTTTACTCTCATATCAGATCTCATTTTATACTTATATAAATTTTATGAAAAGATTCAATTTAGAGCACATGTAAATTTACGTAACTTTTAATAAAAATAATTAATTTGGAGCACCTTTCAAATGTATATGATTTTAATTTTAAATTATTTAGAGCACATTTAAATTAATGTGATAATTTTTTTAAAAGGCGTAAGCTTATTATTCAAACATGTAGTTTATTAGTTATATAAATTTTGCAAGTTCTCTCCTTAGTTCTCTAGCTTATAAGAAAAATTACTCCAAGATATGTAAGCTCAGCTTGAGTTTATTTTCATGGAATGTAACGAGCATCACAATTGCATTTTTATGGAATGCAAAAGGCATCACAAAATGGAATGTAAAAAACTTCACAACATGAAATGTAAAGGGCATAACAACATGGAATGTAAAGAGCCTCTCAACGTGAAATGTAAAGGGCATCATAGCATGGAATGTAAAGGTCATCAAAACATTAAATATAAAGAGCATAACACTAACATATGTGATTTTGTAATTATCATCGTTGGGAGATAACCTAACCAAATAAGCCTTTAAAGTAGGAATTCAACCCCAGTATTGAATTGACTTAGGCGGGTAGTTTTAATCTTGACTTGGGATAGCATGGACCTCTACTTCATTTTCACAAAATCGATGTGCAGATCGGCGACTATCCCTTCAAAGTGGCAACTTCTTGCTCCATGTTATTAAGTTAAGCTGCTTAGTTAGCCACTTCTACGGTAGAAGCGATAGTAATAGTGTGTATTATGGAGCTCTCAACTTCATCCAAGCAAGGGTAAGGATACGCCTCATAATCCTCTCCTCTCTTTCTCTCCATCTCTCTCTCACTCTCTCTCTCATGTCTACATTCATCAACCACTATCAAAGAATCCTCTCCACGCCTAGATAGTTTGATTCCCTCAACCATTTACTCACTCTCCCCAAGAAAGAGTCCAGGGCCTAGTTCAAGTTCAACGGGCGGAGTTCTTTCTTTAATAGTAAAGACCATAAAGTTCACTAAGAGTAAAAGACTACAACTAAATTAAGAAAGTAAAAGAAAAGTATGACCTATACATGAATAAGTTAATATAATTTTCTGATATACTTGTTGGCTTGAACTGAGAAATATTCCTAAAATTGTAAGAATCCTCTCTCCTCTACATATCTGCTCATAACCTAGGGTTCATTTTGGAGCGGTGTGGCACCGCACCGCACCACAGTTTTATCTATTTGGGTAAACTATATTTTTGTAGTTTTTTCAAAATGCTGCAGCTGAAATTTATATTTTCCCACCAATCCTGGCTAGGTGCGGTGACGACTTTCTAGATGTTGTCTAACTTTCTAAAAAAATATATATATAATTTCTGCCATAGCTTTTTGTACATCATATTATTTTCCAGCAGTTTCACAGCTGCTTTTTAATAAGCTGTAGTTGCTCCAAAGAAGACTATATTTTTGTAGTTTTTTCAAAATGCTGCAGCTGAAATTTATATTTTCCCACCAATCCTGGCTAGATGCGGTGACGACTTTCTAGATGCTGTCTAACTTTCTAAAAAATATATATATAATTTCCGCCATAGCTTTTTGTACATCATATTATTTTCAAATGAGTTTAGAATTCGCTTTTTAATAGTTCGTAGTTGCTCCAAAGAAGCCCTTAATGAGCATAGTTATTGTGTGTGTGTGTGTGTGTGTGTGTGTGTGTGTGTTGTGGGGCAGGCCATGGTGGGGTTAGATGGAGGGGGGGGGGGTGGTGCTGTTGGTGTTGGTGGGTGTTGGAGTGGGGGTGGGGGGCATAGTTGGATCAATGAATGGTGGTTTCATTCCAAAGCCACTGCCACCATAGTAGTATCCACTGGAGTAATCCTAGACAATTACCATTGGCAAAAAGATGGGTCCCCTCTTTCGTTATGCTGCCATCTTTTGCCCTTTATCTTTGTCAATGCACTTCTCTTTTTGGAGCTTACCACAAAGAAGATCCTTGTCTGGAATTTTTGTATGCGATTGAGGAAGATCCATCAAAGCTAAATTCCAAGCAAGAAGCAATGGAATCAAGTAAGTTATGAGAGGATGTTAAAGTAAATGAGTTTAAGATATGTGTCATTGTTCTATTTATAAGGTACAAAGGTTCAAAATTCAAGGGACTACTCAAATTATGAGCATTAATAAAAAGTCATGATCAATTATTTTTTTAATTATGCTGTTCTTATTGCAATGCAACCTCCAAATATATGAGGTAATTGGTGAATAAAATATGTACTACCAAAAGTGGTTATTCGAACAATTGAATACCAAATGACTCTCAGTCCAACTTCCAATATGTGTCAGTCAGGTAAATAAGTCTGAGGGCCAACGACGAAAGGGTCAACTCAAAGCATAAAGAGACCAAGCAGGAGTCAACCTAGTATTCATGGGCCGAGTCCAATAGATTGAGTCAAAGAGACCAAGTATGAGGGCTAGAGTAAAAGAATCATCAAACACTGAGACTCCCCAATTCACCAAAGTAGACAGCTGGAAGACGATCTCTCAAAGACCCAAGCCCTAGTGGGGATATGATTGCGAATATAGCCATATATGTCTAGAGGTCTCAGGCGGAAATATGACTAAATGAGTAGTTTTATAAAGATTAACTTCTATAAATATGGGGTATTAAATACTAATTAATATTCGATCCCCAAGTCTTCTTTGTCTACTAGAGCCAAGGACAAAAATTTTCTGATCCACATCATCCTGCACATCCTTAGCTTTAATTTAGTTGCTCAATTCTCTCTCTCTCTCTCTCTCTCCCATGCAATTCTCTTCCTTCATTATGCTCTATTCCTTAGGTGTGATTCAAGGACATATCCGAGTTCAAGAATTTTAATTACATTATATTTTTGCTCAGAAACCAATGTTCTTATAACTGAAATGGATTGTGATCATCTTCCTATAGGGTTAAATAAAATTTATGCAGACTACAAAGATGTTCTTATATGACTAGCAGCATTTCATGTTCAATTTAAAAAAAATGTTAAAAAAATATATTGAAGGGAGCGAACACTAAGCGCAATTGTTCATCGATGATGTAAGAGAATACAGCTCCCGTGTAAAAATTTTGAATTGAATAAATAACAAATGAGCCACTACATACATACACCCGAAACATTATTATTTACAAAATCAAACACCCTATTTTATTCATTTTTTAAATTTTCACTTAAATTTCAAAGGTAATGATAAAATCTCAGCCCATATTTTTCAATTTTATGAAATTCACAATTATTTGATGATAATATTTGTAAATACATGGATTTTATAGTTCAAAAAAATAACCTTAATAATTGATTTATTAATAGTAATGTTTATTATGTTCTGTGTGTAATTATCCCATAAAAAAATATATTGGTGCATCCAAATATCTAATCATTAACGCTGATTCAAAAAGAATGGTTAACCTTCATCTGTAAGTTCTAAACCTTCAAACTTCATCTATAAGTTCTAAACCTTTACTGTGACAGAAATATTTAATCAATCGTACATTTCTGACAAATTCTAATTAATTTATTTTAAATTATGATTTTTATGAGGATTTCGAATCCTCCGCAGAGATAGAAGGAGAAATACATCAGTATAGACCCAAAACAAGACGACAAAGAAGGAGAAATACAACAAGCCACTTGCTCGTAGAGTATTACAACACGTATGTTGACCGCTCTCCATGTTACACATCATCTCATATCGAAGACAAATGGGTTGGGGAAATGCTTAAAGGGCATCCAACCAGATTCAGCAACATGTTCCACATGACATAGAAGATATTTAGAGATGTACTAACAAAACTCAGTGGATTTCATGGCCTCCATGGGTCATCAAGGATGACTGACTGTGATGTGTTGACGAAGAACATCTACATATTATCACAAAATGAGTCAGTGTGTGGTGCGATTGAACGCTTCTTACACTCATTGGAGATGATATGCAGATACTTCTCAGTGGGTTTGAGTGCTCTTGTGAGTCTCTTCACACAAGTCATAAAGCCAACCGATCCAACATTCGCATGAATTCCCAAGGAGATTTGACGCAATGCATGTTACATGCCATTCTTCAAGGTAGTGTTGCAATGTCTAGTGTTGAAATTTCAATATGACTTCCGGACATGAATAACTCAAGCGATCTGTTTAGGATTGCATTGGCACAATAAATGGAACACACGTTGATGCATGAATTATAAATGATGAGAAAAATGTATTTATCGAACGTTGTTAAACCCCTATGCAAAATGTCATGGCAGTGTGCGACTTTAACATGTGTTTTACTTTTGTCATGCATTATTAGGAGGGTAGTGCACACGACAGCAAAATTTTCAAGAGTGCCACGCGGAATCCTCTTAACAACTTCCTCCACCCTTCGCACGGTATGCTGCATCTCGAAATCCTTTGTGTATTTTCTTTGTATGTCGCACTGAAGCTGCGACACCTTACAGGAAAGTATTATTTGGTGGATGCTGGCTATCCATTGCAGCGAGGGTATCTTAAACCTTACCCTGACACTAGATATCATATTATTGATTTCGAATGAGCCAGTAATGTTACGTGAAACAGAAATGAGGTGTTTAATAAAAGAAATTCCTCTTTGTGATGTGTCATCGAGAGGACTTTTGGCGTTTGGAAAAAGAAATGAGTGATATTACACGATATGCCACCTTACTCGTTTCCCAAAGGTTAAAATTGTGATAGCCACGATGACGCTACACAATTATATTTGAAGGCATTTATCTCGATTTGATGTTGACTTCCGCAGTGCCAAAGAGAATCAAAAGGAAGTGCGTGCAGATGCATTTGAATACTACATTGATCATTTTTTGTCATGAGATGACCATTCCACCATTTGCACGAGGGGAAGGTGCAAATGAAATGGAGGCCATTCGAGAACAGATCACTAATGCGTTAATTGGAGGGTGATTGATTTCTTTGTAAATTATTCTAAGGACCAAACTCTTGTAATTTGTGGGTGATAAAAAAAAGAAGTTTGATTATGTTGACTAGTGATTTAAGTATTCCTTATGGATATCTGTGATATTTAATTTTTTCTCCTTTTCATGTTATATATGAGTGAGTAATTCAAGGTGAACCATCTCATTAATGCATTATGACTGCAATTTAAAGTTCTCATAAAACGAAAAAGTTATGATTTGTTGTACGAGTAATTAATATGAGCTGTTGTTTTCTCTTTTGTTGCAATCAGGAAAATATGAGTTCAAGGATTTCCGGGACATCCCAATGATTGCTCTGCCACTGTGGCCTCCAAAATTCCCTGCTGACGTCACGTCGGCCACACAACTACAGAAGAAAGTTTTATAGCAGCCCACAAAGCATCGCCGAACAATGTAAAATCTTCCATTGGGCAGACAGTTCGATAAATTCCTCTTACGGCGATGATCGGCAATGGAGAACATCACTTGAGGAAAGTCACGGGAGCTACACCCTGTGAATGTTAGAAGTAATAAAATCTTTTTGTTAATTGTCACTGTAATTTTTTTAGACTTCTTTTTGCTTTCTTGATACTCACTGTGATGTGAGATGTGTATTTGTAATTCTGTAATGCTTTTAATTGAAGTTTAGCCTTAAAAATAGTTCTTCGTGATTATGAAATTTGATGTGATATGAACGATGAATTATTGCAATACAATAGAAATTGGCTACTACAGTTCGCAGTCTATTTTTTTAGCATCATCAACATTTGCAGATCTAACACCTAAACTTTGCATGTTACATTTCTACTGCTTAAGTATTTTAGATCACAAAAGAATATCATTTTAAAAATTTAAAATGGTAGTATTTTAAATGTGATATGAAACATTTGAGTGGTATAAATGAAAAATTAAAGTATAGGTTTTCAATTGCATTTTTGCTTGCCTGAGTCTTATTCTCCTTCAATAATAGTGATGTATTCAGGATTGATTAGATCTCTTCCAACAACCCTTCAACATTTTATATTTTGTGAAGTTTATTTGCAAATGTTGGTCTATGTAAATATATATAATTATGGTGTAAATTCCTTTTTTTAATATCCTTCTCATAGATGTTGTAATGATGATGATGTTTGCTTATCGATCTTACAGTTCTTTATATGAAATTCGTTGTCGAGTTTTTGTGCTAGTCTGTCATCATGTTTTGTCGGATAAAATTGTGTTTGTCAGATTCAACCAAAGGAAGTGAAATAAAATTAAAATGAGGGATTACACGCATACCACTTAATTCGTGTATTGTCTGTTTGACACCGAAATTATAATAGTTACATCTTTCACAAGGTTATAATCGCATCATTTGTCTTACTTCAGTTATTATGAGGCATACAAAGTATGAGTTTTATTGTTTATGAATTATACATCATAAAATAATAAGTTATGAATTTTGCAAAGTAAAAAATAATTTAAGAACATGAACAACACATAGTTTTTTAAAATATTATTCTTTTATAATATTTTAGAGAAAATATATTTATTAGATTTATGCTACCTAATTGAATGCATGCCTTTCACCAGTCATGTATTTCATATATTTACCTATCCAACATTTAAATTTCTAATATATATTAATCAATTATATATATATATATATATACATATCTAACACTTAAATTTATTCCATAACCATAATTAATTTCATATATTTACCACCTAAATTTACTTTATTACATTTATGCAACCCAACTCTTTCGTATGACCTCCAAAATATTATGCAAATTTTCCAAAAAAATAAAGTTTACGTGTTACATATGTAAATATACAAGAATGTGTTGCATGCGTAAGTATTTCAAATAAAAATGTTTAGCACTTTCGAGGCTTACTGTTAAGTGATGAGTGGTGTATCAGAACTTTTTGTTATATTTAGAAATGAATGTGTTTCAGAAATTTAAAAAATGTGGTTGCTACAAACTTCTTTTAAACAGTTTTATCAAACATGTGCAGCATGGTCATTTTTCTAGAACTAATTGCCTCACAGCTGTTTTCACATAGCTGTACACGCATCAGGGGCAGCTCATTTACAGTTAAAAAGCTGAAAGTTGCAGCTGCCCCAAACGGAGCATTAATTTATTTGCTTATCTCTCTCTCTCTCTCTCTCTCTCTCTCTTCCTTCATGATGCTCTATTTTTTTTTTTTTTTGGTATAATTCAAGGACAAATCTGAGTTCATGAATTTTAATTACATTATATCTTTGCTCGGATAGCAATGTTCTTATAACTCAAATGGATTGTGATCATCTTCCTATAGGGTTGAATAAAATTTATGTGGACTACAAAGATGTTTTTATATGACTAGGAGCATTTCGTGTTCAATTCTAAAAAAATGTTAAAAAAATTATATTGAAGGGAGCGGACAATAAGGGCAATTGTTCATCGATGATGTAAGAGAATATAGCTCGTGTGCAATAATTTTGAATTGAATAAATAAAAAATAGGGCGACTACATACACACACCCGAAATATTGTTATTTACAAAATCAAACACCCTATTTTATTCATTTTTTAAATTTTCACTTAAATTTCAAAGGTAATGATAAAATCTCAACTCATATTTTTCAATTTTATAACATTCACAATTATTTTATGATAACATTTGTAAATACATCGATTTGATAGGCCAAAAAATAATTAATAGCAATGTTTATTTCGTTCTGTATGTAATTATCCCATAAAAAATATATTGGTGCATACAAATAGGGGTGTAAACGAACCGAGCACGAACAAATAGAGCTAGTGTTCGTGTTTGAATCGTTTAACCAACTGAATGAAAAAAAAATTGTTCGTGTTCGTCTCGTTTGCTTATCGAACAAAATGAACACGAACTTTATGGCGAACCAAACACAAACTGTCCACGAACAACGAGCTTTTTACAAGCCCTAGCTTTGATAGCATACTTCTTCAAAATGAAGCAAATTGATCAGGTATTCCGTACACATCAGATACTCCATACTTCCTTAAAATGAAAGAAACCGAATAAGGAGTTTCGGATTTTGTTTTAAGTTTTATTTTAATATCACAAATTTTTTATATATAATTATTTTAAATTATTTTATATTTCGATCAACAACGAATCGTATACGAACAAACTCATAACTGTTTGTGTTTGGTTGATTTAACAAATCGAATGAAAAAATTATTCATATTCGTCTCATTTGCTTATCAAATAAATCAAACACAAAATTTTTGATGAATAGAATTCAAACTGCTCACGAACAAGGAGTTTTTATTTACAGTCAAACGTACAAATATCTAATCATTGACGCTTATTCAAAAAGAATGGTTAAACCTTCACCTGTAAGCTCTAAACCTTTACAGTGGCAGAAATATTTAATCAATCGTACATTTTCTGACACATTTAAATTAATTTATTTTAAGTTATGATTTCTATAAGGATTTCGAATCCTCCGCAGGGATAGAAGGGCCACGGGACAAAAGGCAAATTCGTTCACGAGCGGCCATTGGAAATTGAGCCAAGCCCTACAAGACAAGCTCTGTCCTCAGCGCCTTGTGGCCGGACGACTTGCGGGCCTGTGGCCGCTGATTTCACCACTGTACGAGTCTTCCGCCTACTAAATTTGGCCGCTCATTTTAAAAAAAAATTAAATAGTTTTACTCTAATATTTTATCAGAAGTTTTAATAAAAAATAAAAATATTTAGTCAAATATAAATTTGATTAACCTATAAAAACATAAAATTATATATAAAACTTTCTCAAATGGGCTATAAGTTAAATGAGTTTATGTGTGTTCATATTTAATCTAGTTATATTTTTTAACAAATGTATTATATAGTGGAATTATTTTTAGTGACTAGGAACGGTTGGGCGCCTAATATGTTACTAAGGATTGAAATTTGATCCAACTATTTCAATAATATTAGAACAATGTACAAAGCATCCACTGGCTTTGGCCGGCTCGACCATACAACTCAGTTTGGACAACTGAATTGCTCGGTCAATTAGTTTGTCCAACCAGTTCAATGGGCTAACTAGATGAATCAAGGCAATATCTTCAACTCGTCTCATAATCAGATAACATTATGCAACCCACAATGCCATACATTAAGCTATACCATTATGTCACATTCAATGATTTTTTCCTCTTTCTTGAATGTAGCCATCTACGTAACCGCCCTAAGGTCAGCCTAAACTTATAAATAAAGGAGTCCTTTTCAGAGGTGAGGACCCCTCTTTTTAGGAATTTATATAGTAACTTCTTACAAATCTTTTTTATTTTACTTCTCTAGTCATCATATTTTACTTTTGTGAATCCTTACCTATGAGTTTTGAGGCCATAAATAATTAAAGATTCAACATTTCTTAGGCCATAAATTATAAAAATGGAATATACTAGATGAACTAATTGAAAAACCTTATGACAACGATGATTCATGAAGCAATATAATATGTACACAGAATAATACCCGAAGTTGAGATGTCTAGTTCTCCATAATCAGTGGACAAAGAAGAGTACCGACATAGAGAGTAAGGAGAGTTATGCCATCTAAGCTCGCTAAGAAAGATGAAACCAATTATCGAGATAGGAATGATTCTTCTCCTTCTGATCAAACTGTGGAGAGAAGAATAGAAGAAAAGAAATAAAAAGCAACTATTATAGAATGCATTCTTCATAGAGGTTACAAAATCTGAGGCACTAACAAATCTTAAGATCCATCTTTGAAATATTATGGAGGGAAATATGATGAAAGTTATTATGTGACATCTTTTGAGTCAGATGTTTCCTGGCTGAGAATAAATGATGCGTTAAATGTGTCATTTATTTTTTTTTTATGATATTGACAGAATCAACTGTGAGATGGTTCAATAAATAATGATCATGAGATGCCATTTCAAGTTATTAAGTCATCAATAGTTGGGAGTCCCTGAAGAGTTTTGTAACTCAATTTTAGAGAGATGTATTGGATGTGAGAGATCTGAATATGGTTGTCACTCATGCTAAACTACTAAAAGGCTTATAGGGAAGTCGATCTTGCTATCCTCTTTGGTTACGCGCTTGAAGACAATAATGAATTTGCTAAAGTTGGTCAATAATCATATTTTTGTAAAAGAACACAACTCATTATCAAGCTCATATAGAGTTAAGAATATAGAGCAAACAAAAAAAACTAGTCGTCGAGAATTTTTTGTAATTTCAACCAAGAGAATATAAGTCACTTTTTTGATCGGGGAGCTATGATGAGGTTTTAATAGAATCAATTGTATCCATTTAGAGTGCAAAATTAATTTGAAGATAAGTGAGTTGGAAAAAGTTTGGATAGAAAGTTGCCATCTCGAATTTTCCTTATATGATTTATGACTTTATTGAGAGACTCTATGGATGAGAGTGTTATGTTCATTCATAAGAGTAATATATTTTATGAGAGTTACATTGATGAAAGCCGGCTGTCACTTACAAAACATCAAAAATATATTGTTTATATCGTAAAACTTATGAATATGACACTAAAGAATGTTATCATCTGAGGTGCTTGATTGAGATTTGATTAGAGCAGGAAAACTAAAAACGTTCAACACGTAAGAGGTAAACATAAAAAGATAAAAGAAAATACCTATGGGGGAAGTTTTCATTGAGTCTGTTCTAGCACAAACAATCCATATTACGAGGGTAGTCCTTATAATTCTTGATGGTGATGACCCATAATTATCTTGCCAATCTAGCCTCAAGTGACTTTGAGTTAACAAGGTGAACTTGGCAAGCTCTTCTCGACCATCATTAGCAATTCATCCACCAATTATATTTATTGATGATGATTTGCCTACACAGGGGAACTGATCACTAGAAAATATATTAAGAATTTCATATCAATTTTATATGAAATTGCACTTTAAAGAAAGGTATTTTCTTTGTTTTATTGCAGAAATGAAGATTTATAAGATCGAAAGCAAAAACACAAAAGAAGCGGATTTGGAGCAAAAGGACTCGATTTGATGAAAATTGAACTGTCCCGTTGACGGCGAAATTTAGGCCGCCGACGGTGAGTTTTTCCCGAAAGATTTTTAATATATTATAAGGAGCTCGCTGACGGCGAGATCGAGCCCGCCGACAGTGAGATCAGCGCGGTTAGCCCATCTTCTAGAAGCCCGTTGATGGCGAGATCAAGCCGTCGACGGCGAGACAGTTGAAAAGAGCTAAAATACATTGAACCTGGACGCTTTTTAAAGAGGTGCTTAAGCAACCTTTGGAGATTTGACCCCTTCTATAAATAGAGACGAATTCTAGTCAGTAGTATGTCAGTTTTTGTCATTTGTGTGAAAGTTAAGTATAATTTAAGAGTCTTTAAGAGAGTGTTTAGCGTTTTGGTGTGCTGTACTGGAAGGAAGAGTCAGAGAAACTTCAAGAACCGCTTTGGAGAAGAATTGAGATAAGTATATTTGTTATTTGTTTGTTAACTTTAATGAAATCCATGCTTTGTGTTATTTTTCTCATGCATTTTGAGTAGTTTCCTTAGTCTTTCTCCTTGTTATTGAGATTACGTGAAATGATGAATTAAAGTAATTGTGCCTAAAATATGAAAATAGAAATTATGCTAATCTTTAACTTCAAATCTTAATTTACTTTCAATCTGGCCAATTGATTTGTTAACATATGTTGAAATATCAACTATAGTAAAGATTACATCCAAGATTCAGTGAAGTCAAAACCTTGGAAGGAGGTGCAAATAAATAGGAAATATTAACCATCGGGCATAGAATTGGACATTTTTAGTGCGACGGACTAAAAATATTCAATTCGAACTTATCGTTCGAGAGTCGAAGTGTAGATGTTAGCCCTCGGGCGAGGGAACGTGGAGCTCACGGCGTGGCGTCAGTATCCTCCCAGACTTAGCTACGAGATTCGGTGATCAAACATAAGACTAGTCAATGTTCTTTTCACACTAGACCAAAGGGTAAAGAATAGTGAATGCTCCTATTTGGCACAATACAATTAAAAACTTATTTAATTCTTCATTCACTTAATTATCTAAAACAAGGAGAAAGATACTTTTCTAAAATCTTATATTCAACCTTAAGCATTAGTTTATTTTAGTTTAAGTATTCTTAATTTCAGTATACTAGATTAGTAAGTAAGTTTAATTTAATTTGTCTTTGAAATTTTCTAACTTCCCTGTGGGATCGATATCTAGGACTGCATTAGAGCCTTATATTACTTGATAACGATACATATACTTGCGTAGTATCCATAATATAAATCATAAAATCATCAGTATATATTCAGTGCGGATCAAGTTTTTAGTGTCGTTGCTAACTTTTTATATCACAAATTGTAAGTATAAATATCGAAAAGTGGATCAAGATTTTGGCGCCGTTGTCAGGGAAGTGAAGTAAAGTAATTATTAAGGTAATTAATAGAATTATTAAAATAATTACTATAGTAACGGACTATTTAAAATATTACTTAAAAATTGTATGCGTAAATTTGGAAATGAAAATTTAATACCTTACGATTCAGAATTAGAGCGTACAATTAAAAGAATTAGAAAATAAAAGAGAGAAATTATAAATCTAACACAAATGGCAAATAATCCAGAAATTGAAATATAAACCAACAAAGACCATTAAGAGACTATGCCAACCCTACATTAGATAAAATTCACCTAACTATTCAAAACCCTGATGTAACTGCTAATTCATTTAAACTTAAACCTGCAATTATCCAAATGGTACAGAATAATCAATTTAGTGGTTCACCTAATGAAGATCCTAATTTACATCTTGCTAGTTTTTTTGAAACTTTGTGCTACTTTTAAATATTAAGGAGTATCTAATGATGTTATTAGACTTAGGCTTTTTCCTTTTTCTTTAAGGGATAAGGCTAAGATGTGGTTAAATTCATTAGCACCTGGATCTATTAAAACTTGAGGAGAATTATCACAAAAATTTCTATTCAAATATTTTCTTCCTTCGAAAACTGCAAAACTTAGAAATGATATAACATCTTTTAGTCAGTTTGATGGAGAATCCATATATGAAGCTTGGGAGAGATTTAAAGAACTTCTTAGGAAATGCCCACATCATGCGTTACCAGATTGGTTAATTATATAAACTTTTTACAATGGATTAGTAGGATCTCTTAGATCAATCATTGATGCTGCTGCTGGAGGTTTATTAATGTCAAAACCATTTGATGAAGCCTATGTGTTAATAGAAGAAATGGATACTAACAATTTTCAATGGCCTGCTGAAAGAATAAATCCTAAAAAGATAGCTAGTGTTCATGAAAATGATGCAATATCTATGTTAGCTTCTCAAATTGCTGTTATATCAAAGAAATTAGATCATTTTGGAATGAATTACTCTCCTACTTATATTAGAAGAAAACTCATCTGGACAAATTATAGATTCTCAATCTCCTTATGAAACTATAAATGCTATTAATAATAGACCCAATAATCCTTATGCGAATTATTATAATCTTGGTTGGAAGAATCATCTAAATTTTAATTGGAATAACAATGCAGCTAATCAATAATGGATGAACAACTCTATAGGAAATCCACCTAATCAAGAAAATACAAATTATAAACCATCTTATCCACCTGGATTTAATTACACTCAATTTAAAGATAAGAAGTTATCTATAGAAGAATTAATATTAAGTATGAGTCAACACTTGCAAAATCAAGGAAATCAATTATAAATTCAAGAAAATCAATTGCAAAATCAAGGAACAGCAATTAAAAATATTGAAAATCAACTCGGACATATTGCTACTGCGCTTAATAATAGAATTCTTGGAACTTTTCCTAGTAATGTCGAAATAAATCCTAAAGACCAAGGAAAAGAACAAATTAAAGCGATACAACTAAGAAGTGGAAAAGAGTTAGAAACTAAAATTCAGAATGAAACAGAAAGTAAAAATGAGGAAGTGGAAATTGAGAAAGAAAAGGATCAACAAGATCAAAACTTAGAATATCCATTGATCCCTATGAAAATATCTATAGAAAAACCACCACCACCATTTCCTCAACGACTAAAATAACATAAATAAGATAAGCAATTTGCTAAATTCCTTGAAATTTTAAAAAAATTAACAGTAAATATTCCTTTTGTAGAAGCATCAGAACAAATGCCTAATTATATAAAATTTATGAAAAATATTTTAAATAAAAAAAGAAAATTTACAGATAATGAAACTGTTGCACTTAGCGAAGAGTGTAGTGTAATTATTCAAAAAAAGCTTCCGAAAAATTAAAACATCCTGGTAGTTTCACTATACTCTGCGCTATTGGAGAAAAATTTTATGGAAAAGCTTTGTGTGACTTAGGAGCAAACATAAATCTAATGCCTCTATCAATTTTTAAAAGATTAGAATTAGGAGAAATTTCACCTGCTTCGGTAACTCTTCAGTTAGCTGATTGTTACGTGACTTATCCTAAGGGAGTTATTGAAGATGTGTTAGTAAAAGTGGATATATTTATTTTCCCGGTCGATTTTATTGTTCTAGATATGAAAGAAGATAAAGAAATTCCAATAATATTAGGAAGACCCTTTTTAGCCACTTGAAAAGCTATGATTGATGTTTAGAAAGGAGAATTGACTATGAGAGTAAACGATCAAAAAGTAACTTTTAATATAGCAAAATCAATGAAATATCCTGCTTTAGAAAAAGATGATGAATGTTTTCGAATGGAAATGTTTGAACATTTGCAAAATGAACATTTTAAAGAATATTATGAAGAAAAGTTAGAAAAAGAAAATACTGAATTAATTGAAGAAGTAGATAATGAAAAATTGGATTATATATAGGAAAAATTTGAAATGTTGGATAATACTGAAAGCATTGAAAAGAATATAATTCCATCAATTATTAGACCTCTTGAACTCGAATTAAAAATTCTACCTAATCATTTAAAATATGCTTACTTAGGTAACCATTCAACCCTACCAGTTATTATATCAGCTGAATTGAATGAATCACAAGAACAAAAACTGTTAACCATATTAAAAAAATATAAGAAAACTTTTGGTTGGACTTTAGCAGATATTAAAGGAATTAGTCCTTCAATCTGTATGCACAGAATTATTTTAAATAAGGAACATAAGCGAAGAAAGAAATATTAAAATGGTTAGATAATGATATTATATATCCTATTTCAGAAAGTGCTTGGGTAAGCCCAATTCACTGTGTTCCTAAGAAAGGAGGAGTGACCGTTAAAGCTAATGAAAATAATGATTTAATACACTATAAGACAAGTGATTTGGATGGCGTATATGTATTGACTATAGAAAATTAAATGCAACCACCGGGAAAGATCACTTCCCATTACCCTTTCTAGACCAAATGTTCGATAGATTAGCTGGACATAAATATTTTTGTTTTTTAGATGGATATACCAGTTATCATCAGATACATATTGCTCATGAGGATCAGGAGAAAACTACATTTACTAGTCCTTATGGAACATTTGCTTTTCGAAGAATGCCTTTTGGATTATGTAATGCACCTGCAACATTCCAGAGATGTAGGATGTCATTATTTAGTAAATTAATTGATGATGGAATAGAAGTATTTATGGATGATTTCTCTGTATTTGTAACGTCATTTGACGCATGCTTGAATCATCTTGAAAAAGTATTAGAAGTATGCGAGAAAACTAACTTAGTTCTAAATTGTGAGAAATGTCAATTTATGGTTGCAGGAGGAATTGTATTAGGGCATAAAATTTCAAAAAATGGCATGGAAGTAGACCCTGTAAAAATTCAAGTTATAGCTAAATTACCACCTCCAACTACAGTAAAAGGGGTAAGAATTTTTCTTGGACATGCTAGATTCTACAGACGCTACATAAAAGATTTTGCAAAAATTACTAAACCTCTATGCCAACTTTTAGAAAAGGACAAGAAATTTGAATTCACAACTGAATGTTTGAATGCTTTTGAATTATTAAAAGATAAATTAATCACAACACCTATAATAGTTTCACCTGATTGGGATAAACCATTTGAACTTATGTGTGATGCTAGTGATTATGCTTATAGGAGCGAGTACTTAGGCAAAGATATGATAAAATTTTTAAAGTCATATACTATGATAGTAAAACTCTTAATAATGCTGAATTGAATTATACAATTACTGAAAAAGAGTTATTAGCAATTTTTTATGCCTTTGATAAATTTAGGCCCTATCTAATTGAAAATAAATGTATTGTTCATACTGATCACTCTGCTAATAAATATTTAATGCAAAAGAAAGATACCAAACCAAGATTAATTAGATGGATATTACTAATGCAAGAATTTGATTTTAAAATCATTAACAAAAAGGGAACTGATAATCAAATTGCAGATCATTTATCAAGACTAGAATATAATGAATTATACGATGCGATAATGAAATTATTGACAGTTTTCCTGACGAACAATTATATAATATTAATGAGTGGAAAATATCATGGTATGCTGACATAGTAAATTATATTGTAAGTGATATTTTACCACCTATATTAACTTTGCAACAACAGAAAAAATTCATTCATGATGCTAAAACATATTTTTGGGATGAACCATATTTGTATAAGCAATGTAAGGATTTTATAATTAAAAGATGCGTGCTTTATGAAGAAACAGAACAAATCATTCAGAAATGTCATGATTTTGATTTTGGAGGACATTTTGGAACAGATAAAACTGCTTATAAAATTTTACAATCTGGATTTTATTGGCCTACTCTTTTTAGAGATGTTTATAGATATATCAAAACTTGCGACAGATGCCAACGAGTAGTAAATATATCTAGAAGAAATGAAATGCCTCTAAATTTTATATTAGAAGTTAAGATTTTTGATGTTTGGGGATTAGATTTTATGGGACCATTTGTTCCTCCATTTGAAAACTCATATATATTAGTTGCTGTTGATTATGTTTCTAAATGGATTGAAGCACGAGCTTTACCTCAATGTGACGCTAAGAGTGTTTCAAAGTTTCTAATGAAAAATATTTTTACTAGATTTGGAATGCCAAGAGTGATTATCACTGAAGGAGGTTCTCATTTTAGAAATAAATATATTCACAAACTAGTAGAAAAATTTAACATTATTCATAAGATATCAACTGCTTATCATCCACAAACCAGTGGATTAGCTGAAGTTTCTAATCGAGAGATTAAACGTATTTTAGAAAAGACTGTAAACCCTAATAAATTGGATTGGTCTATAAGACTAGACACTGCATTATGGGCATACAAGACTGCTTATAAAACTCCGATTGGAATGACTCCTTACAGGCTTATTTATGGAAAGACTTGCCACTCACCATTTGAATTAGAACATAAAGCTTATTGGGCAATTAAAGAATTTAATTACAATTTGAAATAAGCTGGTGAGAAAAGATTATTGCAATTGAATGAATTAGATGAATTAAGAAATGAATCTTATCATAATGATAGAATTTATAATGAAAAAATGAAATTATGGCATGATCGAAAGATTAACCTGAAGAATTTTGAGCCAGAACAAGAAGCTTTGCTTTATAATACAAGATTAAAATTATTTCCTGGGAAATTGAAATCTGGATGGTTAGGGCCATTCACTATAACTCAAATATTTTCATATGGAACTATAGAAATTGAAGATCAAAAAACTGGGCATAGATTTAAAGTAAACGGACACAGATTAAAACCTAATTTTGAAGGAATTAGACCAAATTTTAAAGAGGTTTTAATACTCAGTCAACCTGATTACTAATTAAATTAGGTCGGGCTGACAACGTTAAGCCAAGCGCTTTATGGGAGGCAACCCATAGTAGTTATTAATTATGATCTATTTTGGTTATTAAAAAAATTAAAATTAATTAAAATATAGAATGAAATCTACTCATTTTACTTTTTAGAATCATCACAAATTTAAATCTATATGAAGAAATCAGAAAATATTTGGACCGGAGCAAAAAATTGGGCAATTTACCTAATCCCACCGACGGCGAGATCGTTACCGCCGACAGAGAGATCGACGCGCCCAATTTCAGTTTAAATTAACTAACTATCCCGCCAACGGCGAGATCGTTACCGCCGACGGCGAGATAGTTCAAAAGTGGTTTTTGTGAGTTATTTTGCGGTTTTGGACGGTTCTAAGGGAATTTCTCTATATAAAACATTTAAAACTTCATTTTTATACTATCTTCTTCCTTAGAAACGACTAGAGTCCCTCCAAAACAATTTATTATGGCCTCCAAACTACTTGAAACCACGAAATCCAGAGTTTTTAACCGACAAAAGTTCGTCAATTCTGAGGCTCAGCGACTATTCAACAAGGTTTTGATGAAGAAACGTCTGATTAAAGAAAGAGGATTCGTAAATAGAGGAGTGGAGAATTCAACAACAACAATTGAAGAAATGATTGTTCCGCAACGTTGGGAAGTATTTTGCTATACAACATCTGCTGTAGTCATTCCAGTAGTCAAAGAATTCTACTCTAATCTGCATGCGATCCATAATGGAAGTGTCTACGTAAGAGGCAGATGGGTAACTTTCACTCCTTCTCGGATAAATGAATTATACTCGATTGAGAATACCCCTGTTTGCCACTATTCAAATTTTGTTCCTTCAAGATTTGATGAATGAGATGACTTTACAGCGGAAAAGTTTTGAGAAAATAGAAGAAAAACTGGAGCATATTGATCAGAGAATTGGAGGCTTTGAGAGAAGACATGATTATGACAGCATGTATCTCCAAAGACATTCAGAGTATGAGATAACCTATTATGATGCTGAAAGTCGTTACAGGAGAGGAGAGCTTGATGTTGTATTTCCTGAGTGCCCCAGATATACTAATTACCAGCCTAATCCACCCACTGATCAAGGAAATGACGATATAGTTTAGGACTTTGATGCAGAAGATTAGATGTTATGTTTATTTGTTTAGTTATAGATTCTGATGTTGTTATTTTTTGTTTGTTGTTTTACATTTTAGTATTGATGTTTTAGTTTATGAACTTAATTATGATGTAGTGTAGATTATTTTAATATTGTTGTTAAAGTTACAAATTTTTTAAATTTCTTATGTTTTCAGACTGCTATTGTAATCTTGGATTGAATTAGTAAATGTATGTGGATGTAGTATAATATGTTAGTATAAAATGTGGTAATATTGTATTAAACTTCTTTACCCAGCACTTTCTTTAATATTTTGTGTGTAGAAAAATACTAACAGTACAGATTAATTAAGTAATGGAAAAAGCCTGTAGAACTTCAAAAAGAAGAAATACCTAAATTTCGAAGGTAAGATTTAAATATTACAGTTTATTTCCTTTTCACCCTATATAGATAGATAGAAAAATTTAAGTTTGGGGGAGGGAAAAACACAAATTTAATTATTAAATTGTTCTCAATTTACATTTTCAAAATTATTATAAAATGATTTTCTGAAGTAATTTTAATTCAGTAAACTAGAATTAATTTATTTAATTATTATAGAAAGTTAAGAGAAATACTTTTAATGATTAACTAATTTTTTAGATTAAGGATATTTAGAATAAGAGAATAAGAATATAATTAACTATTTAAAGTAAAGAAAAACTATATTTTCAAATATAAAATTCTTAGGTATTTAGTTGAAAAAGAAAAGATTGAAACTCAATGAAGTAGAAACTTTAAAATATATATAAGAGAAGTAATGTTTCCAGTTTCAAATTTAGGAAGAGGAAAATGAAGTTGAAAATTATTAACAGGCTAACCAAAAATAGTGATCCTCACTTAAAAAAAGTTAAAAAAAAGGGATTGAAAATCAATCCAGAAAAAATATATTAAAAAAATAATACAAAGTGACAAGAAGCTTGAGGAGATGCCTTATAAAAAATTGGCTTCATTTGAATTAACCTAAATGATAAACTTCAATTATATTTCTGAACTTACATATATGGATTAGTATTTTACTAAGTTGTGTTTTCATGAAATTCCAATCATCTGAATATCTTAAGCAATTTAGTATTGAAAAGTATAGTTATTCTTGAAATAAATAGAAAACTAGAAATCTTAAACTTGAAAACTAAATAAACTTAAATATATAGAATTAGTTTAATTATTTTAAAAATATTTCTATTAAACTTTACTATAATACTTATTTAAATCTAATTCAAAGTATTTCTGAATTAAAACTTTACTACAAAATAATCATTTACTTTTATGTAATATTTAAATTACCGAGGACGATTAATAGTTAAGTTTGGGGAATTTGATCACTAGAAAATATATTAAGAATTTCATACCAATTTTATATGAAATTACACTTTAAAGAAAGGTATTTTCTTTATTTTATTGCAAGAATGAAGATTTATAAATGCTTGAAAGCAGAAACACAAAAGAAGCGGATTTGGAGCAAAAAGACTCGATTTGATGAAAATTGAACTGTCCCGCCGACGGCGAAATTTAGGCCGCCGACGGCGAGTTTTTCCCGAAAGATTTTTAATATATTATAAGGAGCCCGCTGACGGCGAGATCGAGTCCGCCGACAGAGAGATCAACACTGTTAGCCCATCTTCTAGAAGCCCGCCGACAGCGAGATTAAGCCGCCAACGGCGAGACAGTTGAAAAGAGCCAAAATACATTGAACCTGGACGCTTTTTGAAGATGTGCTTAAGCAACCTTTGGAGATTTGACCCCTTCTATAAATAGAGACGAACTCTAGTCAGTAGTGTGTCAGTTTTTGTCATTTATGTGAAAATTAAGTATAATTTAAGAGTCTTTAAGTGAGTGTTTAGCATTTTGGTGTGCTGTACTGGAAGGAAGAGTCAAAGGAACTTCAAGAATCTGCTTAGGGAGAAGAATTGAGATAAGTATATTTGTTATTTGTTTGTTAACTTTAATGAAATCCATGCTTTGTGTTATTTTTCCCATGCATTCTTAGTAGTTTCCTTAGTATTTCTCCTTGTTA
Source organism: Papilionanthe hookeriana x Papilionanthe teres (assembly GCA_022702705.1). Classification (NCBI taxonomy): domain Eukaryota; kingdom Viridiplantae; phylum Streptophyta; class Magnoliopsida; order Asparagales; family Orchidaceae; genus Papilionanthe; species Papilionanthe hookeriana x Papilionanthe teres. The sequence continues at coordinate 63,692,062 of CM040428.1, read as the reverse complement.
TTGAGATTATGTGAAATGATGAATTAAAGTAATTGTGCCTAAAATATGAAAATATAAATTGTGCTAATATTTAATTTAAAATCTTAATTTACTTTCAATCCGGCCAATTGATTTGTTAACATATGTTGAAATATCAACTATAGTAAAGATTACATCCAGATTCGGGAAGTCGAAAGCCTTGGAAGGAGGGTGCAAATAAATAGGAAAATATTAACCATTGGGCGTAGAATTGGACATTTTCAGTGTGACAGACTAAAATATTCAATTCAGACTTATTGTTTGAGAGCTGAAGTGTAGATGTTAGCCCTCAGGCGATGGGAATGCGGGAGCTCTGAAGTGGCAGTCGGTATCCTCCTAGCCTAGCCGCAGATTCAGTGATCAAACATAAGACTAGTCAATGTTCTTTTCACTTGGACCAAAGGGTAAAGAATGGAAATGCTCCTCTTTGGCACAATACAATTAAAAACTTATTTAATTCTTCATTCACTTAATTCTCTAAAACAAGGAGAAAGATACTTTTCTGAAATCTTATATTCAACCTTAAGCATTAGTTTATTTTACTTTAAGTATTCTTAATTTCCATATACTAGATTAGTAAATAAGTTCTATTTAATTTGTCTTTGAAATTTTCTAACTTCCCTGTGGGATCGATATCTAGGATTCCATTAGAGCCCTATATTACTTGATAACGATATGTATACTTGCGTAGTATCCACAATATAAATCATAAAATCATCAGTATATATTCAGTGCGGATCAAGTTTTTGGTGTTGTTGCTAACTTTTTATATCACAAATTGTAAGTATAAATATCGAAAAGTGGATCAGGAACCCATTTAATGATGCAATCATGATCATAGCAACAATCATGAATTTTCAAAATCGTTGCAATCATGATCTTATTCTATGGACACTAGTTGTTCAAGTGTGTTTGTGAGAAGATGAATTTAGGGAAGTCACATCACTTCCCTACCTTTGGGGACTATTTAGATTTTTTGGAAAGCATTAAAGCTTGTGGGAGTAATTAATTTTCCAATTACTTACAATAGGTGGATACATTTTATCCAGGATGGAATGCTTCAACCACACATGAAAGTTTTGAAATTTATTATTTGTGATCATATATGACATCAAGAGTATTATTTTAGATCAAGATAAAAGATAATACTACCTTATCATGGATCTAATCATGAAATAATGATTTCAATAATTGAGGTTCTGCATTGTGAAAATTTTTTCCCCAATCTTTTGTATCTAGGATATAATTTATTTTATTCTTAAGTAGAGTATCATTAAAGAGGCAATGCCCTATTTTTTCAAAATCATTGCTCTCTCTCTTGTCATTCTCTTCTTCATAATGCTCTATTTTTTGGGCGTGATTCAAGGAGAAATATGAGTTCAAGAACATTAATCACATTATATTTTTACTTAGAAAGTAATGCTTTTAAATTTCAAATGAACCGTGATCATCTTCCTATTAAGTTGAGTAAACTTTAGGTGAACTACAAAGATATTCTTATATGGCTAGGAGTATTTGATGTTTTTTTAAATAATGTTAAAAAATCATATTAAAGGGGGCAAATAATAAGTGATATTGTTTTGGGCCTATTTGAGAGGTCGTTTCACCTACGTTTTTATTTGAAAAGTTATTAACACCTATTTGCCTCCCACAGTTTGCTTGATTTTTAGAACCTTGAGGTTTCAGAATGACAAATCTAAGGATTCATGTGGAGCTCTACAGTAACTAGTAAATTCTCCATTCAGCCTTTGAAAATGCCTAACCACCCCTCTATAAATTGTAAACTAACTCCTCGGAGTCCTTGATAATATTTGAAGCCTCGTCTCACATAACTTGATTTCCTTGTGGTTTTAGGGAATAATTTCAAATTTTTAGCTCCTTCTCCCCTCAATTCATTTTCTATGCTTCCACCACTGTCCATACGTAGTATTCTTCTCCTTCCTTTCTCAGTCACTCTATGGTGGTGATTCAATTTTTATAGTTTTAACTTATTTTTTATGTTGAACTTTGCGGTTTACCTATTGAAAGTTTGGTGCTTGAGGTGGTATGTGGCTTTCTCCATTGTTATTCTTGATTTACTTATTGGTGGTTTGGTTCTTTCGTCTATGAGTTGTTATGTGATCTTCCCTGTCGAGCTTCTTAGTTTACTAGTTGGTGGTTTGGTGCTTTAATGCTTGAAGAGGTATGTGGCTTTCCCTCTTGAACCTATTAGTTTACTATTTGGTGGTTTGTTACTTGAGGTGGTATGTGGCATTCCCTATTGTATTCTTGGTTTACTTATTTTTGGTTTTGTGTTTTCGTCCTTGAGGTGGTATTTGGCCTTTCCTATTGAGCCTCTCGGTTTACATGTTGGTGGTTCGGTCCATTGGTGCTTTAAGCGGTATGTGACTTTTCCTGTTGACCTTCTTGGTTTAACTTTGGTTTACCTGTTGAGCTTTTTCAATTTTTTCTCTGTTGGTAGTATTAGTACTTTAGCAAACATTTATATATGTGATATTAATGATTTTAAGTGTTATTTGGCCATAAGATAAGTGATATATGTGCGGCAAATCTCTATTTACTATGTTTTGAATAATTAATGGATGCATAGGATGTTAAGGAGTACGTGTGAAGCCTATATTTTCTATTAAATGTTTATGGAAATTTTCTTGATCTTGATCGTTAAATTTTGTTGGAGGGTTTGATGGCAAATAATTTGATAGTGTTATGCTTGTTTATCATGGTGGCTTGCTCTGATTCATTTATAGTGTTGTGTTGGAAGATATTTAAGAAGTTCATAAGGATGAGAGCTTCTTATAATTAAATATTAAAGTTTAGCAATTTGATATGTATATATATGAATTATATGATGGTCATTTTTTTCTTAATGTTTATGTAGTAGTGGTGGTTTGATTCTTGTCTTCTGAAAAGATTGCGCCCTTGAGCTTCTCGATTTTCCTCTGTGTGGTAATGTGTTTATTACCATTTAAAATATTTGATTTCCATTGGAACTTTATCTTTCATCTAAAGGGTAATTTACATGCACATCACACAATTCTTTTGCATGCACATATCTAGTATATAAAAATAAAAGTGTGCGTGATTTTGGTATTGGTTTTGGTTGTGGCAGAAAAAATTACTTATGAAGTCCCAAGACACAAACTTTTATATACATATATAGAAAGTAAATTTACTTTCATGTTTCATGAAATACTGAAAGATGAAATGATATGTTCGACTTTTGTGGCTTGGTGGTCTCTTTTACCTGTTGGCTATGAGTTTGAGTGTGGGTTGGTTATCTTTGTTAGGTGTTGGTTGTGGTTGTGCTTGTAGTTTTGCAATGTTTGCTACTAGTAGGGTTGAATATGGTTCTTTTGTGCTACAATGATGGTTTTGTGTGTCGCTTTAATTGCTTTTGAGCTTTTGAATTGTTATGTAGAGAAATAATAGAAAAAAAGAGCTCAACAGATCACTAATTGTCTCTTATATAATTGTACCCACTTGTTTTTCATAGATACTTCTTGGTCTAAAAATACAAATCACACAGTTAATTATAGATACTACCAAGCCTTAGATCAGATATGCCATTGTTAATCACATATGCTACGTGATTTAAAACACACATCACACTGTTAACAAATGAAATCGCTTGACATTTGATTACATATGCCACTATTAATCATACTTACTGCCTAATCTAAAAACGTACATCACATTATTAACTACGAATAGTACATGGTCATAGATCACACATTCCACCGTTAATCATAGATACTACATGGCCTTAAAGCCTTTATGATACAATTGGTGATCTTGAATGGAGAATTCCTTAATAAATTGATCCTATTAAGGTCTAAGTTGACCTGTTATTTTTTATTTGAATCTTGTTTTAGTATTTATAATTTTTTTTATTACTAAGTCATATTTCTTGGTCTAAAATTTTAATTTCATGATACATCAAATGGGTAATCAAGAGGAAGGGGGATATCAACCATTTTGGATAGGTAAACAATGATAATATTTTGTGATTTATGCTTGAGAGTGATAGAAATTAGCAATAGACCAACCATGCAATTCAATAGGAAAGGTTGACATGACATTACAAAAAACTTCCAGGGAAAAAAGTAAGAAGTATGACAAAACTCTGTAGAATAACAAATGGGATCAACTAAAAACATATTGAAAATTATGGAATGAGTTAAAGTGAGGGTCGTTTGGGTTAGGTTGAGACCTTGTTAAGAGAATAGTGGATGTGTCAGAGGAGTAGTGTAGAGAAAAAAATTTAGTAAGTAGAAAATATTTTATTGCATTGCAATTTTATTGAACAAGCAACTTTATCTATTATAGGTCATGCCTAATGTAAATGGATTTAGATTTTCTGGAATAGACCCTGAGTCATAAGAGAAGATTGATATTATATTTTTCAGTGTTATGGCTGTAGGCACCAATGTGTGGGCTACAACACAGGACCACCCTGAATTTGGATGAGCCCGAATATGCTCATTCCAATAAATTCCATGAGCAAGTTCCAAAAGAGAGAAAATGAGGTGGACCAACTCATTTCAAGTGCCCTGTACTATCCACCCAAGAGGGTACAAAGAAAATGAAAAATAAGGTATCACATTTATCTGAGTAGATATCACAGCCTGTTAAGACCTGCATCAGTATCACATCCAGTGCTCACATAGTTTGTAGGGATACCCAACTACGAAAATGTTATGAGGCAACTAGGCTGTACTCCCAAGAGATTTGATGACATGTTCTCATATTTATTCTCTATGAAACTTCTAGAGGATCAAACCAAGCAGGGGGATTTCTTCATGTTGGTACCAAAACAGAGAAATTCTTACCTTCGATATTTTTTAGACAATTAATCAAGTTAGTTTGTGATTTTATAATATTTTATATTTTATGCCAAAAAATATATCGTGTTATGTTTATATGCAACTTCAATATGTATGGTTAGCACTAGTTGTAGTATTTAATTATGAGTCATTTCAGCATTTATGTTCACTTCTAGCATAACTTGTTCTATTTTATATATTCTAATGTCTATACAATAGGCAAAGGACCCATCATATTAAGAGAAAATTATAATGATAGTTGAATTAGCAACAATTTCGACCACAATGTCGTATTAATGAGCACTATCAAACAAATTTGTGCAAGGCACCTTGTGTATCCTCATCATATAGGGGTGACAAGTTGGTTCACGAGCTGCTCGAAGCTCAACCAAGCATAATACATAGTATGCTTCTGATGTGAGAATAATTTTCTGTGATTTTCTAGACGAATTGTAGAGTAATTATGGTTTGCATGTATTGTCCTGCTTTATACCCATGGAAGTTCTAGCCATCACATTATATATTATGTCACACAATGAGTCCATTTGTGCAGCTTTTGAGTGATTTCAGCACTCTACAGAGACAATTAATATGTATTTTGATATTGGGAATAACATTTTTGTAAAATTTAAACTAACATTGTGAAATCAATACTTCATGCGTTTGTGAAAACATTGAGAGAAATCTATAGTGATACGAGATACATGTCGTTCTTTAAGATATCAACTTTTTTATTTATTTTGGTAGTAGTATTTTACAATAAAAAAAATGGTCTAACAAAATTTTTAAATAGGATTATATTAGAGCAATTAAAAACGTACATGTTGACACAAGTGTTAGTAATGATGAGAAGATATCATATATCCAATGGTGTGCATCTACTATACATAATATCTTAGTAGTTTTAAACATCAATATGTGTTTTACATTCATGGCGGCTGGATGGTAAGGGAGTGCTCATGATAGCCAAACATTCAAATTTGCAACCAGACGATGTGAATACAGATTTCTAATGCTTCCATCGGATTAGTACATTCAAGATCATATATGACGCATTTGATTTAAAGAAATGTGGTTTTTGTTATTATTCAGGAAAATGTTTCTACGTCGATTCAGGATATCATTTACAATGAGGTTTCTTAAAACTCTTTCCCAACACGAAGTACCTCCTTCCAAATTTTGAACACAACAAATAAGTGATTAGAGGGAGGAATGAACTGCTAAATAAAAGGCACTCGTCATTACAAAGTATTATCGAGAGAGAATTTGGTGTGTGGAGGAAGAAGTAAGTCATACTCCGAGACATGTCAACATATTCTTTCAAAACAAGTAAATATAACTGTTGTGATGATAATACTACATAATTTTAAGAGGCATCCATCACGGGAAGATATTGATTTCAGGGTCTTAGATGAAAATCCAACATGAATACCTGTGGAATATTCAAAAATCGAGTAGGACGATTGTTGCCCAATGAAAACTTTGGTACGAATGACTTCAAGACATCCAAAGGGGAGGGTGTTCAATAGATGATCCAGTTAAGAATAGAGATGACAGATGCTTTCGTGATCTTGTCAAATGTATTTATATAATGTTTTGTAGTGTCTTCTTGTAGATGTTTACATTTTTCAACTATATTGAGAATTTGTGAATGTGTCTTTCCTATATTCATGTAATGTTTTGTATTGAGAATTTATTGATAGCTACTTTTTATTTTTTTGTATGATTATGAAACTAATTATTTTTTTAATCGTTCTATAACATATCTAATCTTTTTTATCATCTAATACTGTAGTGTGTTATAATCACATGAAAAATCAGATCAAGGTCATAAAGTACTTCGAGAGCTATGTACTGCTACTATGGTACAAAACGTTTTGAGTACATATCAAGAAGAAAATACAAATATGGTTTTATTGTTATCCCAGAAAAAGGAAACATGAAGATTGTTGGTAATTTTATTGGGTTGTCAATACAGATGAATTTGATCTATATGATAATTAAGTGAAGAGAGATGCTACTGTGGATATAAAAGTATTTCGAAGACTTTATTGTCTAGACTTGAAGGGGAACGTCATTATAGCCTTGCTTGTTTATTTTATGGTTCTTATTATTGTTGTTTTATGCATTAAATAATTATTCACAATTGATGTATTGATGAAATTTAAACTCATAACTTGTTTTTCCTACTGGTGGACCTATTATTATTATTTTATTGCAATTGTTTTGAAAGCAACATCTATTTAGATAAATTACATATATAAGAGTAAAATAATCATTTTCATTAGAAACAATTGTAACACAGCAGATTATCCAAACACACTGCAGCTATTCCAGCATTAGTCAAAATATAGCTTCACAGTTACTTCTTCAAAGATAACAACAGCTCCAAATACATGATTAGTGATCTAAGAAGATACCGTTCAAGTGTGGAAAATTTAAATTTAATTTAGATCTAGTAAATAAAAAATATACAAACAAATATCTAATAAATGAGCTCTCATTTAAAAAGAATGGCTAACTTTCATCTATAAATTTAACCCTTCAATTTGACAAAAGTATTTAAATAATCGGACACATTTCTGACACAGTCAATCAAATTATGATTTTTTATGAGGAATTCAAATCCTGGGCAGTTAGAAGGGCCACAAGAGAAGGTAATGTGTTCACGAGCGACCATTGGAGACTGAGCCAAGACCTACAAGACAAGCTCTGCCAGCTATCCAGTTGCCGGACGACTTTTGGACGACTTTTGCAGCCGTTGATTTCATTTCGACAAGTAAAATTAAAATAAAATAAAAGTTAAACAATTATACGAGTCTTCCGCCTTCTAAATTTATCCGCTCATTTTAATTTTATTATATAATCAGCCCTTTTTTTTAACATGTTCTAAATTAAGGGTTGGGCAGCTGCAGCTTATAAATAATCTATGCTGATCAGTTAGGTGCAGAAGCTACTACTGAATTTTTTTTTTTTTTTGGAAACGTTATACCGCAATCAGAAAGTTGTCACCGCACTTATCTCGCATCTAAATAGGTGCGATGTGAAAATGCTGTTTTCTGTGTTTGAAAACGCATAAGCTGTCAAAACGCAGTTTACCCAAACAGGTCAAGTGCATTTTTAAAATGCCACCGCCCCAAATGAGCTGCCACAAATAAACACTAAGTTATAATCTTTTTCTATGAGAAAACATTATTTAGAATTATCTCGAGTATCTTGAAGTTTATTTAAGAAAAAATTGAATAAGTTGCTTAAAATTTAATAAATGTTCTTATTCAAAAGTATTTTTATCAAAAGTTTTAATAAAAAAATTAAAAATATGTTGTCAAATATAAATTTAATTAACCTATAAAATTAATTATAAATAAAACTTTCTCCAATGGACTACAAGTCAAATGAGTTTTATGTGAGCATATATTTGATCTAGTTGAATTATTTATCAAATGTATTGTAAAGGCAAGTTATTTTTAGTGACTTTTAGGAAATTGTTTAGCACCGAACTTATGTAAGGATTGAAATTTGACCAAAATATTTCAATCTGTTTGAACATTGTACGAAGCATCAACTAATTTCGACCAGCTCAACATCACAACACAACAAATTAGCACAACTGAATCGCTCAGCTCATTAGTTTGTCCAATTAGTTCGATAGGCAAACTCAATTAGTCACAATAATATCATCAACTCGTCTCATATTCAAATGACAACATGATTTTTAAATAGAAGAGCCATCTGACAGGGTAAGTGTCTATCTTCTTAGGAAATTTTCTACCACTCATTGCAAATCATTTCTACTTTATTTGCTATTCATACTATTTTATTTTTACAAACCCTTACATATGAGATGTGAGACCATAAATAATTCAGGATTCAATATTTTCCAGTGTATGATGAGCATGAATTACGCTATAAATTAAAAGAATGGAAGGTAATAGATGAGCTAGTTGAAAAGCCTTATGCCATGGATGATTCATGAAGCAATACAATATATACCTAGGGTAACAACCGAAACTGGGATGTCGTTTAGTTCTCTAGGATTGGTGGTATAAAAAGGACTACCAACAAAAAGAGTAAGGAGAGTTCTGCCATCTAAGCTAGTTAAAAAAGATGAAACCTATTATCTTGATAGCAACGATGCTTCTCCTTTCGATTATAGTAAGGATGGAAGAATGGAAACAAAGAAATAATGAAAAACTATCATAGAATGTATTGTCCAAAGAGGTTGTAGAAGCTGAGGCACAAAAAAAGTTTAAGACTCTATCTTCGAAATAGTATGGAGGTAAATCTGATACAAATTATTAGTGGCATCTTTTAAGTCAGAAGTTTATCTACTAAACATAAATGATGATTTGAAGTTTCAAATTTTTTTTATGATATTGATAGAATCAACTGTGAGATAGTTCAATAACCTCCCATCATGAGATATCATTTCTTTTAATGAAGTCATCAAGATTTGAGATATTTGAAGAGTTTTGTAACTCAATTTTAGAGAGACATATTTTAAGAGAGAGATTTGAATATGGTTGTCACTCATTCTACACAAATTAATGGCTTATAGGGATGTCCATTTTATTAACCTTTTGGTCTAAGTGTTTGTTAACAATAACTAACTTGTTAAAATTGACCAATAATCATATTTTTGTAAAAGAGTACAACTCGCTATCAGGCTCATCTGGAGCTAAGAATATATAGCAAAAACACTAGTCATGGAGAACTTTTCGTAATTTCCTTCAAGAGAATATAGGTAATTATATTGATTGGGGAGCTATGATGTGGTTTTAGAATAATCAATCATATCCATTTAGAGGACAAGATTAATTCTAAGATAAGTGAGTTGAAAAAAGAATGGATAGAAGGTTGCCATCTCAAGTTTTCCTTATATGATTAATGACTTTTTTAAGACTCTCAATGGACGAGATTATTAAGTTCATTCGTAAGCAGGCTATCACCAACAAAAACCTAAAATATGTTGAATATATCACAATGACCATGAACATATACTAAAAAATGCCATCATTTGAGGAGATTGATTGAGGGTTTAAATAAAGAAAAAAAAACTAAAAGAGTTTATCACGCAAGAGGCAAACATAAGAAGAAAAAAAAAACATCTTTGGAGGAAGTTTGCAATGAGACTGTTCCATCACAACCAATCCACGTTGAAGGGGTAGTCCTTATTCATAGAGATAATGAGCCATAAGCTTCTTGCCAATCTTGCTTGAGTTACATTGAGGGATTGAGGTGAACTTGGAAGTTCTTCTTTTATGATGGTCTGCGTGCTAGGGTGAACCCATTTAATGATGCAATAATTATAATTGCAAAGATCATGAATTTTTAAATAAGTAGCAATTTAAAGGACTCTAGTTGTTAAAAGAACATTTTGTTCAAGTTTGTTTATGAGAAAATGAATTTGGGAAACTCACACCAAATCCCTACCAGAAGGGATTTTTAGATCTTATGCAATGCATTAAAAAGCTTGTGGGTGATGTGTCCTAATGCATAGTAGATTTCCTTTACATTTTGCACCTATTTTTGGATGAAACTGAACTTCAATGAAATGTATTCTTGTGTTTTTCTTGTAGGTATAATATGTAGGATACATGGAGTGAAGAAGAGCTGAAATAGAGCGAAAAGAATGCTAGAATGGAGCATTTGGAATTCAATAGCCTGATGCCTAGGCGCTAGACTTTAGGTGCCAAGGAGCTCCACCCAAGCGCCTTAGTGCCACCCCTGTGGCTCCTAGGTGCTAGAATATAACCGATCAAGACAGAGAGCTTGGCGCCTAGAAGCCAACCTTTGGGAGCCAAAGTGCTCCACTCAAGCGCCTTGTCACCAGTTATGTGTGTCTAGGCGCCCATATTACTTGGGGAAGTTTATGTTGTTTATTCAGCATGATTTTGAGAGTTAAAGGGGGCTAATGAGTAGTTCGAGAGGACTATCTGGGTGGGGGTGAAGTCTCGGGAAGTGGATAAAGATAGAGCATTTATAGGAAAAATTAGGGTTTGATATTTTTTCACTTTCTTGAGAGATTGGTGAGGAGTTTTGATAGAAAAATTTAAGGGAATCATTTCAGCATTACAGGGAGTTTTTGGATACATTGTTAGAGGAACTTTTCATCTTTTTTTAGATGAGAAAACCTAACTACCGTGTTACCATTTGTCTTGATTTTTGTAAATACATATTTAGTGAACTGGCTTTGTTAAATGTTGATAATTTCTATGGTGTTCTTCATGCTTTCTGAGTAGATTTCCTTTACCTTTCTTTTGTAATGAATATTTAGGATTTGTAAGATGTGTAGAATAATTTTAGGATTGGATTTTAATATCAATGTGATGATTACTCTTTTATGCTTCATCTACTTTTCGTACTAGCCATATGAATTGTTAAAATTTGTTGTGATCCATTAGGACTCGCAGAGAGCGATGGAGGAACTATTAGAGTACTCACATCGAACTAGTGGGTGAAGGAAAAGTAGTCTAAAGGGAAATGCAAAAAGATATGAAAATGGGCTTTGATGGGTTCAATCTAGGGTTTAAGGAATTAAAACTAGGTTAACCAAACTTCTTTATGCACTTGGAAGAGGATAAACAAGACTTGTACCCTATTTGTCACTAGCCACAATAGCAATTCTTAGTATTCTATCATACAATCCACTTATACACTCACAAGAGAAAGGTACCTTTTATGTCTTGATATTCACCATACCAATTTATATAGTTGGTTCTGGCTATTGTAATTTAGGAATAATTGTTAGAAAAACCACGTTAATTTACATTTCAAATTAAAACCAAAATGTAGTAGACTAGAACTTCGACTAAGAGATTCATTATCTCGTTCTCTGTGGGATCGATAATACAGACTCATTAGAGCCCGACATTACTGAAACGATATGTATACAGATTTATATTATTGTGATGATAGCTATGGTGGATCACGTTTTTGGTACCGTTTCTGGGGAACAACAATAAAGAACATTAAGAGAATTTTAGTTGAATATGTAATAATTAGACTTGGAAATTGTAGTGTTATTATATTGTATTTAATTATTGTTTGCTTTTTATAAGAAAAATTTTAAAAATATTTTCGTGTGTTTAACCTGCTTGTTAATAATCTTATTAGTTAATTCTTTAGTTGTGTATCTATAGTGCAGGACCTGTAGAACTTGTATACTATGATTCAGAACTAGAAAGGACTATTAGGAAAATTAGAAAACATAAAAGACTTCATAAACTTGTAGAAAAAATCATGAACATTCAATAAAATAATTTAGATAATCAAATTCTAAACAATGAACATCATAACTGACGTAAACCATTAAGGGGTTACACTAAACCTACGACAAATAAAATTCATTTAAGTATTCAAAATACTAAAGTAGAAGCTAAAATATTTGAATTTAAACCTGATATTATCCAAATTGTGCAGAACAACCAGTTTGGGGGAACTCCGTCTGACGATCCAAATTTACACTTGTCAAGTTTTCTAAAACTTTGTGCTACATTTTGTTATAACAATGTGTCAAACAACACAATTAAACTTAGGATTTTCTCTTTTTCTTAAGGGATAAAGCTAAAATGTGGTTAAATTCATTAGCACATGGATAAATTAGGACTTGGGGTGACTTAGCCCAAAAATTCCTAGTGACCACAAGAAAATATATTGTGAAATTTATACCAATTTCATATGAAATTACACTTTAAAGAAAGGTATTTTCTGTGTTTTATTGCAGGAATGAAGATTTATAGGTGCTGAGAGCGAAAAGAGCAAAAAGACGCGAATCTGGAGCAAAAAGGACAAAAATTGATGAAAATTGAACTATCCCGCCGACGGCGAGATTTAAGCCACTGACGGCGAGATTTTCCCGAAAGTTTTTAATATATTATAATAGAGCCCGCCGACAGCGAGCCTGAACGGTTAGCCTTACTTTTAGAAGCCCGCCGACGGCGAGATCTTGCCCGCTGACGGCGAGATAGTTGATTCAAGCCAAATTCGATGAATCTAGACGCGTTTTGAAGAGGTGCTTAAGAAAACTTTGGAAATATGACTCCTTCTATAAATAAAGACGATTTTGTGTATTATGTGGTGTCGGTTGGTGTCAGTTGGTGTCAAATTTATGCTTCCTTTTGTAGTAAGAGTTAGTGTTTAGTGTCTTGGTGAGTTATAAGTGTGGTGTACAAGAAGGAAGAGTCAGAGGAACTTGAGGAATCTGCTTGGGGAGAAGAATTAAGATAAGTATATTTGTTTATTGTTTTATAACTTTAAATGAAATCCAACATCTGTGTTATTATTCCCATGCATTCTGAGTAGTTTTCTTTGTCTTTCTCCTTGTTTTTGAAGTTTTATGAAATGAAGAATTAAAAGAGTTGTGCTTAACAATATTAAATAGAGATTGTGATAATCTTTTACTTAAATCTTAATTTACTTTCAATTTGGCCAATTGAAATGTTAACATATGTTGAATTATCAACTATAGTAAAAATTACATCCAAGATTCAGGGAATTCAAAAGCCTTGAAAGGAGGGTGCAAATAAATAGTGAAATATTAATTATCGGGCGAAGAATTGAATATTTTAGTGTGACGAGACTAAAATCTTCAATTCGATCTATTGTTGGGAGTCGAAGTGTAGATGTTAGCCCTCGGGTGAGGGGAACGTGGGAGCTCTAAAGTGGCGGCCGGTATCCTCCCGAGCTGACGCAGATTCGGTAACCAAACATAAGCTTTAGTCAATGTTCTTTGCACTTGGACCAAATGGTAAAGAATAGAAATGCTCCTATTTGGCACAATATAATTCTAAACTCAATTAATTATTCATTCACTAAATCCTCTTAACAAGGAGAAAGATACTTTTCTAAATTGACTTATATATTACGTGCTTTTAAGTAATAGTTTTAAATTTAAGCGTTCTTTATATTTCGTATACTATACTAAATTAGATTAGTGATCAACTTTTACTAAAAATTAGTCCTTAAATCTCTAACTTCGCTGTGGGATCGATATCTAGGACTCCAATAGTGCCCTTTATTACTTGAGCGATACGTATACTTGGGTTGATTAAAAGGGGAGGGAGTACAATTGCTACTTTACTTTGAAAAATATATATAACTTTATTAAGCTTAAAAATTATATACATCCTTCTATTTTTACCCTACTCTCCCCCTAGGCTGAATTCTTATATTTGCGCACGGTCGTCAAGTTTTTGGCGCCGTTGCCGGGGAAGCAAAGTAATTGTTAAAGGTAATCACTAAAATAATTATTAAAGATAATTACTAGAGTAACGAACTATATTATTTTATTTTAGTGGTGTATGCGTAAATTTGGAACCGAAAGTTTAATACCTTACGATTCAGAATTAGAGCGCACTATTAAAAGAATTAGAAAACGAGAAAGAGAAATCATAAAATTAAATCAAATGACAAATAATCCAGAAATTGAAAATATAAACCAACCAAGACCTTTGAAAGATTACGCTAACCCTACATTAGATGAAATTCACTTAACTATCCAAAATCCTGATGTAGCGGCTAACTCATTCTAGCTTAAACCTACAATTATCCAAATGGTACAAAATAATCAATTTAGTGGTTCACTAAATGAAGATCCTAATTTACATCTTGCGAGTTTTTTAGAGCTATGTGCTACTTTTAGATATGACGGAGTATCTAATGACGCCGTTAGACTTAGGCTATTTCCTTTTCTTTAAGGGATTAGGCTAAGATGTGGTTAAATTCATTAGCACCTGGACCAATTAAGACTTGGGGAGAATTATCACAAAAATTTCTATCCAAATATTTTCCTCCTTCAAAAACTGCAAAACTTAGAAATGATATAACTTCTTTTAGTCAGTTTTACGGAGAATCAATATATGAAGCTTAGGAGAGATTTAAAGATCTTCTTAGGAAATGCCCACATCATGCATTACCAGATTGGTTAATTATACAAACATTTTATAATTGTTTAGTAGGATCTCTTAGATCGATCATTGATGCTGTTGCTGGAGGTTCATTAATGTCAAAACCTTTTAATGAAGCTTATTCATTAATTGAAGAAATGACTACTAATAATTTTCAATGGCCTTTAGAAAGGTTAAATCCTAAAAAAATAACCAGTATACATGATTCTGATGCAATATCTATGTTAGCTTCTCAAATTGCTGCTATATCCAAGAAATTAGATCATTTTGGAATGAATTATTCTCCTAATATAACAGAAGAAAATTTATCTGGACAACTTATAGATGCAATCCTCATATGAAACTATAAATGCTGTTAACAATAGACCTAATAATCCTTATGCAAATTATTATAACCTTGGGTGGAAAAATCATCCAAATTTTAATTGGAATAACAATTCTCCTAATCAGCAATAGATGAATAATTTAGTAAACCCAGTAGAAAATCCATCTAACCAAGGAAATGCTAATTTTAAACCTTCTTATCCACATGGATTTAATAATAACTCTCAATTTAAAGATAAGAAGTTATCTATGGAAGAATTAATATTAAATATAGGTTAACATTTACATAATCAAGGTAATCAGTTACAAATTCAAGGAAACCAATTACAAACTCAAGGAACAGCAATTAAAAATATTGAAACTCAACTTGGACATATGGCTACTGCACTTAATAATAGAAGTCCTGAAACTTTTCCTAGTAATGTGGAAATAAATCCTAAAGATCAAGGAAAAGAACAAATTAAAGCAATACAGTTACGAAGTGGAAAAGAGTTAGAAACAAGAATACAGAAAGAAACAGAAAGTCAGAATGAGGAGGTGGAAATCGAAAAAGATAAGGATCAGAAAGATCAAAATCTAGAAGATCCATTGATACCTATGAAAATTTCTGTAGAAAAACCACCACCACCATTTCCTCAGCGACTAAGGCAACATAAAAAAGATAAGCAATTTTCTAAATTTCTTGAAATTTTTAAAAAAATTAACGCTAAACATTCCTTTTGTAGAAGCATTGGAACAAATGCCCAATTATGTGAAATTTATGAAGGATATTTAAAAAAAAAAATTCACAGACAATGAAACTGTTGCACTTAGCAAAGAATGTAGTGCAATTATTCAGAAAAAGCTTCCTGAAAAATTAAAAGATCCTAGTAGTTTCACTATACCTTGAGCTATCAGAGAAAGATTTTATGGAAAAACATTGTGTGATTTAGGAGCCAGCATAAATGTAATGCCTCTTTCAATTTTTAAAAGATTAGGATTAGGAGAAGTCTCACCTACTTCAGTAACTCTTCAGTTAGCTGATCGTTCTGTTACTTATCCTAAGGGAGTTATTGAAGATGTGTTAGTAAAAGTGGATAAATTTATCTTCCCAGTAGATTTTATTGTTTTAGATATAGAGGAAGATAAAGAAATACCCATAATATTAGGAAGACCCTTCTTAGCTACTGGAAAAACTATGATTGATGTTCAAAAAGGAGAATTAATTATGAGAGTAAACAATCAAAAAGTTACCTTCAACATTGCAAAATCAATGAAATATCCTGCTTTAGAAAAAGATGATGAATGTTTTCGAATGGAAATTATTGAACATCTACAAAATGAACATTTTAAAGAATACTTTGAAGAAAAACTTGAAATAGAAAATATTGAATTAATTGAAGAAACAAACAATTAAGAGATTGATTATATACAGGAAAATTTTGAATTGTTGGATAATACAGAAAATGCTGAAAATAATATAGTTCCATCAATTATTAAACCTCCTGAACTTGAATTAAAAATCTTACCTACTCATTTGAAGTATGCTTATTTAGGTAACTCTTCAACTTTACCAGTTATTATATCGACGAGAATTAAATGAATCACAAGAGCAAAAACTTTTGGACACATTAAAAAAATATAAGAAAACTTTTGGCTGGACTTTAGCAGATATTAAAAGAATTAATCCTTCAATATGTATGCAATGAATTATTTTAGATACCGAACACAAACCAAGAGTTGATCCCCAAAGGATTTTAAATCCGATTATGAAAGAGAAAGTCAAGAAAGAAATATTAAAATTGTTAGATAATGGTATTATATATCCTATTTCTGACAGTGCTTGGGTAAGCACAATTCACTGTGTTCCTAAGAAAGGAAGAGTGACTGTTGAAGCTAATGAAAATAATGATTTAATACCTATAAGACAAGTTACTAGATGGTGTATATGTATTGAATATAGAAAATTAAATGCAGCCACCAGGAAAGATCACTTCCCTTTACCATTTCTAGACAAAATGTTGGATAGACTAGCCGGACATAAATATTTTTGTTTTTTAGATGGATGTACCGGTTATCATCAAATTCATATTGCTCCTGAGGATCAAGCGAAAACTACATTTACCAGTCCTTATGGAACATTCGCTTTTCGAAGAATGCCTTTTGGATTATGTAATGCACCTGAAATATTCCAGAGATGTATGATGTCTATATTTAGCAAATTAATTGATGATGGAATGAAAGTATTTATAGATGATTTCTCTGTATTTGGAACATCATTTGACGTATGCTTGAGTCATCTTTAAAATGTCATAGAGCTATGCGAAAAAACTAATTTAGTTCTAAATTCGGAGAAATGTCAATTTATTGTTGCAGGAGGAATTGTATTAGGGCATAAAATTTTGAAAAATGGCATGGAAGTAGATTCTGCAAAAATTCAAGTTATAACTAAATTACCACTTCCTACTACAGTGAGAGGGGTAAGAAGTTTTCTTGGACATGTCGGTTTTTACAGACGCTACATAAAAGATTTTTCAAAAATTACTAAACCTCTATGCCAACTTTTAGAAAAGGACAAGAAATTTGAATTCACAATGAGAATGCTTAAATGCTTTTGAATTAATAAAAGATAAATTAATCACGGCATCTATAATAGTTTCTCTTGATTGGGAGAAACCATTTGAACTTATGTGTGATGCTTAGTGATTATCTTATAGGAGTCATTCTTGGACAAAGATATGATAAAATTTTTAAAGTCATATATTATGCTAGTAAAAATCTCAATAATGCTGAAATCAACTACACATTTACGGAAACAGAATTATTAGCAATTGTTTATGCTTTTGATAAATTTAGATCTTACCTAATTGGAACTAAATGTATTGTGCATACTGATCACTCTGCTATTAAATATTTAATACAAAAGAATGATACCAAACCAAGATTAATCAGATAGATATTATTGATGCAAGAATTTGATTTTGAAATCATTAATAAAAAAGGAACTGATAATCAAATTGCAGATCATTTATTAAGACTAGAATATAATGAACTATCTGACACTGATAATGAAATTACAGACCATTTTCCTGACGAACAACTTTATAATATAAATGAATGGGAAATACCTTGGTATGCTGATATAGTAAATTATATTGTAAGTGATATTTTGCCACCCATGCTAACTCTGCAACAATAGAAAAAATTCATTCATGATGCTTAAACATATTTTTGGGATGAACCAAATTTATATATGCAATGTAAGGATTTAATAATTAGAAGATGTGTGCCTTATGAAGAAACTGAACAAATCATTCAAAAATGTCACGATTCTGAATTTGGAGGACATTTTAGAACATATAAAACTGCTTATAAAATTTTACAATCCAGATTTTATTGGCCTACTCTTTTTAGAGATGTATATAGATATATCAAAACTTGCGATAAATGTCAATGAGTAAGAAATATATCTAGAAGAAATGAAATGCCTCTAAATTTTATATTAGAAGTTGAAATTTTTTATGTTTGGGGATTAGATTTCATGGGACCATTTATACCTTCATTTGGAAACTCATATATATTAGTTGCTGTTGATTATGTTTCTAAATGGATTGAAGCACAAGCCTTACCTCGATGTAATACTAAGAGTGTTTCAAGATGTTTAGTGAAAAATATTTTTACAAGATACGGAATGCCGAGAGTGATTATCACTGATGGAGGATCCCATTTTAGGAATAAATATATTCACAAATTAGTAGAAAAATTCAACATTATTCATAAAATTTCAACTGCTTATCATCCACAAACCAGTGGATTAGCTGAAGTTTCTAATCGAGAAATTAAACAAATTTTCGAAAAAACTGTAAACCCTAATCGATTAGATTGGTCTACAAGACTAGACACTGCATTATGGGCATACAGGACTGCTTATAAAACTCTGATTAGAATGACTCCTTACAGGCTTATTTATGGAAAAACTTGTCACTTACCAGTAGAATTAGAGTACAAAGCTTATTGGGCGATTAAAGAATTTAATTATAATTTAAGAGAAGCTGGTAAGAAGAGATTATTACAGATGAATGAATTAGAAGAATTAAGAAATGAATCTTACAATAACGATAGAATCTATAAAGAGAAAATGAAATTGTGGCATGATCAAAAGATTGAACAAAAAAATTTTGAGCCGGGACAAGAAGTTTTGCTCTATAATACAAAATTGAAATTATTTCCTGGAAAATTGAAATCTCGATGGTTAGGACCTTTCACTATAACTCAAATATTTACTTACAGAACTATAGAAATTGAAGATCCAAAGACTTGGACACAAATTTAAAGTAAATGGACATAGATTAAAACCATATTTTGAAGGAAGAAGACCCAATCTTAAAGAGGTTTTAATGATTAGTCAACCTGATTAACAACCAGAATAGGTTGGGTTGACGACGTTAAACCAAGCGCTTTATGGGAGGTAACCCATAGTAGTCTTAAATTGTAGTTTATTTACTTAATTTATTGATAATTATAGTATAAATGAATTATACTACTCATATTTATCTTTATAATCATCACAATATTAAGAGTAACAAAAGAAATTAAAATTTTTGGGAACAAAAGAGAAACTGGACAAATTTACCTTAGCTAACCGACGGCGAGATCGATGCCGCCGATGGCGAGATCGGCACGCCTTAATTAATTTTAAAATTATAACTATCCTGTCGATGGTGAGATTATTGCCGCTGACGGCGAGACTGGTACAAGAGCGGTTATTTTGGCCTTTTCTGGCGATTCTAAGTGTTTTTTTCTCTATATAAGACGCCTAGAACTTGAAATCTTCACTTTCTACTTCTTAGAAATGAATAGAAACTCCACCAAAATAAGAAATTATGACATCCAATACACTTGAAATCACGAAATCCTAAGTGTTCAATAGGAGAAAGTTCGTCAGTTATGAGGCACAGTGGATATTCAACAAGATTATAACGAAAAAGCGATTGATTAAAGAAAAAGGATTCGTTAATAGAGGAGCGGAGAATTCAGCAACATCTATTGTGGAGATGATTATTCGACTACGTTGGGAGGTATTATGCTATACAACTTCTGCGGTAGTTATCCATGTAGTCAAAGAATCAACAATGGAAGCTTATTTGTACAAGGCAGATGGGTATCTTTCACTCCTTCAAGAATTAATGAGTTGTATTCAATTGAGAATACACCTGTTTGCCACTATTCAAATTTCATCCCTACAAGATACAATATGAATAAGATTATCGATATTTAACTGATGAACTAGAAGATTGGAAAATGCGAGAAGACGAGTATGTTAGTTTTTCTGCATCACTTCTTAACCCCGTCTCTAAGCACTGGCACTTCTTTATTTCCTCAAAATTATTACCCTCTATGAGGGTAAATAAAGTCTCTAAGGAATGTTCAATTTTAAATTATTGTATTCAAACTGGATTACCCATCGATGTTGGAACTATTTTTGTGAAGTCTGCCTTCGGCCTAATTGTGCATGGATCTGTTCACGGGCTCGGACTTCCTTCAATAATTTTCGCATTATGTAGTCAAAACCAAGTTTCCTACTAAGCTTAGGAAAAAGTACTATTGCCTTGGAAACCATTAGATCCGACTGATATGTTTCCTACTTTGGATAAAGATAATGAGAGCCATTTTTACGGACCAAGCATCTCAAAAAATCTTTCAATCAAGCCCTTGACTGATAGAATGAACAAGATCTTACGGAAATTTAAAGGATTGGAGAATGAAATACAAAATGTGATGAATTCCATTGACAATATCTCTGATTTATTTGATCACATTGACTGGAGAATGAAAGAGCACTTTGATCATTCAGGACATCTGGAAGCTAGTTTTATACAACTTTTCAGAAGGAAGGGATGGATTGAAGAAGATTCTACCAAAGAATTCCCTTTCAGGCCTTTCTATAATATGTTCGTGCATTTACGTTGTATTGGAAATATCAGAGAAGAATTAAGTTCAGATCTTGATGAGTAGAATATATTCATTCATACTTATTTGTGTGTGATTTCTTGAATTTAGTTTTTATTTGCACTTTATATAGTTAATTTCAGTCAAGATATGATTATGTTATTTGTTTAGTCTCAGCGTTTTGAGTATTGTAGTGTGGATTGCGATGCTGAATTGTGTGTGTGTTAAGATTTTTCAAAGCAATTTGTTAATAATGTAATGTGTGTGAAATTTATAAACTCTTGGATTTCATATATATAAGTTATAATGTTTGTGTTGTGTGAATTTATGTGTTAATATAGTATCTAATCATGATAAATTATATTCTAAAGTGACCGGACATTATTGAGGCTTAAAATAAATTAAAAACATTATGAATTGAAAATATTATAAATATTAAAAATTCGAAAATCTCACCGACAGCGAGATCGATCCCGCCGATGGCGAGATTTCTCGAAACTTTTGACCTCTTTGAATTAATTAGCTCACCGACGGCGAGAAATTTCTCGCCGACAGTGAGATTCTGTAAAACACTATATTTTGACTGATCAACCGTCACTATTCATCATCCTCATCCTCAAAACTTCGAAAGACCGACTTAGGGCTTGATAGATCGTAGATT
The DNA here is from genome assembly GCA_022702705.1 of Papilionanthe hookeriana x Papilionanthe teres. NCBI lineage: Eukaryota > Viridiplantae > Streptophyta > Magnoliopsida > Asparagales > Orchidaceae > Papilionanthe > Papilionanthe hookeriana x Papilionanthe teres. The sequence goes on along the minus strand of CM040428.1, from coordinate 63,670,400 downwards.
TGGAGCAATTTCAACACATTTTGACACTGGATTTCGTCTTCCCTTGGTAAGAGCTTGTCGGCATATTTTTAGGTTGTGTGTTATTTTAAAAGGGGGGGTCGCCTAACAGAAGCTGTCGGCGAATTTTTAATTTAATTAAAATAAATAATTTGAAAAGTAGTATTTGATTTTGAAAATAATTTTAAATTTGAAGGTTTTAAGATATGAGATTAAACCGATCCCACATCCCGAAATAGTTTATATAAACGAGCACCGCACCACAAACCATGTATCTATCCCTAAGGATAGACACACACGCTTGACGGTGGGGCTCGATTAAATAAACTAGAAGATTTGTGACATCCGTTTGGTCCGCGAACCAATTTTATAAGCCGACAAAATTCCCCGCTTAATATGAAAAACATTAAGCGAGGGTTTATATTACTCAGGTTCTTTAAAATTCCCTATAAGGGCAAGCCACTATAGTTAATTACATCTTAAGTGATGGGAATCACCTAAGAAAACTCTCGATAATAATCAATAATTCGCTCTCAAGAATTTCAAAGTTTAAGATTTTCGAGGATTGAAATTTGGAATTTCAATAGGGAATGGATCAAATTTGGAACATTTTGTTTTGGGAATCCAAAGGAAGAAAAGTAGGAGAAATCACAGATTCGAAGCGAACTTCGGTAATTTCCCGACTATCCTATTGTTTGGCTTGGATTTAGGGAAGTCCTAATATTTATTTAAATGTTTTGGTCTTGCCAATTTTAATTAGTTAGGGCTTATATTTATATGACAGAATCATACAAATAGCCTCGAAGATGTGAGGGTTTATGTCGTACCCAAACGACTACCTCGGAATCCTAAGACCGGTTAGGGCTTAATTTACATGACCCGATCATGCAAATGCCTAACAAAGGTTGAGGGTTTATGTTGCACTAGGCAAACTACCTCGAAATCCTATGGCTTGGTTGTTTAATTCTAAGAAAGTTTTCTTTGAAGTAGACTCGAGGCTTTCTTGATGACGATGGCCGTCTTTGCCCATCATGCTCCGAGCTCCTTGTTGTCACAGGGGTTTAGTTTTAGAAGTCATAAATTAGGGGATGAGAAAAGTGTTTTGGTTTAGAGAAAATCTTAATTTCCAAATGTTTTTTTTTACGTTTTGATTAAAACAAATCTTAAAGTTGATTATAACGACACCGGTTAAGATCCCACGGTTCCATCCTTCTGGCATCATTATTTTTATCGGATTCACTTAGTCCAGATGAATTTGCTAAACTCAACTGAATGAGTTCCACACTTTCATTTAGACCGTGGGAAATCCCGTTAGCAACACGTAGGTTACATCATCCGAGGTATTCCCGATCATCCAACAGGACGTTTTAATTTAGTTGTAATTGTAGTTTTGTGTTCTGTTTGTGATTAAATTTTGAGTTGTTTTATATTTTGAAATTTTGTGGCGGTGAATTTTATCTTGCAATGACTTTTAACTTAGTTTTGGTTTCGGTTTAGGGACTATCCTAAAGGTGTGGGTTTTCATGCAACGGTTGTTTATCATGCAAGAAAAGTAAGTGCGATGCGGTTAAATAAATTGCAAGAAAGTAAATTGCAATAAAGTAGATTGCAATAAAATAAAAGCGTACTGGAGGGTCTTCCCGTCATCCCAAGCTGCACTTAAAACACAATTAGAATATTTAAGCAAGTTCCTAGGTAAAGCTAAGGTAAGGGTTATGGTTTTCTACCAAATTCCTAATCCTATAGCTAGTCATTTCCTATGACGTCTAGGTCTTTGTGTTTTGGTTTGAGGACGATTTTCTTCATCGAAAGAATAATTAAATTCAATTGTTCTTATGAACATCCTATCATATCGAGGAAGTGCTTAAGACAAATCTTAAACATCTTTTCAATATTTTCTAAGATTGTTTTAAGTCCAAATGAATTTAATTATACAAATGAATTAATCGTCCTGAATTCAAGTTTTGTTAACTTGCTCAGTGAACTAGGACATTTGAATATCCTATGAGTGAAGTAACATTTCATTTAATGTTCTATTTAGGAGTTATGATGACTAAAGCATTTGAGGGTAGATTGGTGTTCAGATGGTTTGTAATTTAGTTTAATTTCAATTAATGAGTTTAAATTTGGAATAGTGTTCAAGTTGCTTTATATTTAATTTCTTCCCGTTTTAAGTGTTGTTATTTAATTTAATTTAATTTAATTTAATTTAATTTAATTGAGTTTTAATTTTAATTTAATTTAATTTAATTTAGTTTGATTTGATATTACATTAAATTAATTTGATTTGATTTATTTGTAATTTAATTTGATTTAATTTAATTTAATTTAATTTAATTTAATTTAAGTTATTTAATTTAATTTAATTTAATTTAATTTAATTTAATTTATTTAATTTAATTTAATTTAATTTAATTTAATTTAATTTGTTTAATTTAATTTAATTTGATTTAATTTAATTTAATTTAATCTTTAATTTAATTTAATTTTTTTTAATCTTAATTTAATTTAATTTAATTTAATTTAATTTATTTAATTTAATTTATTTTTAATTTAATTTTATTTTTAATTTTAATTGAAATTTTTTAAAAGAGTTTAGTAATTTAATTTTAGTTTAATGATTAAGTCTTTTAATATTTTAAATTTGAGTTATCATTTTAATTAAGAATTGAATATTAATGAGATAATTAATTTAGGGATTTTTAAATTAAAGAATAAATCTCTTCCTAATAACATCCATATTTTAATAATTCCAATTTTATTATTCTTCCAAATTTAATCCATTATTTAATTAAGGTTTAATTATTTTAAATTGTTTAATGGATTTCTACCCTTTAATTATTTAAATTTCAATCATCCAAATCAGATTAGGATCAAATATTTTACTTGTTAATTTTTTTATTAAACCTAAAGCTTTAATTAAGGATTAAAATTTTATTTACCACTTTACCCTTTAAGCTTAATAATTTCATAACTCACTAAATTGAACTCAAATGAACTTGAAATTTTTATGTGACTTCACTCATATGTCAATAAAGACATGAGAGGAGAAAATGTGATTTTTCTGTATTTAATTTATTTATATAATTATTTTTGGTAGAAAATAGAGATTTCCAAGGAAAATTTAATAACATGACCAAGGGAAATTTTCTGTCCTTAAGAAAATTAGGGGACATTCCTAATGACCAGAGAACCACTTGGACCAATTTTGGTGATTTTTTGAATTATATTATTTTTATTATAATTATTTTAAGTTTTAGAATATTAATTAATTTAAAAATAAAATAAATATTGAAAAATGAATTTTATATTTTTCAAAAATCTCTCTGATATCAAGGAAACCAGAGAAGCAAATTTTGTAATTTTTTAATTTTTCTATGATTTATTATAATTATTTTAGTGAAAATGCTAGAAAATACACTTTTTTTAATTTTAAAATTACCTTAAAGCTTTAAAATTTAATATCTCACTAAATAGACCTAAGAAAAATGTGGGATTTGTTCATATGTGATTAAAATTCAAAATGTGACATTTTGGTGAATTTTATTATTTTTGTGATTTTTATTATTTTTTAATTATTAAAAATATTAAAATATTATTAAAAATCAACTTTTTTAGAAAATTGAAATTTTACTTTTCTTAGGTTCCCCTGATATCAGAGAGGCTCCAAAACCAATTTGGTGAATTTTTGAAAGGTATTTTAAAAGTTATGAATTTTTAAAGTTTAAAATGGCTAAGTGGCTTAATCAACCCAATTAGTGGGGCTAACCAAGTCCAATTGACCTCAAAATTTTATGGTGGATTCCTCTGATCCTAAAGGTCAGTGGAGAATTGATTTCAAGTCAATTTGATGCATAGTTAACTCTAATTAATTAAAGACCTATTTTGGGTGTTTAAGCCGATTAGGGTTGTTTTAAATGAACTAAGTCAAAACCTATTTTTCCTAGGGTTCTCTGGTCATAAGAAACATCACCAAATTTTCCTAGAATTTATCTCACAACATGCTATTTATTGGAATTAAAATACTCAAAACAGCAACATGAATTTGAAAAATCAATAACTTTTTATAGGGATGGCCTCGACTTTGGAAAATTCAGGGAATGTTCCCAAATTCAGAGGCTTCAAAAGCCCTATGGTCTCATGCCATGGTGAATTGTATACATGCATGGAGAATTAAAAGTATGCAGAGAGTAAATAAATTATAAAAAATAAAATACTTGATGAAATTAAATGATTTCTTTTCCACATTATTCTCCTCCGTTCATCGAAGCGAGAGGGTATTTTTATTTTATTTTTCGATTTTTCTACACGAGTTATGAATTTTTGAAGTTTAGGGAATTAAATAAATAAAAAATACCCTAATTTTCTATTTATCCACGCGGCGCCAACTCATCCTCGGCGGCTCCGAAACGCCGCGTGTCGCGCTCCCATTCGACGCCGCCACCGAGTCGACGGCCCGGGCCCCGCGGTTCTCGTACCGTCTCTCGGTCCGACGCCATCCGAGCCGTTCGTCCGCGCGTGTATTGAATGGACGGCATCCGTTCATCGTCCCCGAGCGTCCTCACCCGAGAGCCGTCCACACTAAATCCCTAAGTTCTCACTCGATACTCGATGGATTTTCATGTTCTTATGCTCTATGGATTCGTCTTGAAGAGACGAACACATCTATACGGCTATCATGCATTGAAATTAAAGCATTCGAAATGGAGAATCTCTAGAAGCTCGGGATGAAAAATTAGCTCATACCTTTGCTTAGAGAAGTGTGGCTTCAATACGAGAGTTGTTGCACCTTCGATTGGATCCCGACAAGCTCCGGATGAAGTCTCCCGGTGCAGTGAATTGTCCAGATGTGATTTCGACCAAGCCCGATCACAAAGCTTGGAGGTCGGAGCAACTGGGTGGCACTGGAGATGGGGCTTTTGCTGGTGGACACCTTCCCTTGGTCCGGTGAAGGTGTAGAACCAATCAATTTGGGGATTGGCTCATCTGTAGAGAAGTGTCCCGGTTTTGGGTGGAATTTCGGTTGGGAAATTGGATTTTATCAGTGGGGATTAGGGCAAATTGACACTGGGGCTCAACTGCTCTAAGGGTAGAGAAGGGTTTGGAACAATTTTGGCAGAGTTTCGGCAAGGTTTGTGTAACTCTCTTCTCATGGCCGAGAGGGGTGGAGTTTAAATAGGAGAGGCTGGAGAGCCTTCCAGGGGGAGTTGAGGCATGGGATCAGCTGCTCTGGTGAGGAGAAGAACAGCCATAGTGACCATTTGGCATGGGGCAGCTCAGCAAGTGGGAATTCCAAACTTTGGCTCCTCCCGAGGTCTCGGCCATGGTGTTTTCCGGCGATCCAGGCGGCTGGCCGGCGAGCATGGGCCACCCTCGGGTCCAGGTGGGTCGGGGTTGGAGGTTTGTGCAATCGATTGGCAATTGCCATGTGTAAAGGCTTTGAATTAAAATGGAATGGGGAGGGGGTCATTTTGGCCTTAATTTGGTCAACCCATTGGTTTGGGTTGGGTGCACCTCCCCATGGCTCTGATTTTGGGCTGAGAGGATCGAGTTGGGTCGACCAAGGGAGAGTGGTGTGGTCTCTATCCATGATGAGGTGGCTAAACATGGTTTAGTGTGTGACATGCTTAAGGTAAAAAATGCTTAATGAAAGATTAGGAAAGGGGCCCCTCCTTTTACCATTAATGGCATGGTCACATGTCAAGCCTTCCATGGCTTCATGTGGCTTGTCCATGGCTTGCATGGCTTGTCTTTGGCTTGGGGAAAGTTGAGTCAATTTCATGGAAATGGGTTTTAAGAATTTTGGATATTTTGGTGAAAATTTGCATGAAGCTTTATTTGGAATGGTTTAATTGATGATTTTGAAACTTAGGGGTGATTTTGATTAAATGGATGATGAGGGGAAATGCCATGTGGGCTTTGGATGGATTTGGGCTTTTGAATGTGGTGAAGTGGGCTTTTAGGAAAGTTTAAGGGGAATTGGCTTTTTTGATTTTAGGATGGGCATTTGGGTAAAGATTTTGTGAAGAACTTTGTCAAATAAATGTCATAATTGGTTTAGGGATGTTCTATGAAGGGCTTGGAATCAATTTGGTGTGATTTGGAGTTGAATTGGTTTGAATTTGGATTTATTTGGTAAGTGGGCCTATGTAGGTCAAATTGGGCTAACTTGGGCTAATGTTGGGCTAGGGTTGAAATTGATATAAAATCAATGTTGAGAAATGTTTATGGGAGTGTTTCAAAGAGGTTTTGACTTTGGTTGGGCTTTGATTTTGGGGTTTGGGCTCATTTGGGTTAGGTTTGGGTTTAGGTCAAAATAGGGCCTTTTAACTTTGGGTTGAGTTTGAGTGGGTTTTGGGTCTAAATTTTGGGCAAATCATGTTAGTATTTTGTTTGTGGGAATGTTAAGGAAGATTTAGAAAATATTTGGGGTTAATTGGAATTGAATTGGGTGAGTTTGGGTTAGGTTTGGGTCATGGGTCCAAATTGGGCTTTAAGGCCAAAAGTGAGATTGGATCCAAATGTCAATCAAATTGGGCTTGGATTTGGTCTAGATTGGTATTTAGGATATTGAATTGAAGTTTAGAATTGAATTGGACCAAAATTGTGGTCAATTGGGTATGTTTGGTTTGACATTGGGTTCACTTAGGGTTAAAATGGGTCAAATTGGGGGTTTTGACAAAAGTAGGGTAAATTGACAAAATTGGCCCATGGTGTAGTTGGACAAAATGAAATTGGGAATATTTGGGATATTCTGGAATTTTCTGGAAATTTTCTGAATTTTTGGATTTTTAGGTCGAGAGGGTATTTTGGGTATTTGGAGGGTATTGGGAGGTTTTCTTGGAATTTTTGGTATTTTTGGGTATGGATGATCAATTTAAGTGATGTGGAAATGTTTGGGAATGATTTTGGAGAATTTTGGGATAATTTGGAAATTTTGAGAAATTTGGGTAATTTCGGGGGTTTTGGGTAGGCTAAGCGGGTGTAGGGTCCAGGGGTCAAAAATTGAAAATTTGGAAAATTGAAGATTGGGTGGATGTAAGTGGAAAGAAGTCATTTTGGTTGAGCCATGAAGCCATGTCAAGCCCATGTGAGCCATGAAGGGACTCATTTGAGGCATTCACTATGTTGTTCACGACCTCTTACGCGAGGGCTTAGGGGTTAAGGACCATCCATGTGAATCACCTACATGAGTCGGGAGGTCAAGTTAGGTATGGGTGTGTGAAAGTGTAGTGTATAGGTGTAGTGTATAAGTGTAGTGTGTGTGTAAGTCGGCCACTTCACTGGACCGGGCCACCTGGGAGCGGTCCTAAGGCCGAAGAGTCCTATAGGAACTCATCCTTTAAACTTCCACATCCGATTTCAACCCTCTAGGTGATTAGGGGTCTACGAGTCGAGTTTGTGGAGTTTGCGGGGAGTTAAGAAGTGATTTGAGTTTCTAAAAGGTGGGTCCCGATTCTAGTCCTCTAAGATAGTCAAAGGAAAAGCCTAAGGCTAGATCCTAAGTACTAAAGAGAAGAAGAGAAGACCTCATCAAAAATGAGGTCAACAGAGCTTCCCTCCTATATAAAATTATTTTTGATTTTCACCATGAATTTCTTTCACATTGAGGAATTTTGGAAAAATTTAAAATGTGGAGAAAAGATTTGGAAGAAGTTCATGGAAATTGTTTAGAGTGATTTTAGTCATCTTTAGAAGCCATTTTAGTAATATTTTAAAGATTTGTTAAGATTTTTGTAAATTTGATAGATCAAAAAAATGGCTCCGCGACAAAAAAGGCGAATGGATTATGACGAAACACGATTTGTAAGTGCTCGAGCACAATCAAGATACTTCCACAATATCCAAGCAAGGAAGTGCATACAAGATCAAGTATTTAAGAATCCAGGAGGAGAAGTGGAACGAACCATAAAAGAGAGGAGATGGGAAAATTTTTGTTATAAAATAAATAGAGCTGTAGTAGAAGTAGTGAAGGAATTTTATGCCAACCTAACTGAAATAGAAGATGCACCAATAAAGGTTAGAGGATTTTTAGTAGATTTCAATGCTGCAATAATCAATTCTTTCTACGAAGTATGCGACTTACACACCAGCGAGTTTGATACTTTTGGAAAAATGGAAGAACCGCTGGAAGAAGTAATCAACTTTCTCACTGATAGGAAAGGGGTTTGGAAAATCAAGCGGCGTGAACGGGTAAACTTCCCTCTTTCTATCTTCGAATGCAATATCTAAAGCTTGGCACTATTTTATTTGTTCTACCTTGTTACTACCTATCACCATAGTGAAGTAACAAGAGATAGAAGCGATTCTGAATTTTTGTATTCAAAACCAAGAAGTATTAATGTGGGAAGTATTGTTTACAAGAATGTATTAGCCTACTGCAAGAAGTGAGAGTGGAGGAGGACTAGGGCATCTCAGTCTAATTTATACACTCTGCCGATTATACGGGGTAGAAACGAGAGATGATAAGGAATGGGTGGAGCCTATGAAAGCCATTACCCAGGCTAATATAAAGACTTATGAATCTCACGAAGGATGGAGATCTGGAACTAGGAGTTACGTACCTTCAACTAGTAGGGATATTCCCTCCACCAGTTATAATCCTCCTACTTATAGTTCTCCTACCCTTCATGATTTGATGAATGTAATGCCCCTGCATCAGAAGTGTTTTGAAAAGATTGAGGAAAAGTTAGAGCATATAGATCAGAGAATTGGAGGATTAGAGGGAAGGAACAATTATGACAGTGAGTATCTCCAGAGACATTCAGAGTTTGAGATAGCTTATTATGATGCTGAGAATCATTACAGGAGAGGAGAGCTTGATGTTTTATTTCCTGAGTGCCCCCGTTACAGTCATTACCAACCTACTCCACCTGCGGAACAAGGAGATGAAGATTTTGCTTGGGATTTTAATATTGGTGATTAGATTCTCTGATTAGATATTTATGTTATGTGATTGTTTGTTTGTTTTCTTAAATTTAATATTGATGTTTAGTTTGTGAACTTGGTTTGTTATGTTGTGTAAGACATTTATTAAATGGTTGTATAAGTTAAGTTATATAGTTTGTAAATTTTAATATTTCAGACTGTTATTGTGACCTTAAACTGAAATAGTAAATTGTGTGTGCTTAGCATTAAATTAAATATAAGTTGTGATAGTATTTTGTACTTATTTCAAAACTTTTTTTACCCAGCTATTTCTTTTAATATTATGTGTGTAGAAGTTATTAACAGTGCAGGTTAATTAAGTAATGGATAGAACCTACAGAACTTCAAAAAGAAGAAATACCTAAAGCACAAAGGTATGATTTAAATTTATAGTTTATTTTCTTTTCACCCTATATAGATAGATAGAAAAATTTAAGTTTGGGGGACGAAAAAATACAAATTTATTTATTAAATTGTTCTCAATTTATATTTTCAAAAATTATTATAGAATGATTTTACGTGGTAATTTTAATTCGGTAAACTAGAATTAATTTATTTAATTATTATAGAAAGTTAAAAGAAATACTTTTAATGATTAACTAACTTTGTAGATTAAGATATTTAGTATAAGAGAATAAGAATATAGTTAACTATTTAAAGTAAGGAAAACTATATTTTCAAATATAAAATTCTTAGGTATTTAGTTGAGAAAGAAAAGATTGAAACTCAATGAAGTAAAAACTTTGAAATACATATAAGGGAAGTAAATGTTTCAAGTTTCAAATTTAGGAAGAGGAAAATGAAGTTCAAAATTATTAACAGGCTAACCAAAAATAGTGATCCTCACTTGAAAAAGAAAAAAAAGGATTAAAAATCAATCCAGAAAGAAAAGAAATATATATATATATATATATATATATATATATATATATATATATATATATATATATATATATATATATAAGTGAGGAGAAGCTTGAGGAGATGCCTTATTAAAAATTGGCTTCATTTGAATCAACCTAAAGTGTAAACTTCAGTTACATTTTCGATACTTATATATATGGATTAGTATTTTACTAAATAGTGTCTTCATGAATTTCCTATCATCTGAATATCTTAAGTAATTTAATATTGAAAAATATAGTCATTCTTGAAATAAATAGAAGACTAGAAATCTTAAACTTGATGACTAAACAACCTTATATCTATAGAATTAGTTTAATTATTTAAAAATATTTATCTTTAACTTTACTATAATACTTATTTAAATTAAATTCATATTAATTCTGAATTAAAACTTTACTACAAATAATCATTACTTTTATGTACTATCTAAATTACTTGAGGACAAGTAATACTTAAGTTTGGGGGATTTTGACCACAAGAAAATATATTGTGAAATTTATACCAATTTCATATGAAATTACACTTTAAAGAAAAGTATTTTCGGTGTTTTATTGCGGGAATCAAAATTTATAGGTGCTGAGAGCAAAAAGAGCAAAAAGGGCAAAAATTGATGAAAATTGAACTATCCCGCCGACGACGAGATTTAAACCACCGAAGGCGAGATTTTCCTGAAAGTTTTTAATATATTATAATAGAGCCCGCCGACGGTGAGATCGAGCCCGCCGACAGCGAGCCTGAACAGTTAGCCTTGCTTCTAGAAGCCCGCCGACGGCGAGATCGAGCCCGCCGATGGCGAGATCGAGCCCGACGACGGAGAGACAGTTGATTCAAGCCAAATTCGATAAATCTGGACGCGTTTTGAAGAGGTGCTTAAGCAACCTTTGGAAATATGACTCCTTCTATAAATAGAGACAATTTTGTGTGTTATGTGGTGTCGGTTGGTGTTGGTTGATGTCAAATTTGTGCTTCCTTTTGTAGTAAGAGTTAGTGTTTAGTGTTTTGGTGAGTTATAAGTGTATTATACAAGAAGGAAGAGTCGGAGGAACTTAGGGAATGCTGTCAGGGAGAAGAATTGAGATAAGTATATTTGTTTATTGTTTTATAACTTTAAATGAAATCCAACATACGTGTTATTATTCCCATGCATTCTGAGTAGTTTTCTTTGTCTTTCTCCTTGTTGTTGAGGTTTTGTGAAATGAAGAATTAAAAGAGTTGTGCTTAATAATATTAAATAGAGATTGTGATAATCTTTTACTTAAATCTTAATTTACTTTCAATTTAGCTAATTGAAATGTCAACATATGTTGAATTATCAACTATAGTAAAGATTACATCCAACATTTAGGGAATTCAAAAGCCTTGAAAGGAGGGTGCAAATAAATAGGAAAATATTAATTATCGGGCGAAGAATTGAATATTTTAGTGTGACAGACTAAAATCTTCAACTCCGTGCTATTGTTTGGGAGCTGAAGTGTAGATGCTAGCCCTCAGGTGAGGGGAACGTGGGAGCTCTGAAGTGGCAGTAAGTATCCTCCCAGTCTAGCCACAGATTCAGAAACCAAACATAAGCATTAGTCAATGTTCTTTGCACCTGGACCAAAGGGTAAAGAATATGAATGCTCCTATTTGGCACAATATAATTCTAAACTTAATTAATTATTCATTCACTCAATCCTCTTAACGAGGAGAAAGATACTTTTCTAAATTGACTTATATATTCTGTCTTTTAAGTAATAGTTTTAAATTTAAGCGTTCTTTATATTTCGTATATTATACTAAATTAGATTAGTGATCAACTTTTACTAAAAATTAGTCCTTAAATCTCTAACTTCCCTGTGAGATCGATATCTAGGACTCCAATAGAGCCCTTTATTACTTGAGCGATATGTATACTTGCGTTGATTAAAAGGGGAGGCAGTACAATTGCTACTTGACTTTGAAAAACATATATAACTTTATTAAGCTTAACAATTATATACATTCTTCTATTTTTACCCTACTCTCCCCCTAGGCTGAATTCTTATATTCCCAGCCGTTGTCACCTAGCTAAACATTTTCCATCTTCAAAAACTGCTAACCATAGAAATGATATTAATTCATTTTTCCAGTATGAAAGTGAGTCATTATATGAAGCATGTGAGAGATTTAAGGAACTTGTTAGGAAGTGTACACATCACGCTCTACCCGATTGATTAATTATTCAAACTTTTTACAATAGTATAACATGATCCTTTAGATCTATCATTGATGTTATTGTTGGTGGTTCACTATGTCAAAGTCTTTTGATGAGGCTTACTCTTTGATTGAAGAGATGGCTACAAAAAATTTCAATGGCCTTTTGAAAGGGTAAATCCTAGAAATGTAGTTAGCGTGCATGAAAGTGATGTGCTTTCAATTCTTGCTTCTCAGGTACCCGCAATATCTAAAAAGCTAGATCAATTTGGAATGAAACAACCTCAAGAACCTCCAGTAATTGAGGAAAATTTGTTAGGACAAATAGTTGATTCTAGCACTTCATTATTTGAGACCATAGATGCAATTAACAACAGACCAAACAACCCTCATTCCAACTTCTATAGTGCAGGTTGGAAGAATCATCCTAGCTTTAACTGGAATAATAATTATGGTGGGGAAACCAACAATAGGGAAATAACCAAGTAAATCCTTTGGTAAATTAGAATAGTCAGGGTAGTACAAACAATAGACATACTTATCCATCAAGCTTTAACAATAGTTCACAATTTAAGGAGAAGAAGTTGTCTTTGGAGGAGATTGTGTGGCAAATGGGAAATCAACTGCAAATTTAAGGTGGAATAAGGAATATAGAAAACCAAATGTGATAAATTGCTAACTCACTTAACAATCAATCCTAAGGAAATCTTCCTACCAACACTGAGATAAGGAGAAGAATAGTGAGCATGTTAAAGCTGTTCAATTAAGAAGTGGAAGAGAGTTGGAGGATGTAGTTCATAAAGAGATTAAGGTTGAAAAGAAGATTATGGAAACTGAAAAACCTAAGGAAAATGTTTCTAAGGATTTAGCAAAATTAGTCACTCCAACTAAGATTAACTTAGCAAAACAACCACTTCCATTTCCTCAAAGACTTCAATAGTAAAAGCTGGATTAAAAATATTAAAAATTTAAGAAGTATTCAAGAAATTAACTATTAATATTCCTTTTTGCTCAAGCTATGGAGTAAATGACCATTTATGTAAAATTCATGAAGGATACTCTTAATAAGAAAAGGAATTTTGGAGATTATGAGATAGTTGCACTTAGTGAGGAGTGCAGCTCTATAATTTAGAAAAAACTTCCTAAAAAACTTAAGGATCTTGTGAGCTTTACTATTCCCTGTGTAATAGGAGAAAGATTTTTTAGAAAAGGTTTATGTGATCTTGGAGCAATTATAAACCTTATGCCATTATCAGGTTTCAAAAGGTTAGGATTAGGAGAAGTGTCACCAACTACTATCAGCCTTTAGTTAGCTAATCGGTCGATCACTTATCCAAAAGATATTCTTGATATCAGATGTGGATAGGCTAACTAGTCACCAATACTTTTGCTTTCTATATGGATATTCTAGATATCATCAACCCTTGAAGATCAAGAAAAGACTGCATTTACGGCCCTTATAGGACTTTGCTTTTAGAAGAATACTTGAGCTATGTAACACACCTACAACTTTTTTAAGGTGCATGATATCTATTTTCTGTGACTTGATTGAGAAATGTATAGAAGTTTTCATGAACTATTTCTTAATTTTTTTAACTTCATTTGATTCATTTTTAGATCACTTAACAAACATGCTAAAAATGCTTTGATAAGACTAACTTTGTTCTTAATTGGGAGAAACGTCAATTCATGGTCGCATGAGGAATTATTTTGGGGCATAAAATATCTAAAAAAGGCAAAGTAGACCCATCAAAGATTCAAGTAATTGCAAAACTATCTGCACCTATCACTTTGAGGGGAATTAAAATTTTTCTGGGACATGCTCGATTCTGTAGGTGATATTTAAAGGATTTTTCCAAAATTGCCAAGCTTTTATGCCATCTTTTTAAAAAATATGTCTTATTTAACTTTGATCAAGATTGCCTAAATGCCTTTAATATATTGAAACAAAAATTAGTCAATGCTCCTTTTATAGTCTCACCTGACTAGGAGAGACCATTTAAGTTAATGTGTGATGGAAGTGAATATGCTATTAATGAAGTTTTAAGACAGACACGATAAAATTTTTAAAGATATATACTATGCCAATAAAACCCTCAATGAAGCACAAATTAATTACACTACGACTGAGAATGAAATATTGGCCATAGATATGCATTTGCTAAATTTAGATTTTATTTAATTGGAACTAAATTTATTGTTCATACCGATCATTCTTCCATTAGATATCTTATGTCGAAGAAGGATGCTAATCCAAGATTATTTAAATGGGTCCTTCTGATGCAAAAGTTTGATATCAAAGTAGTGGATCATAAAGGATATGATAATTAAATTGCTGACTATTTATCTAGACTAGATTAGGGAAATTCTTATACTTATGAAGATGAAATTAGAGAAAATTTTCCTGACAAACAAATGTATGCTATTGCTAAGTGGCGCATTCCGTGGTATGTTGACATAGTGAATTTTAATGTTAGAGATATTGTACCCTATGGATTAACATACCATCAACAAAAGTTCATTCATCTTAGTTTTAGGGTGGCCCATTTTTGTATTAAGAGTGTAAGGATCAAGTTATCAGAAGGTGTGTTCCCTTAGAAGAAATCTAGGAAATTATTTAGAAATGTTATTATTCTTAGTTTTGGGCAACACTTTGGTGTCGATAGAACTACAATTAAATTTTTGCAATCTTCATTTTATTGGCCTACTCTTTTTAAAGATGTGAATATATATATATATATATATATATATCTTTAGTAGGTTTGGCAAGCCTAGAGTGATCATTAATGATGGAGGAAGTCATTTTAAGAATATAAAATTTGATGCACTAGTTGATAAAATATAGAATAAGCATATAATTCTTACTTATCATCCTCAAACCAGTGGTTTAGTAGAAGTATCTAACAAAAAAACTAAGAGAATATTAGAAAAGACTGTCAATCATAGTATAAAGGATTGCTGTTTAGGACTAGATGATGCATTATGGGCTTATAGGACTGGTTACAAAACTTTTATAGGAATGTCTCTTTATAGGATCATTTTTGGAAAAGCTCCCACTTGCCAGTGAAATTAAAACATAAAACTTATTAGGCTATTAAGGAATTTAATTATAACTTGAAAGAAGCTGGTGAGAAGAGATTATTGAAACTAAATTAATTTGAGAAAATTAGACAAGAATCTTATGAAAATATAAAAATTTATAAAGAAAAGATACTAAATTAGTGTGATCTAAAGATTCGTAGAAAAGAATTTGAACCTGGACTGGAGGTTTTATTTTAAAATACAATATTGAAATTATTTCCTGAAAAATTTAAGTCTATGTGGTCAGGGCCATTTATTGTAATTAAAGTTTATCATTTTGGTGCAATTAATATTAAGGATCCTAAAAGAGTTA
Organism: Papilionanthe hookeriana x Papilionanthe teres; assembly: GCA_022702705.1. NCBI lineage: Eukaryota > Viridiplantae > Streptophyta > Magnoliopsida > Asparagales > Orchidaceae > Papilionanthe > Papilionanthe hookeriana x Papilionanthe teres. The sequence goes on along the minus strand of CM040428.1, from coordinate 63,655,003 downwards.
GGGTGTTTAAAGTGAACGAACAAAGACTTAAACCCTATTAGGTGGAGAAAGTCTAAATTAATGAGGTCTTAATGGTGGGTCAAACTAAGTAAGAATCTAGATTCTTTGGGCTGACGTTGTTAAACCAAGTGCTTCTTGGGAGGCAACCCAAGGTATGTATTTGTGTGCCTATTTTTTGTAGTGTGTTGTGTTACTTATTGTTGTGGAATGGATTATTTGATGTTGCTTTTTTATTGTTTAGGTTTGTGATGGATTTTTTTGATTTTAGTGAGTCATGAGAGTGGCGATTCATTAACTTCTCGTTTTGACTAGACTTGTATTTGCTCTCTAGTTGTAGTTTAATTAACTAGTTAATTTTGTCTTAGTTCTCAATCGAACTTAAAGATTTATTAGAGACATGTTGAGTTTGTACATATGACAGATCCATCTAAATTCTATTAGCTCCTTTATCTAGCCTTGTTTTTATCAAGTGGGTCCAATAAACCAGTTTGTAAAGAAACATGAGGATGATCTCGACATTTTTTTTATTTACTATTAAAGGTGCATACTTTAGGGGATGAAGCAATACCTGAGTTTGGAAACACATAAGATAATGTATCAGGGATAATCTTTTCCATGTGTTTGACCTTATTAAAATATCTAAAAGCACCTAGTAGCTTTTTGGAAGGAGATTCCATTAGATAGTGGAAGTAAGGAAGGAAGGTGTGATGAGAAGGAAGAAGAGTTAACCTCATTTCTCTATCTTGCTTGTGTGCTTATTAGTGTGATTTAAGAATTGGGGATGTGATGAAAATTAGATGATGAAATTAGTGTTCACCCAAAAAGGGCTTGCATATTCTTTAGACCATTGCCAAATTAGATGATGAAAATTGTTTTAAATTTAATAATGGATGTGATGCCTCCTAGAGGGTGATAGAAAAACCAAAGAGATGATTTCTTAATATTGGTGAATAATAAGCTAAACAACAAAGAGGTTAAGAAGAAAAATGGTCAAGTTAAAATAAGTCATGTGATCAACTTATTCTATTATTCCTACCAAGATTCTAAGTTTAATATTTAAAAATATTTTAAAAGCATATTTTTTATAATATTTTTACATAATGAATTCATCAACTAGAGCCTCTAATTTTTAACTAGCCTGATCAATAGAGTAAAAGCCTCATCAATTAAGATTGAAAGTAATGCTTAAGGTAGTTATGGATGTTGTTCTATAGCACTTTAACCTTGATATTATTCATTCTAATGTGCCTTCTAGTGGTTCTAAATATGGGAGTACAAAAGGAACCAACTTTAATGATTTTTAGGCCATCTTTAATTGGTTACCGATTCTTATTTCCCAAATTTTAGGGATGTTTTATGTTTGAACGATATGATTCGAATAGAATTTAGGCTTTTGTTTTTGCTTTTATTTATACTCACCGCATTTGAGAGAATGTTAAATCTAATTCTATTCAATTTAGTACATAATTTTTACTTTAAAAACTAAAATCTTAATAGATCACTCAACAAAAGAGAGAAAAAGAAAGTTGAGAAAATAGTGAAAGAGAGTTGAAGAAAACTGAGAAGAGAGAAACATTATGGGGTTGTCAACAAAAATTAAAGTGTTCAATCTCTCTCTAATGTACCATTTGAACTTATATTTATAGTACTTCAGGTTATCACAGATATGACTATAATTTGATTCCAATAATAAATATCTCACATATTTATTACAGTCATGTGAATATAGTGATAAGAATACACATTGAGTGTTGCACCTGACATGTGCCTGGGAAATACTGTCGATCAGGAAGTTGGCCAATCGTGCAAGCTAGTGCATTTGGAATAGGTGAGCTCTCTTATGTTTAGGCGTCTGTCTTTTTAGCTTGAGTCCCCTATTGAAAAGTCTTGTATAGGCTTGGACCCTCTAATCTCGGTGAGTGTTCTCTAGACAAGTTGACTTTAAGGCACTACACTAGTGACATTATGAGCTTAGATAATTTGATTTAGGTGAAGCTACTTGAGGTGGGTTTGCTTTAACTTATTAAGCGGCTTTGAACTTCAACTTTGTTATTTGGAGAAGTGAATTCTTGTGCTTCGCACCGTAGTCCTTATGAATTTTGTATTCTGTTTGGCTTTAACTCAAACAACTCATTTGAGCATACAAATTATTTTTTTGTTTTTCCTTTGGAAATAAATAAATAAAAATAAATGCATATTTTTTAATATAATAACATTCCACAAATGATTCATTTTACAATTTTACAAATTCTTAATTCTAAGAACATGAATTTATTGTTGCACAATCAACTAGTTCAGATAAACTTGTTAATTTTATAAGTTATTTTTTACTTTCTAAGTGCTACATTGATATTGGTGAGATTTGAACCTAAAAATCTTGATAACAATTTTAAAAATACAACGATAGAATATTCAATATTATGTACCTGAATTTTTTCTCCAATTTAAATGACATAAGCATCATCCTAATTTTTTTCCAACTTAAAACTATTGCCTACTAATTTGACAGAAGATTAAGGGTGTGTCTGAGACAACTCATGCTCATTCAGATAAGCCGCTTATCTAGAAACACAGACCGCATGGTTTAACCAGTGTTCCACATTTAGAGTAAAAAATCAATTGCGTTTTCAGATAAACTTCTAAAACACAATTTTAAACAGTGAGACGATGTCTTCAAAACCACACCGCAACAGATAAAATATCCCAAACATAGCCTAAAACAAAAAATGCATGACCCATGCTCAAGTGCTTATTAGCCCCACAAAAATTTCCCAGCTTGCAGTGCCACATTCGTTAAAACCCTCAACATAATTTCTAGCCGAAACAGAGCCGAGTACAAGCGTTGTATGCGCAACATCCACTCATGTGATAAATGTTCACATGCAATGTTGCACTAAGAGAATAGTATCACGTGCATGTCTATTTATTGGCTATACATTTCAGAGCGGAATATCATTTGTATAGAATAATGTCACGGGTGTGTCGTCCTCGCTGCCTTTTTAATTAATTTATTTTAGGGTTATGCCTTTTGGATTATGATTTAAATAATTCAACTGTCCCATCTTATGCATTTTCTGTGTATTTATAAGTTCTTAGGGCTACAGGGAAAGCTAAACAGATTAAACAAAAGCAATTCAATAGAGTTATTATAGGATCTTGATAGTTGGTTATGTGGGAGAGTATAAACAGAATGAGCTCTTCTATACTCGAAGCGAGTGCCACTTAGTTCTGGGCGAATGTCATTGACCTCAAGCAAGTCTAAACTAGCGAGTCTAATCTATCTCTAGACAAGTACTTCCTGCTCCCATATGAAGTTATTGGATATAATTGTATGAAAATAAAATATTGAAGGATTCAGAAATTCCTAAATTTTTTACTTTCATCAATTTAGAAACCATTGTAATAAAAAAGAAACTCAAATCTCATGACTAAGGGTCCGTTTGGGGTGAAATTTTTGCATACGGATGATGTACGCAGAGCTGCGTACGTCGTCCAATAATATCACATCCTCACCCCAAAAGTGTATGGAGTGGGACCCACTTTTATTTTTTATTTTTTATTTTTTAAATTTTCTGATTGGACGACGTACGCAGCTACATCATCCGTATGCAAAAAATCGCCCCGTTTGTGGTAGCTTATTTGGTGGGGTGGCATTTTGAAAATGCACCTGACATGTTTAGGTAAACTGCGTTTTAGTAGCCTATGTGTTTTCAAAACACAGAAAGTAACTTTTCACACCCCACCTATCTAGGTGCGGTAGCAGCTTTCTAGCTGCAGTCTAGCTTTTCCAAAAAAAATTAAATTTTATAATAGCCACATCATCTAGTTTATCAGTAGATTATTTTTAATCAACTTATGAGCAGAGTATTAATAAGCTGCAGCTGCCACAAACAGACCCTAAAACAATTATTTGCTTGCCTCCAAGTCATTTTGTTCAAATGTTTCCAAATCACATGCTTGTTCCGGAGATGGTAACTCCTTTTTATCCCTCTCTTGTCTTGCCTTTCCTTGCTTGTGTGTCACTTGTTTCACCATCGTTTATTCTGATTTTACCTACCATGTTCTTTAACAATTACCTTATATTTAATTTCATTGTTTCCTCTCTTTAGAATATGCAAAAGAGTTAAGAGAGACCGGGTATTTGAATTGCACCTTTGAAATAAATAAATATCTAATTTGCATCTCATTAAAAAATTACTTCATTTTCGACATATATGTACATTTACTCCAATCTGTTAGAATCATTGTATTTTATATATATATATATATATATATATATATATATATATATATATATATATATATATATATATATATATATAATTCTTTAGTTTTTTAAAAACATATCTGGGGAATCTAATTTAATAAAATAAAATAAATAAATGAGAAATTAATGTAAGTCAAATATTTTGAATCAATTTGTAAGGGAATAAGAAGCACTATCTAGCTTAGGGCCATATAACCTTGTCCATATGCCAAATGACACATTTCCAAAATTTGGGGACACACTTAAAGTATAAGCGAGCTCAACTTGGATAAAAACTGACCCACTTATGACTCCAAAGGACATGCTCATGTCTTAATTGGACTCACCCGAATTCAAGGAGCACCTTAAATTCATAGCTTTTGAAGGACATCTTTATATATCATGAATCTTAATCATAACAACAATATATCAAAATCTTGAGTTACATTGATTTATTTATTTTTTCTTGTATATCTCTCCCAATGACACACAGGAATTTATAAACATAAGTGCATCAGATAAACAACTATGAGTTTTTTTATGTCCTATAATAAACATAATTTTAAGAGAATCTCCCAAGAATCCTTCTCCCTTCTTCTCTCTACTTTTCCTTGTTTTTTCTTTGAGCACCTCTGGCGATACTGAAAACCTTTTAGCGATTCTTCGTTCGGCTAGGATTTATTCAAATTTTCATTAATATTTCTCTCTCTTAAGAAAATATTCAGATATATCTTATATTCTTCTCTATTATGATTTTTTTTTATTTTTAGTGGTTTTGCCGCATTTTTAGTTCGTGGATTCTTCTTTTCTCCCTTATCTCTCTTCTTCAACCAGTTCTATTCTTAGTCTAGTGTTGGTTGTAAGCTAGAAACGATTAGTTTCATCTAATCTCTCTAATTCTATTGGGTTTAATTTGTCATATTTGTCTTGTGCAGATGAAAATGTTTCTCTTATGATGAGGCTGAAAGTGTTCTAAACAATGGGATCTTATGTTGGCTGATTATGCTTTAGGCAGAAGTCCTTTCTATGAAACTATTCATCGGTCGGTCGGTGAGATCTAGAAATTAAAGAGCTTGGTTGAGCTTCTTTCAGTTACCGATGGTTTCTTTCTCTGTAAATTTACATGTCCTAAAGATTTATATATGGGTTTTTTGGTAGTCCTTGGTTTTTTGGGGATAAGCATTCAATTTTTAAAAATGGACTATAGATTTCTTGTCTATTTGTCAATATTTCAAAGAAATTTCTATTTGGGTTAAGTCCCGAAATCTTCCTTTGTTCTTTTTGTTTAAAAGTGAAATTTCTAATAACTAGCAAGATCAATATACCTTGCGGTTACTTCTTTGACATCTAAAGGCTCTCGACTGTGGTTTTTTGGGATAAATGTTTCTTTAATATCTTATCCACTTATTTTAAATCATCTTTAATTTTTTCCAATGAAGGAAATGTGGACACTTTTAATCTTATTGAAACTTGGAGGATTTGGATTAAATGGAATAAAGTCAGGTTGAATTTTTCTGTTATTGAAATGGGTGCTAAATATATCCATGTCATTTTTCTGTTCTTCTTCTATTAAATTTTTTATAATAGTTATGTATGATGATAATAGTGCTCATATCTAGAAAAAATTATCGAATTTTATAGTTAATATTCATCGTAATATGTCTTCTCTTTGGATTATTCATTGTTATTTTAATTGTATTCTAAGAATTAATGAGAAAGTGTGTGTGGGGGGGGGGGTGTTGTCCCCTTACCTTGTAAGCTTTATAATTTCATTATTGGTATTTTGAATTTCAATCTTATTAAATTACATAAATCTGGATATTCTTTTAGTTGGTATAGTAACTAATTAAATAATCTCGTTTGATGCCTCCTTGATAGAGCTATTTGTACTGTTCATTGGGTTGATTTTTTCCTAATTCTTATTTCAGTGCCTTAAATGCTTACTCTTCTGATTATCACTCTATTTTGTTTTCTTTTGGGAAATTATTATAAAGTTCATTTTTTACTTATAATAATTCTTGGAGCTTTTATCCTAATTTTTCTAATATTATGAATAAGTCTTTGAATATTCTGTGAATGGAGATCATATTTCTCTATTTGCCATAAACTTTGTAATGTTAAATTGGCTTTTGAGAGTAGGTACAGGAATTCCTCTACTATTTTATCTAATTATATTATTGATCTTAAAGATCAATAAAATAAGATTATGATTCAAATTGAAGATTCTCCTCTTTCTAATGATCTTTTGAATCAAGCTTCCTTAGGTCAATAACATATTTCTATTGCAGAGTACAGTGATTTTAAATGAGATAAACAAAGAACTAAGTGCTCTTAATTATCTAAAGGAGAAGATAATGTGAAATTCTTATATCAAAGAGATAAAATTCATCATAATTTTATTTTTACTAAGTAAATTTTAGCTAATGGTGAATATTATCAGGATCATGAGGATATTATTAGTGAAGCTACTTCATTTTATTTTAATTTTTTTAATGGATATGTTAATAATTATCACCTTTTAGGTGTTTTGTCTTCTATTAATCATTATGTCTCTCAAGATTTTTTTTATTGGCATAAGATTTTTCGAATGAAGATAGTAAGAATGCTTTCTATTTTTTTTGGCTCTAATAAAGTTCCTGGTCCAGATTGTCTTACTTCAAGATTTTTCAAAGATGCTTGGGGTATTGTTGGTGATGATTTCATTTTTACTTCTTAATTATTTTCTCCTCTCTTCTAAACATCCCCAGAGAGTAAAGCATTATGCTATTGTGTATTTACATAAAAAATTGATGTTAAATCATTTTATAACTATTGTCTTTTCTTATGTATTACTTTTTACAATGTTATTTATATTTTGTTCGATGGTAGTCATAAAATAATTCTTCTTAAATTAATTCATCCTACCTAAGTTGCTTTTATTTGCAGTTATGATATTGTTGATAATATTATTTTAGCTAATATTTCTTTATGATTTTAATTCTCATAATATTATTAAAAAAATTTGTACTGCAATTGATACTCATAAATCAATTGATAAATTTAATAAGGATTTTTTTTTTATATATAAAATATTACATAGGACTGCTATTCATAATAATTTCATTAATTAGATTATGACTTGTACATCTGTTTTTTATTTTTTTCGGTACTATTAATAGTGATTTAAAGGCTATTTTTCTTCTTCTTCTTGGTTAGAATAGGATTGTCCTTTTTACCTTTATCTTTTTGCTATAATTATAGATTCTCTCTCTGTATTTCTGATAATTAATTGGCTGTAAATAATTATGCTAATTTTATAAATCCTTTGCTTTTTTTATGATATTCTTAGTTTTAATAAGATTGATTCTAACAATTTTAGTAAAGCTTCTAATCTTCATATTAACTTTTTTTAAATCTGTCATTTCCTTTTCTAAAAATTTTGATAGTAATCTTTAAAATCTCATTTGTAATTTATGGGTTTTTTTTTTATTTTTTATCTAACCTTTACCTTGAGAATACCTTGAGATCACTATTAAACCGACTAAATTGGTCATTTATGAATGTCGTAAAATTATTGATAAAATTCTATTTCTGGCTTGTTTGTTGGAAGAAATAATTATTATCTGATGTTGGTAGATTCAACATGTTAAGTTTAATATTTAGGGTTTTTTAATGTTTGAGGAAGAAGATTTCTTCTTTGATCTCAAATTTTTTTCTTAATATTGATGATACCAAGAGGCTTCATATTATTTTTAGGAACAAAGTTACTCTGCTTAAGTAAGTTGGTGGTTTAGGTCTTCCTTCTCTTCATTCTATAAATATTATGAGTAAGATCAAAATTATTTGGAAAAGTTATAACTCTCAATCTTATTTGAGCGATTGATTTTATAATCATTATAGTTCTTTGTTGTATAATGTTAATTCTACGCCTCTCTTTTTAAAAAATATTTTATTAAAATTACAAATAAGTTTAGAAATTCTTTAAGTTTAAAAGTTACTCAATATTGTGATATGCTATTTTATTTTGATCCTTGGTTTGAGGGGGTTTCTCCTTTGGAAAACATTTGTGACTCTATTTTTATATGTTTTGATTTCCCCCTCAATTTCAGGCTTAAGGATATTATTCACAATGATTGTTGAAATTTTCGTCTAAATTTTAAAGCACAGATTTTTTGTGTTGAAGCTATTAGTAAGATTCCTATTACTAGTGACCTAACTTGTTATTGGAATAATGAGTCTAATTAGTCTCATAAAGTTGTCTATCTTTTTATTCATGCCACTTTTCCCTCTGTTAATTGGTTCAATTTGGTTTGGTTTAAAGTTTTTTTTGTTTTCAGATGTGCTCTTTATATTTTTTTCTATAAGAGGTATGAATGTTAATTGTAGTTGTGTATTATGTGTGAATGATTTTGAAACTCATGATCATATCCTTTTTGAGTGTTCTTACTCCCACTTGTTTTTCAAATGTTGTTCAATTGATGGAAGTGCTTTTATAGCTCATAGTAATTTATCACTTTTAAATTTTACATGCAAAATTAGCAAATTTTTCTATCTTTTGACTTTGTAAATTATTGCTTATGTGATTGAGTACGAGAGAAATTCCTAATTTATAGAAATAATCATACTATTATTTATTTTAATACTCGTTATAAGCATTGGATGATCATCTTTAAGAGGTGGAAGTGAAAATTTAAAAATTGTATTCATGTTTCTATTAGACAACTTTACAATTCTTAACCCTTATTTGCTTTATATTTTGGTTAGTTTATATCCTCCTTTCTTTGTTTTTGGTTATTTCTTTGATTAGCAGTTGACTACTCCTTGTCCTGTTTTTAAATCTAATTTTAGTTTTTTCTTTAATTCTTCTAGTTTCATACTATTTTACTTGGATTTACTTCATAATTTTCAGAATATTTTTTTTTGCCTTTATGTAATCAGTGAATTGCTAGTTTGGAGGAGCTTGGATTGGAGAGTGGGTTCATTTTTTATGGTTTGATTTGCTACTTGTTGGTGTTGTGGGTTTTTTGTGCTGTATTTGAACTCGTTTGATGGAGATTAGCTTTGAACTTGTGGCTTTTGATAGATTTTTTTCTTACTTCTTCATATTTGATAATTTAGAAAAGATTTATAGTTGGTTTTTTCTCGAAGATTGATTTGTTTGAGCTATGATGGTTTCCAACAATATATTAAATTTTAAATGTTCTTTTGCATATTTATGTTCTTTTGCATATTTATATTCATTTGATCATGGATGAAAATTTATTTATTACTTAGCCTTGATAGTTGTTTGTTAGGAGATCTAATGTTGCTTGTTGCATTGTTGCAACTAGTATCATGGTGGCTCTTTGTTCCGTTAATCATTGCTGGCAGATTTGTCCAAATGGTTATGTGGAGATGTTGCTGATTGAAGACATTATTTGACATTTTTCTTGATTGGTTTCATTGAAGTCGTGATTCTCTTGGTTCTCTTCAGAGTATTTGTTGATTATTATTATGTTACAGTTGTTTGTATTGCTTTTTATCTGTGGTGTTTTGCTGTTAATTGTTATCTCCTTCTCTCTTCTCTTTTCCAAGTTGGTTCTTTTTGAGTTTTAGTTATGAGCTGTGTTGTATTTGTGTTTTAAGGTTTTATTTGTTTTCCTTATTTAATAATAAAGGAAAACACATTCCAACAAGATTTTTTTTTTATTTTAAAATACATATTAATATTAAATAAATAAATAAATAAACAATAATGCCTTTTTAAACATGAGCAGAGGAACCATCATTTGACTCACTAGCTTCTTCTATTTTCATTCTGAACTCTATATCCCAACTCAACTGCGCAAGGGCAATTGTATTCATTATCCATGTTTGGACGATAGCAGGGCACGGGCAGAGAATCTCAACCAAAGCTCAAAACAGAGAACTTTAACCATCACCCTTTCCTCTATAAACTCTTCCCTATTTCATCCTTCTCTCTTTCCAACCCTCCAAATCTCAAACCAAAATGTCTTACCTTCCACTCGCCATCTTCTCCTTCCTCCTCTCCACATCATCAACAATCTCTGCTTGCACCTTCTGCTCCCAGCCAGCCCATCCCCACCCCACCCACCACCATCCCATCACAAAACCACCGGCCATCAACCCCCCTCCGGCCGACGGCAGCGGAATTCCCGCAACAACTCCCCCGCCGGCGGCGAAATGCTCGCTTGACATCCTGAAACTTGCACTCTGCCTTGATGTACTGGGAGGGCTAGTAAACGTGGGCTTCGCTCCAGTCGAGATCTACTGCTGTCCGGCGATCGAAGGGTTGTTGGAATTAGAAGCCGCCGCTTGTCTCTGCGCTGCGATAGATTTAAAGGTGCTGAATTTGAATATTTATATTCCGTTGGCTCTTCAAGTTCTCATTACCTGTGGGAAAGACCCTCCTCCGGGCTATTTCTGCCCGCTTCAGCATTAGGGTTTGGGGTTGGAGTGTTGATGATATGTGCTGCAACGGGAAGAAGTTTATGTTTTCTAATTATGTTATTAATTATGATTTGGAAGATTTTAAGTTATAAATTTGTTGCCATTTATGAAAATTAGCATTCTCGTTCGCATTAAAAATAATAAGTTAAATCCGTACATTTTGAATGTCATTTTGTTCTGTTAAATGTAGAGAAATTATTCAGTCCAGAGTCCGGAGTTCGGACGAGGTCGGCTGTGATCTCCGACCTCGACTGTATCACAGCTATAGCCTAAACGTAGCTCATATCCGGACTCTAGACGAAATAATTTCCCGTTACATATAAGTGGTAGTGGTCTTAGCACAACCTAAAATTTTGAAAGAAATAAACATATAAAAATTAATTTGCCATATAGACCTTGGGATGATCCTAAAAGTGGAAAATATAAATTTTTTTATCATGTTCTTAACGGATAAAATATTTTGTCTCGAGTTCAGATGTAAGTTATGTTCAGACAACGGATACGATGCTTGAGAATGTCAATTTTTTTTTTCCTCCGCTTCTTCTATACATCGCGTCCATTATCCAAACATGATACTTTTTCGCTTAACTGAGATATTATTGTTAAGATTATTTCATGATAATATTTTTCATTCATGTCTCAGGATGCAATTTGAGAATAATGTAGGACTTCTACACCTTCGTTTGATTTTAATTTTCTTCTTACAATATTTTATGATTCTGTGCGCTGCATAAATAGCAATGAAATTAAGGGGACTTTACATACAGGGCACCATTTCTTATGAATTTATGTATCTCACTGTCAGGGACATTTAGTCTCACATCAGCTAGGTGTAGAGCTGAAAAATAGTATATAAATCCTAAGTTGTCCATCTCTCTCAAAAGCTCTTTTGAGAGTATGACATCACGCTCAAAATTTTAATTTTACATCATTTGCACATTTCCTTCTGTATGAAAAAGTGGAAATAATGTAATCCACCTTTTCATACATATGTTAAGATGCTTAGGGTGCAAAAATTAAAATTTGGGTGTCAGGATATGTAAATGCATAAGAATTAGGTGTTATGTATGTTAATTTTGGTAAAATTAATCGTTCTTGTCATGGGACTTTATAAAGGTTATAAAAACATAAAGCGATGAATCATGATGAATATACCATAAATGTTGCTGCATCCATAACCCTAAAGATAACAATTTAATGATAAAAATATTGCCAAGTTAAGAGTGATACTTTTGTTTCCAATGTTTTGTGGGAAGTTCCTACGCATACATAGAGATAAGACTGTCAAAAAAATTTTGTTGATCGTGAACACTTCGTTCGATTTGTCAAGGAGTTTGTGTTTGTTTCGTTTGATAAGTAAACGAGATGAAAACAAACAAAATTTTTTTTTTTGTTTGGTTAGTTAAACGAACCAAACATGAACAGTGATGCGTTCGTTCGTGTTCGAATCATTATTGTTCGAAATATAAAATAATTTAAAATAATTATATATATAAATTTTATGATATTTAAAAAAATTAAATTTTATAAATTATAATATATAATAAATTAATAATAATTATATATTAATATATTATATTAGTTATATACTAATATAGATATTATATATTTATATAATATAAGTTATATAATTAATATAATATATTATTTATAAATATTAATATTAGGGCTGTCAAATTGACTCGTCGTTCGCAAACAGCTCATGTTCGGCTCGCTCGGCTCGTTCGTTAAGAAACAAATACAAACAGTGACTTCACGAATAATTTTGAACCCGAGCTTATTTCAAACAAAATAAATTTCAAACGAACCGAACACGAACACAAGCTCTGTTCGTTCGTGTTCGGCTCGTTTACACCCCTACATAGAGATAGTTGAACAAAATGTAAAAAGACACGGGTTTGTAGAATTATACCTAAAAGAACTTGAACCGGAAAAAAAATAAATGAGTTTTAATTTAGCCAAAATGATCTACAATGTTGGCAAACTTTACGATGGTTGATTATGATCTTAATTGGAAATGTATAAATTAGTAAACATTATATCTTATGATTGTAGCTAAGGATCACATAGATATTAAAGGGTGATAATGATGAATAGACAATTGTAAGTGGATGGATTGATTGAAGACACACAAATGATAGTAATTAGATAACAATGATTTAAGTGGTGATAGTTAGACAATGATGGATAAGCTATGCCACAAAACGTGGTCTCACGTCGATAGTTGGATGATGAAAATTATTAACAATGATTATTGGGGCTCAATGTCGAGTAGAGCTCTAAAGTTTCTTGAATATCTATGCTGAGCAAAGGCCTTATTCTTATGAAAAATGGACAAATATATTGTTTTGATAAACTTAACCAAAATCTCAAAATATTGTATTTTATGTTTTGCATTAGTTTCATTGGTCATGAATTGTTCTCTCGTCATTTAGGTTCTTTAATGATTTTAAAATTGAATAATTTAATTCTCATTAGGTTTTTCATCGTGTTGTTTATTTTGACTTTATGTGTATTCAAAATTGAGATCATTTTATAAAAGTTAAGATCAAATCTAAAAGTTAGAAGATCTTAAGAAATTATCAAAAAGGCTGATAAAGGGTGTTGACACTAATTTGACATATACATATTTTTTACATGTAACATTCAAGGTTTATTGTTTTTCTTAGCCTTAAATGTATATTTTTTATGTATTTAATATATTCAAATTATTTCCATCAACAAGTTATTGAATGTAATGATAATTTATAAATTCTTAATATTTATATTATAATGATTAATATTTTATATAAATTATCTCTCATAAGAGACCAAGCTCATTATACATCATTATAATGTACTTAAAATCCTTGAGTCTTTCTAATGGATTGTGCTTGAACTTTTAAGTAAGATTTTAATAGTATTGCATCAAAATTAAACTTGTGACATTGATTTTTTAGCTGATATAAAGTTTTGTTACATTTATTATTTCTTAGGACGAATAATGGTCTTGTACCTTGTTTGACTTATATTTTCTAGGATTTCTAAAAGACTTTAAATCACCTGAGACAAACGCGATCGAAGATTTCAAAAAAACAAAAAAAAAAAAAAGATTTATCTTTTAAGATTTATGCTTTTGAAAATTTTAGAAAGAACCTAAACATTAATAAGCTTATGTAGTTTGAGAGTTTAGAATGAATTTGTACATTTTGTTGTTCTTGCCTTTTAAAAAATTGGAAAGAACCTACACATTTTGTGGCTTATAATTTATATGGTTTTTTAAAATAGCTTTTAACTTTTAAGGCTTAAGACTGATATTTTTCTTGGAAAATCCTATACATTCTATGATTTGTGCCTTCTGAGATTTTAGAAAGAACTTCTAAATTCTAAGTGAACCATGTAAGGCTTATGCCATCTTAGATTTTAATAATAGCCAATACCCTGATCTAAGGCATGGGAACTTTATGATTTTTAAATAAATCTGTGTCTTTTACAACTTAAGTTGTATATGATATTTAGAATGAAATTGTGCCATTTAAGAATTATATGCTCTGAGATTTTTAAGGGAAGAAAAAAACCTTCTAATGATTATTCTTTTTTATATTTTAGATAAGTGGACATATATCAAAATTTTACTCTTATGGACTATTTCTAATAGGAATTTTGGCAACTATAATCTTGACATAAAGGTTTCAAATAAGTGTTCTCGATGTAGCATGTCATGGTGGATCAATGATGTAGCACATCTTGGTGGAACCATGGTGGGGCTCATTATCATAAGACACCCAAGATGAGACCTACAAGCACTAGCGTGGGACCAACTACCAAAGGCCAGTCAAGGAGAACTACTTCACATTTAGAAGTTCAAATTACCATGATCCAAGCAAAATAGAAAGCATGAAGGTAAACTTGAATACATTTTTTTATTATGTCATTAATATTTATGTTTATTTTATATTAAAATGTGTTTGTTTAACTATTTGTTTGTGGCATTGTGACTTTATTTCATCTAAGTGTTAACCATAAATCATCATTCTTGCTTAAGTGTCATCGTCTATGCATATGTCGAGGTTAAAATAAATCATTGAGACGAGGGGATGTTCAAGCAAGGAAGTTATAGAGGCATTATCCCTACAGAAATATAGGTATTTTTTATAGCCACAATTCGTCGATTATGATAAGAAAACCAATGATTTTAATATTACTAGCGGTTTACCGATAGTTTTAGGCTTGTAGGTAAAACGCTTGTCGGTAATTCCAAAAATCGATCGATATTCGATTAGTATAAATTTACTAACGATTGTCCAATAATTTAAAGTCGTAACCTTTTTTTTAGAAAAATCGAGTTGTTTGTAATTGTCGACTCTATCACCAACAGTTCATTCGTCAGTAAGAGCAACAAAATACATGTTGGAAAAGTGTCGCACCAATCGGTTTTTTAAGCAGACAATATCATAGGTTATACATTATTTATGCCTCATTTTTTATAATTAGTGAACTAATTGTCAGAAAAGTGTCGAACCATCGGTTTTTTAAGGCAGGTAGAAATTTTTGGTTAAGCATCGTTTAAGCATCATCTTTTTTATAACCGACATGTTTGATGGCGGTGGCGTCGCCGTGTCAGAGATTTTCTGGGTGTCGATGTTGATTTGGAGTTGCCACTCTGTTTATCTATAATATTACCCTAATCTTCAATAATTCTTATCTCTTTGGATCTTATAAATGAATCCTAAGAAATTTGAAGAAATTATGGGCTAATAAGATAGAAAAACATTAGAAAAGGAATGTTTATGATAATCCTTATAAGAGTAGATTCCAAGATACTTTATCCTAGAAGTTCCTTATAAAGAAATGAAATTTTTTTGTAACCAGAGATTTTTAGATGTAATATCTATTATGAGTTCTTTAATCTCCTATAGAAGCAAACTCCTATAATTAATTACATCTTAGGCAATTTCTAATTGTCTAAAAAAACTTTTGATTAATGTTAATCCAATGTTTTCTGAAGGGCTTTTAAGGAAAGATGTACCAACTATCAATCTTAAATTTCAGTTTGTTATATTAATTTTTATTTTGTTGTTTTGTCGTTTTTGTTGTTTATTTCTTTGATGGCTATCCTAAAAGTTTTGGTTTTATTTTGTCTTGGTTTTGTCATTTTAATGTTGTTTGTTTTGTTTGGTTTTGTCAATGTTGTTTTTTTGATGTCATTATGATTTATTTTGTTATCGTTTGTCCCATCTTCAGAATGTCGTCCTGCAAAACAGAGTTATCACATCCTATAACATGTAAAAAATATATATTATCATCGTTTTGTCTTGATCGTCCTATAAAACATAGTCAACACACCCTATAATATGCAAGGAAAATCTAACACTTATTCTTAATCTGCAAGGAAAAGAATGTTAGTTGTAGATTAGACTTAAATTATATTTCAATGTCATTTTAAATTTAATTTAGATTTAAAATCTAACAAAAAAGTTAGATTTTGATGTTTTAGATTCTATATCATTTGATTCTAATATTGATTTAGACTTAAGTTAGATTTTAATATTCTAGATTTGATATCATTTTGGATCTAAAAAAGAAGTATCAAGTCTAATATAAGTTACACTTTAAATTCGATGTCAAAAAGAAATTTTAAGTCTAATATGGTTTAGACTTAGATAATTGGATTCAATGTTGTTTGAATTTAAATAGTTTAATTTCAATCTTAAATTCAAGTAGGATTGATTTTGAGTTTAATTTAGAAATTTTGGGTTAGGTTCAATATGAGTTGAATCTAATGTTTGAGTTATTTTGCGTTTGACTTAGGTTGAATTTGAGCATAATTTAGGTTGAACTCAATATTTAGTTAAGTTAGATTTAGGTCAAACTTAACATTGAGTTAGGTTTGTTTTAGGTCGAACTTAATATTGAGTTAAGCTCGATTAATAAGTTAAGTTCAATTTAAGTCGAACTTAATTTTGAGTTTGATTTGGGTTGAACTTAATGTTGAGTTAAGTTTGATTTATGTCAAATTTAATATTAAGTTAAGTTTAAATTAGATCAAACTTAAAAATAATGTTGAATTAAGTTCGATTTGGGTCAAACTTAATATTGAGTCAAGTTTGATTTAGATCAAACATAAAATTAATGTTGAATTAAGTTCAATTTGAGTTGAGCTTAAAGTTGATTTAAGTTTAATTTAGATCAAACTTGTTATTGGATTGAATTTAAGATTTACGTTTGACTTGAGTTAAATTTAGGTTTAATTAGGTTCAAGTTAGATTGAACCTAGTCTTGAACTTAGCTCAAGTTCAATATGAGTTTGAACTCGAGTTAGATTTTAAGTTTGAGTTAAGTCAGGTTCAAGTTAGGTTGAACCTAAACTTAAGATTGACCCTAGTTCAACATGAATTTGAACCTAAACTAGGTTTGATTAAGTCAGATTCAAGTTATGTTGAATCTAGATTTATTGGTTGACTTAAGTTCAACATGAATTTAAACTTAAGTTAGGTTTAGGTTTAAGTTAAGTTAGGTTCAAATTAGGTTGAACCAAGATTTAACTTTACTTAACTTTGATTTGAATTTGTATTAAGTTAGGTTTAAATTAGACTTATGGTTAACTCAAGTTCAACATGGATTCGAACTCAAGTTAGATTTTAAGCTTATAGGATTTTAGGGTTAATTACCCTTAATTAAGATTGGTTTTTGGTTAATTAAACCTACTTTGGGTAAGGTTTAATTGATTAATTAGACTTAACTAGGGTGAAGTCTAATTGGTTTGGGATTAATTAAACCTAATTTGAGTAAAGTTTAATTGATTAATTAGACTTAATTAGGGTTAATTCTAATTAATTTAAGGTTAATTAAACCTAATTTTCGTAAGGTTTAATTGATTAATTAGACTTAATATTGGTTAAGTCTAATTGATTTAAGGTTGATTAAACCTACTTTGGTTAAGGTTTAATTGATTAATTAGACTTAGTTAGGGTTAAGTCTAATTGATTTAGGATTGATTAAACCTAATTCGGGTAAGGTTTAATAGATTAATTAGACTTAATTAGGGTTAAGTCTAATTGGTTAAGGTTAATTAAAACTAATTAGCTTAAGGTTTAATTGATTAATTAGACTTAATTAAGGTTAAGTCTAATTGGTTTAAGGTTAATTAAACTTAATTTGGTTAAATTTTAATTGATTAATTAGACATAATATAGGTTAAGTCTAATTGGTTAGGATTGATTAACCTAATTTGGGTAAGGTTTAATTGATTAATTAGACTTAATTAGAATTAAGTCTAATTGGTTTAAGGTTAATTAAAACTAATTAGGTTAAGGTTTAATTGATTAATTAGACTTAATTAAGGTTAAGTCTAATTGGTTTAAGGTTAATTAAACCTAATTTTTCTAAGGTTTAATCGACTAATTAGACTTAATATGGGTTAAGTCTAATTGATTTAAGATTAATTAAACCTAATTTGGTTAAAGTTTAATTGATTAATCAGACTTAATATGGGTTAAGTCTAATTGGTTTAAGATTAATTAAACCTAATTTGGTTAAGGTTTAATTGATTAATTAGACTTAAGTATGGTTAAGTCTAATTGGTTTAAGGTTAATTAAACCTAATTTGGTTAAGGTTTAATCGATTAATTAGATTTAATATGGGTTAAGTCTAATTGGTTTAAGGTTGATTAAACCTAATTTGGTTAAGGTTTAATTGATTAATTAGACTTAATATGGGTTAAGTCTAATTGATTTACGATTAATTAAACCAAATTTGGTTAAGGTTTAATTGATTAATTAGACTTAATTAGGGTTAAGTCTAATTGGTTTATGACTGATTAAACCTAATTTGGGTAAGGTTTAATTGATTAATTAAACTTAATTAGAGTTAAGTCTAATTGGTTTAGGATTAATTAAACCTAATTTGGTTAAGGTTTAATTGATTAATTAGACTTAATTAGGGTTAAGTCAAATTAGTTTAGAATTAATTAAACCTAATTTGGGTAAGGTTTAAATGATTAGTTAGACTTAATATGGGTTAAGTCTAATTGATATAAGGTTTAATAAACCAAATTTGGGTATGTTTTAATTGATTAATTGGACTTAATTAGGGTTAAGTCTAATTTGTTTATGATTAATTAAACCTAATTTGGGTAAGGTTTAATTGATTAATTAGACTTAATTAGGGTTAAGTCTAATTGGTTTAGGATTGATTAAACCTAATTGGGGTAAGGTTTAATTGATTAATTAGACTTAATATGGGTTAAGTCTAATTTATTTAAGCTTAATTAAACCTAATTTGGGTAACGTTTAATTGATTAATTAGACTTAATATGGGTTAAGTCTAATAGTTTTGGTTAAGGTTTAATTGATTAATTAGACTTAATATGGGTTAAGTCTAATTGGTTTAGGATTAATTAAACCTAATTTGGTTAAGGTTTAATTGATTAATTAGACTTAATTAGGGTTAAGTCTAATTAGTTTAAGGTTAATTAAACCTAATTTGGTTAAGGTTTAATTGATTAATTAGACTTAATATGGGTTAAGTCTAATTAATTTAAGGTTTAATTAAGTCTAATTTAATTAAGACTTAATAATTTAATTAGGTAAAAGGGGTTAGACCTAATTAGGATTTATTGAGTTAAACCTAAGATGATTAAGGGTTAACAGGGTTTGGTTAGGTCTAATTGGTATATTAAACCTAACTAGGGTTCATTAAGTTTAATATGTCTTTTAAACTTAATAAATTTTGTTTTTTTTGTTAAACTTAAAGCTTATAGATTAATTAAGTTTAATTTGTCTTTTAAACTTGATTAAAGCTTAATTAAGTCTAATCCAATATCTTTAGATTAATTAGAGTTTATCTTGAGTCAACTATGGCATAGATTCAATTCTAACACAGTTCATAGTGGGATAAGCTAAGTTAACTTATAAGGGAGTTTTTAGGGTTAAATTATTAATTCATGATTAATAATTTATCAATCCTATTAGATGTCATTTAAAAAATGTTTAAAATGGCTTTGGATTTGTTATTTTAAGGTTATTATACATCACCTTAAAATTTTTTTAGTCATCTTGCAATTTTATTTTTCTTAATTTTCATTTTATAATTATTATTACAAAGTGTCTTGAAAATTAGGAAAAGATGTCTTAAAGAGCTTTTCTAGCGTAGGAAAAATCAGTAAATATTCCTAAGGGCATGGAAATATTCCTATGAAAATTTCAAAATTTTCTAATTTATATTTAATTTTTAATAATTAATATAGTCTAGGGAGTATTTAATTATTTAAAAATAAAATATCGAGAATGAAATTATAATTTTTATCTTATAATTTTCTTCTCTTCAAGAGAAATCCAGAGGCAATTTTGTTTAATTTTTATCATTTTTATTTAAACAGATATTTAATTTTGAAGTTTTTAAGGTTAAACTAAATTTTTTAAATTCAGTTTGATCTTAACAACACCGGGAGAGGGCATGTGTCCTCAGACCGATTGAAAGCGTGGATGATCTCGTATGGGGATCTAAACAGTGGAGCGGGTAGGTGTCGGCATATTTTTAGGTTAAGTGTTGTATTTTTGAAAAGGAGGTCGCCTACAGAAATTGTCGGCGAAATTTATATTTTAAATTTAATTTAAATATATATATAATTTAGAAAGTAGTATTTGATTTTTGAAAATAATTTTAAATTTGAAAATTTTAAGATATGAAATCAAACAGATCTCACATCCCAAATAGTTTATATAAACGAGCAACGTATCACAAACCGTGTATCTATCCCGAAGAATGATATACCGCTTGATGATAGGGCTCGATTAAATAAACTAAAAGATTTGTGACATCCGTTTGGTCCGCAAACCAATTTTATAAGCCGACAAGTTCTTCCGCTTAATATGAAAGTATTAAACGAGGTTTATATTACCCAGGTTCTTTAAAATTCCCTATAAGGGCAAGCCCTATAGTTAATTACATCTTAAGTGACGGGAATCACCTAAGAAAACTCTCGATAATAATCAATAATTCTGCTCTCAAGGATCTCAAAGTTTAAGTTTTCAAGGGATTGAATTTTGGAATTTCAATAGGGAATGGATCAAATTTGGAACATTTTGTTTTGGGAATCCAAAGGAAGAAAGGTAGGAGAAATTACGGATTCGAAGTGAACTTCGGTAATTTCCCGACTATCCTATTGTTTGGCTTGAATTTAGGAAAGTCCTAATGTCTATTTAATGTTTTGATTTTGTCAATTTTAATTAATTAGGGCTTATATTTATATGATAGAATCATATAAATAACTTGAAGATATGAGGGTTTACGTCGTATCGTACGACTACCTCGGAATCCTAAGACCGGTTAGGGCTTAATTTGCAATGCAAATGCCTAACAAAAAGTTGAGGATTTATGTTGCACTAGGAAAACTACCTCGAAGTCCTATGGCTTTGTTATTTAATTCTAGGAAAGTTTTGCTGAAGTAGACTCAGGTTTTGCTGATGACGATGGCCGTCGTCGCCCACCATGCTCCGAGCTCCTTGTTGTTGCAGAGGTTTAGTTTTAGAAATCATAAATCGTGGGATGAGAAAAGTGTTTTGGTTTAGAGAAAATCTTAATTTCCAAGTGTTTTCAATATTTTAATTAAAACAAATCTTAAAGTTGATTATAACGACACCGGTTAAGATCCCACGGCTCCATCCTTCCGGCATCATTATTTTTATCCGATTCACTTAGTCCGGATGAATTTGCTAAACTCAACTAAATGAGTTCCACACTTTCATTTAGACCGTGGGAAATCCCGTTAGCAACACGTAGGTTACATCATCCGAGGTATTCCCGATCATCCAACAGGACGTTTTAATTTAGTTGTAATTGTAGTTTTGTGTTCCGTTTGTGATTAAATTTTGAGTTGTTTTATATTTTGAAATATTGTGGTCGTGAATTTTATCTTGTAATGACTTTTAACTTAGTTTTGGTTTCGGCTTTAGGGACTATCCTAAAGGTGTGGGTTTTCATGCAACAGATTGTTTATCATGCAAGAAAAAGTAAGTGTGATGCAATTAAAGAAATTGCAATAATGTAAATTGCAATAAAATAAAAGCGTGCCTGGAGGTTCTTCCCGTTATCCCAAGCTGCACTTAAAACACAATTAGGATATTTAAGCAAGTTCCTAGGTAGAGCTAAGGGAAGGGTTATGGTTTTCTACCAAATTCCTAATCCTATAGCTAGTCATTTCCTATGACGTCTAGGTTTTGTGTTTTGGTTTGAGGACGATTTTCTTCATCAAAGAACAATTAAGTTCAATTGTTCTTATAAATATCCTATCATATTGAGGAAGTGCTTAAGAAGAATCTTAAACATCTTTTCAATATTTCTAGGATTATTTTAAGTCCAAATGAATTCAATTACACAAATGAATTAATCGTCCGAGGTTTAGTTAAGTTTTGTTGTTATCTTACTCAATGAACTAGGATGTTTGAATGTCCTATAAGTGAAGTAACATTTCATTTAATATTATGTTTAGGAGTTATAACAACTAAAGCTTTCGAGGGCAAATTGGTGTTCAAATGGTTTGTGATTTAGTTTAATTTCAATTAATGGGTTTAAATTTGGAATAGTGTTCAAGTTGCTTTATATTTAATTTCTTTCTGTTTTAGGTGATGTTATTTAATTCAATTTAATTTTAAATTTAATTTAATTTAATTTAATTTTAATTTAATTTAATTCAATTTAATTCAATTTAGTTTGATTTGATGTTGAATTAATTCAATTTGATTTGATTTGATTTCTTTTAATTTAATTTAATCTGATTTAATTTTAATTTAATTTAATTTAATTTAATTTAATTTAATTTGATTTAGTTTGATTTGTTTTAACTTAATTTAATTTAAATTTGACTTTATCTATTTAATTTAATTTAATTTAATTTGTTTATTTAATTTAATTTAATTTAATCTTTAATTTAATTTTACTTTTAATTTTAATTTAATTTAATTTAATTTAATTTAATTTAATTTAATTAATCTTTAATTTAATTTAATTTGATTTAATTTAATTTAATTTGATTTGATTTATTTAATTTAATTTAATTTTTAATTTAATTTTATTTTTAACTTTAATTGAAATTTTAAAAGAGTTTAATAATTTAACTTTAGTTTAATGATTAAGTCTTTTAATATTTTAAGTTTGAGTCATCATTTTAATTAAGAATTAAATATTAATGAGATGATTAATTTAGGGATTTTTAAATTAAAGAATAAATCTCTTCCTAACAATATCCCTATTTTAATAATTCCAATTTTATTATTCTTCCCAAATTTAATCAATTATTTAATTAAGGTTTAATTATTTTAAATTATTTAAAAGGTTTCTACCCTTTGATTATTTAAATTTCAATCATCCAAATCAGATTAAGATCAAATATTTTACTTATTAATTTTATTAAACCTAAAGTTTTAATTAAGGGTTAAAATTTTAATTACCATTTTGCCCTTTAAGCTTAATAATTTCATAACTCACTAAATTGAGCTTAAATGAACTTGAAATTTTTATGTGACTTCACTCATATGTCAATAAAGACATGAGAGGAGAAAATGTGATTTTTCTGTATTTAATTTATTTATATAATTATTTTTGGTAGAAAATAGAAATTTCCAAGGAAAGTTTAATAACATGACCAAGGGAAAGTTTCTGTCCTTAAGAAAATTATGGGAGATTCCTAATGACCAGAGGACCACTTGGACCAATTTTGGTGATTTTTTGAATTATATTATTTTTATTATAATTATTTTAAGTTTTGGAGTGTTAATTAATTTAAAAATAAAATAAAGGTTGAAAAATAAATTTTATATTTTTCAAAAATCTCTCTGATATCAAGGAAGTCAGAGAATCAATGTTTACAATTTTCTGATTTTTCTTTGATTTATTATAATTATTTTAGTAAAAATGCTAGAAAATACATTTTTTTTATTTTAAAATTACCCTAGAGCTTTAAAATTTAATATCTCATTAAATAGACCTAAGAAAAATATGGGGTTTATTCCTAAGTGATTAAAATTCAAAATGTGACATTTTGGTGAATTTTATTATTTTTATGATTTTTATTATTTTTTAATTATTAAAATATTAAAATAATATTAAAAATCAACTTTTTTAGAAAATTAAAATTTTAATTTTCTTAAATTCCCCTGATATCGGAGAGGCTCCAAAACCAATTTTTTAAATTTTTAAAAAGTATTTTGAAAGTTATGAATTTTTAAAGTTTAAATTGACTAAATGGCTTAATCAACCCATTTAGTAGGGCTAACCAAGTCCAATTGACCTCAAATTTTTATGGTGGGTTCCTCTGATCCTAAAGGTTAGTGGAGAATTAATTTCAAGTCAATTTGATGTATGGTTAGCTCTAATTAATTAGGGATCTATTTTGGGTGTTTAAGCCAATTAGGGTTATTTTAAATGAACTAACTCAAAACCTATTTTTCCTAGGGTCCTCTGGTCATAAGGAATATCACCAAATTTTCCTAGAATTTATTTCACAACATGCTAATTATTGGAATTAAAATACTCAAAACAGTAACATGAATTTGAAAAATCAATAACTTCTCATAGGGATGGCCTCTGACTTTGGAAAATTCAGGGAATGTTCCCAAATTCAGAGGCTTCAAAAGCCCTATGGTCTCATGCCATAGTGAATTTCCTATATGCATGGAGAATTAAAAGAATGCAAACAGTAAATAAATTATTAAAAATAAAATACTTGATGAAATTAAATGATTTCTTTTCCACATTATTCTCCTCTGTTCACTGAGCAAGAAGGTATTTTTATTTTATTTTTATGATTTTCCTACACAAAGTTATGAATTTTTGATGTTTAGGGAATTAAATAAATAGAAAAATACCCTAATTTTCTATTTATCCACGCGGCGCCGCGTCAACCTCGGCAGCTCCGAAACGCCGCGTGTCACGCCCCCATTCAACGCCGCCATCTGACTCAGCTCTCCGGGTCCCGCGGTTCACGTACCATCTCCTGGTCCGACGCCATCTGAGCCGTCCGTCCGCGCGTGTATTAAATGGACGGCATCCGTTCATCGTCCCCGAGCGTCCTCACCCGAGAGCCGTCCACACTAAATCCCTAATATCTCACTCGATACTCGATGGATTTTCGTGTTCTTATGCTCTCATGGATTCGTCTCGAGAAGACGAACACATCCATACGGTTTATGTGGGATGAAATTTACTCAATAAAAATGGAGAATGTTCAGAAGCTCGGGAAGAAGAGTGAGGCCATACCTTTGCTCAGAGAAGTGTGGCTTCGATCTGAGGGTTGTTTCACCTTCGATTAGATCCCAGCAAGCTCTAGATGAAGTCTTCTGTTCTGGTGAATTGCCTAAGTAGGATTTTAACCACAGCAGATCACAAAGCTTGGAGGCTGGAGCAACTGGGTGGCCTAGAGATGGGGCTTTTGCTGTTGGACACCTTCTCTTGGTCTGGTGAAGGTGTAGGACCAATCAATTTGGGGATTGGCTCACTGTGGAGAAGTGTCCTGGTTTTGGGCTTGGATTTCAACTCTGAAATTGAGCTCACAGAGAGGAAATGGCAGGGGGATTTCGAGTGGGGATCAAATGCTCTATGTATGGGGAGTAGTCCGGAACAATTTTGGCGAGTTTCCTTAAGGTTTTTTTCAGCACCTCCCATGGCCGAGAAGGGGTGGTGTTTAAATAGGAGAGGGTGGAGGGCCTCCCGAGGAGAGTTAGGGCTTGGGATCAGCCTGCTCTCGGCAAGAGAAGAACAGCTACAATGGCCATCGGGGATGGGGCGACTCAACGAGTGAGAATTCCAAGTTCGAGCTCACATGCGAGCTCTCGACCCGGTGGTTTCCGGCGGCCGTGGTGGCCGGCCGGCCGGTGGTCAGTCACTGTTGTCATCGGGGAGGTCGGGGCTGGAGCTTAGTGTAATCAATTGGCCAATGCCATGTGTAAAGAGCTTGGATTGAAATGGAATGGGGGGAAGACCATTTTGGGTTTAAATGGGTCAACCCATGATTTTGGGCTAGGTTCACCACCCAAGGCCTGGTCTTGGGCTGAAAAGGATCACTTGGGTCAACCAAGAGAGAATGGTGTGGTCTCCATCCATGATGAGGTGGCTAAGCATGGTTTAGTGTGCGACATGCTTAAGGTAAAAAAGGGTTTAAGAAGGATTAGGAAAGGGGGCCCTCCTTTTGCCATTAATGGCTTGATCACATGTCAAGCCTTCCATGGCTTCATGTGGCTTGTCCATGGCTTGCATGGCTCACCTTTGGCTTGGGAAAAGTGGAGTCAATTTCATAAAAATGGATTTAAGAAAAATTTTGGTATTTAGGGGTAATTTGGCATGGGGCTTGATTTGGAATTATTTGATGATGGGATTAGAACTTAGGGAATGGCTTTGATTAAGTGGATGGCAAATGGAGATGTCATGTGGGCTTTAGGGTAGATTTTGGGCCTTTGGATGTGGTAAAAGATGGGCTTTTAAAATGTTTTAAGGAATGGGCCTTTAAGTTTAAAAATGAATTTATGGATGGGAATTTTGTAAAGAGGTTGGGCCAAATAATTGTTGTGTTTAGCTCATAGATGTGTCATGAGTGACTTGGAGCAAATTGGGAGTGATTTGAGTTTGAATTGGGTTGAATTTGGGCTTCTTTGGTGAATGGGCCAATATAGGTCAAATTGGACTAAGTTGGGCCAATGTTGGGCTAGGGTTGAAATTGATGTAAAATTAATGTTGAGAAATGTTTATGGGAGTGTTTCAAAGAGGTTTTGACTTTGGTTGGGCTTTGATTTTGGGGTTTGGGTTCATTTGGGTTAGGTTTGGGTTTAGGTCAAAATTGGGCCTTTTAGCTTTGGGTTGAATTTGAGTGGGGTTTGGGTCCAAATTTTGGGCAAATCATGTTAGTGTTTTGCTTGTGGGGGTGCTAAGGAGGATTTAGAAAAGATTTGGGGTTAATTGGAGTTGAATTGGGTGAGTTTGGGTTAGGTTTGGGTCATGGGTCCAAATTGGGTTTTAAGGCCAAAAGTGAAATTGGATCCAAATTTCAATAAAATTGGACTTAGATTTGGTCTAGATTGGTGTTGGGAATATTGAATTGAAGTTCAGAATTGAATTGGACCAGAATTTGGGTCAATTGGGTAGGTTTGGTTTGACATTGGGTTCACTTAGGGTTAAAATGGGTCAAATTGGGGGTTTTGACAAAAGTAGGGTAAATTGACAAAATTGGCCCATGGTGTAGTTAAACAAAATGAAATTGGGAATATTTGGGATTTTCTGGAATTTTCTGGGAATTTTCTGAATTTTTGGATTTTTTTGAGTCAAGAGGGGTATTTTGGGTATTTGGAGGGTATTGGGAGGTTTTCTTGGAATTTTTGGTATTTTTGGGTATGGATGATCAATTTGAGTGGAGAGAAATGTTTAGGAATGATTTTGGAGAATTTTGGGTGATTTGGAAATTTTTGAGAAATTTGGGTAGTTTCAAGGGTTTTGGGTAGGTTAAGCGGGTGTAGGGTCCCGGGGGTCAAAAATTGAAGATTTGGAAAATTGAAGATTTGGAAAATTGAAGATTTGGAAAATTGAAGATTTGGAAAATTGAAGATTTGGAAAATTGAAGATTTGGAAAATTGAAGATTTGGAAAATTGAAGATTTGGAAAATTGAAGATTTGGAAAATTGAAGATCGGGTAAATTTGAGTGGAATGAAATCATTTTGGTTGAGCCATGAAGCCACATCAAGCCCACATGAGCCATGAAGGGACTCATTTGAGGCATTCACTATGTTGTTCCTAACCCTCTTAGCCAAGGGCTTAGGGGTTAGGGACCATCCATGTGAATCACCTACATGAGTCAGGAGGTCAAGTTAGGTATGGGTGTGGTTTTAGGAGGTGTGTGAAAGTGCAGTGTATAAGTGTAGTGTGTGTGTAAGCCAGCCCCTTCACCAGACCAGGCCACCCGTAGGCAGTCCTAAGGCCAAAGAGTCCTATAGGAACTCATCCTTTAAACTTCCACATTTGATTTCAACCCTCTAGGTGATTAGGGGTCTACGAGTCAAGTTTGTGGAGTTTGCGGGGAGTTAAGAAGTGGTTTGAAATTCTAGATGGTGGATCCCAATTCTAGTCCTCTAAGATAGTCAAAGGAAAAGCCTAAGGCTAGATCCTAAGTACTAAAAAGAAGAAGAGAAGACCTCATCAAAAATGAGGTCAACAGTAGGATTTAATTAGGGCCGTCCATTTAAAAAAAAAAATGGACGGCATTCGTGCATCTCCTTCCATCTGGTCTCTCCCGCAGACAGTCTATGGTTAGAGCTTAAAATCTCGCTCTAATCTTGATGAAACTTCATGGGGATTTTTCCTTGAGCTTCATCGTGTCAAAACAAACGTATACATATGGATTTGTTAGGGTTTTGAAATCATTCATTTCACAAAGTGTCGAACCCAAGCCTAATCTAAGTCAAGTGAACCATACCTTAGCCTCAGTGGATGAAATTTCAATTTGATTAGCTCTACACCTTCGTGGCTACCTCAGCAAGCTTGCTCTAACTTCAATTAGGAGTTAAATTGGGTCTGGGTATGAGTTTGTTCAGAGGGTAACTCAGCTTGAGAAGCTGAGTTTGGAAAATGGTTTAGAGGCTATGTGGATGGCCAATTTCAATTGGGCTTCTCATCTCATAGTTCCTGAATGGATTTAGGATGGTTTATTTGAAGATTTGGAGAGGTTGGTTTCAGACTTCCAAAATGTCCTGTTTTAGGCTCATTCGGATGCACTCGAGTTAGTCAAATTGAGGTAATTTACTATGTTTCAATGCTGGATTTCTTTGGGAATCAGTTGCTAAGGTCCTAATGAAGGTTTTTTGTATTGAAAGTGTTTGGATTTGAGCAGTGTATAAGGTTTTCAATTCTCCTCTTTTCTTCTTCTTCCATGGGTTCGAGTTTAAGCCTATTTATAGCCTATCAAGAGGCCATGGCTAAGCTTAGATAAGCTTTAAATTGCTTGGGGATAAAGCTAACAGTTTCATGATGGCATGGAGATAACTATTTTGCTAGGTGGCAGCCATTGTTAAACTTCCCAAGACTACTCCATGTCATACTTAACTATGGTGAAGGTTTGGTCTCATACCTTAGCCTTCCCCTATTGGAAAGTTTGGGAGGTGGATAAGGCTGCCTAACATGCTTTGAGTCAACCTCCCTCATGTAGACTTATTGATTCATTCTATAGGTTCTAAGGAGAGTGACACATAAGTGCTCTTTTTCCTTAGTTCCATGACATGTTTTGATGAGAATTCCATGAATTTGGCTCATCTTTATTGGGTGGGAGATGAGGTGCATGTTGACTCCAATATGAGCTAATTGATCTCCTTCCACATGAGCTAACATGTCATCCATGTTTTGATAAAGAAGTGACACATAATTTTCCTCTTTTTATTATTTTCAAAATTAGGTGAATATGAGGTCATCTCATGATGTATGGATGACTTAAGTCAAGTTTTTTTCTCCATTGGATGGCTTGTGAGGTGGGTGATGACTCACCCATGTCATCTCTTAAGGCTTTCATGAAGGCATGATACCTCCTTCATCGTTCATGATAGTATCATGATGGTGTCTTTAATCATGGTTAGAATAATGGGTCATGGGTTATTTAATATGTTAACCTATATGTGATAAATCCTATGGGTCATGGATGACCCATTGATGACTTCACATGAAGTCATTTATGATGTCATGGTGGATTTCAAATTTGGAGTTCACTTTTCATGTCATATATGATATCATTTTAATTTGAATTGTAAGGTTATTTTCTTATAATTCCACTTTTAATTAATTATGTAATTAATTAAAAGTGTAGAAAAATTTTAATATTAATCTCATAAATTAATTAAAATAATTTTTGGGAATTAATAATTTAATTAATTTTATTGATTCGGTTCAAACTTGAATATTTTTCCTAAATTTGTCTTTGGTTGACCATAGTTGACTTAGGTTGACCTAAGTTGACCTAGGTTAACTCAAGTTGATCCATTTTGGTCTAAGGGTGACTAATTTTGACTTTCCTAACCTTGTCAGGGTTTGGGTTAATCATTATGTCCAAAAATTTTGTCACTTGGGATTTAATTTAGTCATGTTGATCAATTTTTAGGGTTAGGTTGACCCAATGATCAATGTGGTGTTCTCTGGGTTAAAAACTGATCAATTTGTACAAAGTTGTCTTCTGGGTCGAAAGTTGATCAACTTGTCCAAAGTTGTCTTCTGGGTCAAAAGTTGACCTATTGGGTCAGTAGGGTTGGTCATTGGGTCAAAAATTCACCAGTTTAACCAAAGTTGATCATTTGGTCAGAAATTGATCATTTTGACCAAAATTGACTTTTTAAGTCAAAAGTTGTCTTTTTAGGTCAATGGTTGGTCATTGGATTAAAATTTGATCAATTTGACCAAAGTTGTCTTTTTAGGTCAAAAGTTGACCTGTTAGGTCAATATGGTTGGTCACTGGGTCAGGAATTGACCAGTTTGACCAAAGTTGATTATTTAGATC
This sequence comes from Papilionanthe hookeriana x Papilionanthe teres, assembly GCA_022702705.1. Lineage (NCBI taxonomy): Eukaryota > Viridiplantae > Streptophyta > Magnoliopsida > Asparagales > Orchidaceae > Papilionanthe > Papilionanthe hookeriana x Papilionanthe teres. Next base: position 63,624,831 of record CM040428.1, on the reverse strand, counting down.
AAAGTTGACCTATTGGGTCAATAGGCTTGGTTATTAGGTCAGGAATTGACCAGTTTAACCAAAGTTGACTTTTGGGTCAAAGGTTGACATGTTGGGTCAACAGGGTTGGTCATTGGGTCAGGAATTGACCATTTTGACCAAAGTTGACTTTTGGGTCAAAGGTTGACATGTTGGTTCAATAGGGTTGGTCATTGGGTCAGGAATTGACCATTTTGACCAAAATTGACTTTTGGGTCAAAGGTTGACCTGTTGGGTCAATAGGGTTGGCCATTGGGTTAGGAATTGACCAGTTTGACGAAAGTTGACCATGTTGGTCAAAAGTTGACCAAATTAGGGTTTGTCATTGTTGATTGGATCATTTAAGAATATCATTAAAATTTAGATTAAAAGACCTTATTAAGTTTTTACCCTGGTCATTAGAGTTTATTAACTATCATTGGGACCTTTCACAAAAGTGAGGTCAACAATGTCAAATGTCAGAAAAGTGTCACACTCGTCGATTTTTTGACGCGAGTGAAAACCATTATTTATGCATCATTTATGCGTCATTTTTTATAACCAAAGGGTTAACTTTAACAAAACTGTCGCACCCATCATTTTTGTATGACGTACCTTGAGCACCGGTTATGTGTTGGTTAGGCATCAGTAAAAATGTCCATCGACTAGCCGTCGTTTTGTCGATGGATAAATTTGAAACCATCGCATAACCGAAAAAAATCCATCGAAAACTTATTGCATAAAAAATAAATAAACTCTTAATTTTGTATTTATATTACCACAACTACTATCACAATATTGATTATATAATTCCAAGTGTTTAACGAAATAGCTGAGCAATCAAATAGTATTTAATCCAATCAAATAAATAAATAAATAATGTGCTTTTATTCTAAAATATGCTGATCATTGTTCACAGAAAAATATTTGTCCAAATGCACATAACATAAGAAAAAAAGGGAAGAGCCTCTCCTAATCATCCTCCTCTATCACGTAAACCTCATCCTCATCCTCATCGTCCTCCGCTGCTTCCTCCTCCTCCATTATTGTTGTTGTCATGCCACACTCCCTCATCCACTGTCGAAGTTATCCAACTCGGCATTTAGCCATGTTGGCCTCCAACTCTGACCTCATCTGATGGAAGCAAACTTCCATCTCGACCAAGAAAGTCACAACATGTTTGGAGATCTCCTCATCCTATGCGATAGAGGTAGATGTTGCTGATGCGCTGGTGGAAGGGTGAGCATCGTAAGCAAACCTCTAAGACTAGAGCACGTAGACTCAACCATTCTTCATCTTTCCAGCAGGCTATCTCTATAGGTTGTACTCAGAAGTATCATGCTCTCATATCGTAATACCTCATAACGCTTGAGATCGGCACTCCTTCAACTACTCGAATCTCATATGCAAACAAAAGAATTTAATTCACTTATATATAATTTGTATTAACATCAAATTAATTTAACTCGTCAAATGCTTGGGTCGCACGGGGTCTATTGTCGATCCAAGACTGGTCGGACTGCCTCTTGTGGGTGCGCTCATGTACACTGCCAGCGGAGGGCTCTCTTCTAATCTTCATAGTTTGTTAATAAATGAAATTTTTAGAATACTACTTAGAACTATAGAAAACCATATAGAAGAAATTAAATATTACCAGGCTCTGCTTGTATTCCGTATATGGCAACACCACACTAGTGCGCTTGGAGGGCCTCATGCCTCTGTGGTTTAACCGTTTGTTCTGCTTTGCGTACTCCCTCTTATTCTGGTAGTCTGGAGAATCCTTGGCCCTATGCAATGTGGAAAAAACATCCTCTCCAAACTATAGAGGACACTGCCACAATTTCCTGATATTGCCAAACATGTCCCGTAAGCAATCGCTGTCTTTACGCTCAAAGTTACGCCAGATGTGCGCTTCGTGCTCAGGCCATTAGGAGATTGTTTATGCAAATATTATAGAGATTATGTTTGATTCATAAATAAATAAAAATAACTTAAGTTATTTTTTAACAATACGAACCGCAAACTCATAAAACCCAAGATCTCGATGACCATCGGGATCTCCTTTCACAACAAGTATGGTATGTCGTACTTGCTCCAAACAATATTCTAAATGGAATGAATAGTTTGGGTTAGGGGTATAACATTAAAATGATAATTTTTTAGTTTTATATTCAATTGAAAAAAATGAAAAGTTTACTGAAAATTTCTTACAAAAGAACTAAGATGTTATCGGTAGGCTCGATGCGGTAGCTGCTGCTTATCAACACATGCCTAGTAGAGGCAGTGTGAGCCTCCGATGCACTTAACCCTACCGCATGACAAAGGATCAATTCTTCATTATCTCATGTCATTTAAATCACTTCATCATGGCATCATACCAATTATACAATGCATACACATGAAATTTTATCCAAAATTAGGCATGTTAACCTATTTCATTTAAAATTCATAAAGTCCTAAATTCCATTTGCTTGAAACATTTCTATGACTCCATACATAGCATGGCATGCCTTATGGAGCCTTCCATGGACAACATGAAGTCAAAATTACCAAATTTGGCAAGTGGAGGTGACCACTTACTCTTCCCTCTTCACTTGGATTTACCCTTCTCATGCAAGGTCTAACCTTGGTTTTGTGCCCCAAGCCAACCATTTAAATTTAGCAAAACCTGCTCAAGGGTCTAAGGACTCACGCTAAGCACCTTGGGCCCAAGTTTGACCATGTTACAAAGGGGTTGAACCCAACCTAGCCCAACTCAAACCTCACTTTCCCTTTGGATTTAAGCCTTAGAGCCACCTTGGGACTAAATTGGGTTCACCACTCAACCATCTGTTGACCTCATTTTTGATGAGGTCTTCCCTTCTTCTTTTTAGTGCTTAGGATCTAGCCTTAGGCTTTTCCTTTGACTATCTTAGAGGACTAGAATTGGGACCCACCTTTTAGAAATTCAAACCACTTCTAAACTCCCTGCAAACTCCACAAACTTGACTATAGACCCCTAATCACCTAGAGGGTTGAAATCAAATGTGGAAGTTTAAAGGATGAGTTCCTATAGGACTCTCCGGCCTTAGGGATCGCCCCAGGTGGCCCGGTCCAGTGAGGGGCCGACTTACACTACACTTACACACTACATTTCCACACACTTCCTAAAACCACACCCATACCCAACTTAACCTCCCGACTCATGTAGGTGATTCACATGGATGGTCCTTAACCCCTAAGCCTTGCTAAGAGGGTTAGGAACAACATAGTGAATGCCTCAAATGAGTCCTTTCATGGCTCATATGGGCTTGAAATGGTTTCATGGCTCAACCAAAATGATTTCTTTCCACCTAGATTCACCCAATCTTCAATTTCTCAAATTTTCAATTTTTGACCCCCGAGACCCTACACCTACTAAACTTACCCAAAACCCTTGAAATTACCCAAATTTTTGCAAAATTTCCAAATTACCCAAAATTTTCCAAAATCAATCCCAAACATATCCACATCACTCAAATTGACCATCTATATCCAAAAATACCAAAAATTCCAAGAAAACCTCCCAATACCCTCCAAATACCCAAAATACCCTTCTTGGCCTAAAAATCCAAAAATTCAGAAAATTCCCAGAAAATTCCAGAAAATCCCAAATATTCCCAATTTCATTTTGTCCAACTACACCATGGGCCAATTTTGTCAATTTACCCTACTTTTGTCAAAACCCCCAAATTGACCCATTTTAACCCAAAGTGGACCCAATGTCAAACCAAACCTACCCAATTGACCCCAATTTTGGCCCAATTCAATTCTAAACTTCAATTCAACATTCCCAATACCAATCGAGACCAAATCCAAGTCCAATTTGATTGACATTTGAATCCAATCTCACTTTTGGCCTTAAAGCCCAATTTGGACCCATGACCCAAGCTTAACCCAAACTCACCCAATTCATCTCCAATTAACCTCAAATCTTTTCTAAATCTTCCTTAACATTCCCACAAACAAAACCCTAACATGATTTGCCCAAAATTTAGACCCAAGTCCCACTCAAACTCAATCCAAGGTCAAAAGGCCCATTTTTGACCTAAACCCAAACCTAACCCAAATCCAACCCAATTCAAGCCCAAACTACCCCAAATTTGCTTCAAGTTACTCATGACACATCCATGAGCTAAACCCAACAATTATTTGGCCCAAACTTTTACAAAAATTTTCATCCATGAACACATTCATAAACTTAAAAGCCCACTTCCCTTAAACCCTTCTAAAAGCCCATTTCCTTCAAAATTCAAAAGCCCAAATCTACCCTAAAGCCCACATGACATCTCCATTTGTCATCCATTTAATTAAATCCATTACCTAAGTCCTAAAATCATCATTGAATTATTCCAAATGAAGCTTCATCCAAATTCCCATCAAATTACCAAAAATTTCTTAAAACCCATTTTTATGAAATTGACTCAACTTTCCCCAAGCCAAAGACAAGCCATGCAAGTCATTGACAAGCCACATGAAGCCATGGGAGGCTTGACATGTGACCATGCCATTAATGGTAAAAGGAGGGGCTCCTTTCCTAATCTTTCATTAAGCCTTTTTACCTTAAGCATGTCACACACTAAACCATGTTTAGCCACCTCATCATGGATAGAGACCACACCACTCTCTCTTGGCCGACCCAACCGATCCTCTCAGCCCAAAATCAGGCCATGGGGAGGTGAACCAAGCCCAAAAGGTGGGTTGACCCATTTGGACCCAAAATAGGCTCATCCCCCATTCCATTTCAATCCAACTCCTTTACACATGGCAATTGCCAATTGATTGCACAAGCCTCCAGCCCTGACCCACCTGAGCTTCGAGGGTGACCCGACCTCGGCCGGCCGGCCACCGAGCCGCCGGAAAACACCATGGCCGAGAGCTCACATGTGAGCCAACATTGAAATTCTCACTTGCCGAGCCCCCCTTGCCTAGTGGTCACCATGGCTGTTCTTCTCCTCACCAGAGCAGCTGATCCCAAGCCCTAACTCCCCCTGGGAGGCCCCTCAGCCAGCTCTATTTAAACTCCACCCCTCTCGGCCATGAGAGGAGAGAAGCAAAAACCTTGCCAAAACTCTGCCAAAATTGTTCCAGACCCTCTTCCATCCTTAGAGCACTTGATCCCCAGTGAAATCCCCCTGCCATTTCTCCTCTGTAAGCTCAATTTCAGAGTTGAAATTCCACCCAAAACCAGGACACTTCTCCACAGCTGAGCCAATTCCCAAATTGATTGGCTCTACACCTTCACTCGGACCAAGGGAAGGTGGCCACCAGCAAAAGCCCCATCTCCAGTGCCACCCGGTTGCTCCAGGCCTCCAAGCTTTGTGATCGGGCTTGGTCGAAATCATATCCGTACAATTCACTGGACCAGGAGACTTCATCTGGAGCTTGCTAGGACCCAATCGAAGGTGCAACAACTCTCAGATTGAAGCCACACTTCTCTGAGCTAAGGTATGAGCTAACTCTTCATCCCGAGCTTCTGAAGATTCTCTATTTCAAATGCCTTAGTTTCAATGCATGTTAACCGTATGGATGCGTTCGTCTCTTCAAGACGAATCCATAGAGTATAAGAACGTAAAAATCCATGGAGAATCGAGTGAGATCTTAGGGATTTAGTGTGGACGGCTCTCGGGTGAGAACACTCGGGGACGATGAACGGATGCCGTCCATTCAATACACGCGCGGACGAACCGCTCGGATGGCGTCGGACCGGGAAACGGTGCGAGAACCGCGGGGCCCGGCCGCCGACTCAGATGGCGGCGCCCAATCACAGCGCGACACGTACCCCTTCGGAGCTGCCGATGTTTCGCTGGCGCCGCGTGGATAAATAGATAAATAGGGTATTTAATGTATTTATTAAATATCAAAAACTTCAAAAATTCATATCTCTGTGTAGAAAAATCATAAAAATAAAATAAAAATACCCTCTTGCTCAGTGAACGAGAGGAGAATAATGTGGAAAAGAAATCACTTAATTTCATCAAGTATTTTATTTTTTATAATTTATTTACTCTCTGCATTGTTTTAATTCTCCATGCATGCATACAATTCACCATGGCATGAGACCATAGGGCTTTTGAAGCCTCCGAATTTGGGAACATTCCCCGAATTTTCCAAAGTCAGAGGCCATCCCTATGAAGAGTTCTTGATTTTTCAAGTTCAGGTCACTGTTTTGAGTATTTTAATTCCAGTAAATAGCATGTTGTGAAATAAATTCTAGGAAAATTTGGTGATGTTCCTTATGACCAGAGAACCCTAGGAAAAATAGGTTTTGACTTAGTTCATTTAAAACAGCCCTAATTGGCTTAAACACCCAAAATAGGTCTTTAATTAATTAGAGTTAACCAGGCATCAAATTGACTTGAAATCAATTCTCCACTGACCTTTAGGATCAGAGGAACCCACCATAAAAATTTGAAGTCAATTGGACTTGGTTAGCCCCACTAATTGGGTCGATTAAGTCACTTAGCCATTTTAAACTTTAAAAATTCATAACTTTTAAAATACTTTTCAAAAATTCACCAAATTGGTTTTGGAGCCTCTCTGATATTAGGGGAATCTAAAAAAATTAAAATTTCAATTTTCTGAAAAAGTTGATTTTTAATAATATTTTAATATTTTTAATAATTAAAAAATAATAAAAATCACAAAAATAATAAAATTCACCAAAATGTCACATTTTGAATTTTAATCACTTAGGAACAAATCCCACATTTTTCCTAGGTCTATTTAGTGAAATATTGAATTTTAAAGCCCTAGGGTAATTTTTAAAATTAAAAAAAATGTATTTTCTAGCATTTTCACTAAAATAATTATAATAAATCATAGAAAAATCAGAAAATTGCAAAATTTGTTTCTCTGGTTTCCTTGATATCAGAGAGATTTTTGAAAAATATAAAATCCATTTTTCAACATTTATTTTATTTTTAAATTAATTAACACTCCAAAACTCAAAATAATTATAATAAAAATAATATAATTCAAAAAATCACCAAAATTGGTCCAAGTGCTTCTCTGGTCATTAGGAATGTCCCCTAATTTCCTTAAGGACAGAAACTTTCCTTTGGTCATGTTATCAAATTTTCCTTGAAAATCTCTATTTTCCACCAAAAATAATTATATAAATAAATTAAATACAGAAAAATCACATTTTCTCCTCTCATGTCTTTATTGACATATGAGTGAAGTCACATAGAAATTTCAAGTTCATTTGAGTTCAATTTAGTAAGTTATAAAATTATTAAGCTTAAGGGGTAAAATGGTAATTAAACTTTTAACCCTTAATTAAAACTTTAGGTTTAATAAAATTAACAAGTAAAATATTTGATCTTAATCTGATTTGGATGATTGAAATTTAAATAATTAAAGGGTAGAAACCCATTAAACAATTTTTAAATGATTAAACTTTAATTAAATAATGGATTAAATTTGGAAGAATAATAAAATTGAAATTATTAAAATAGGGATATTTATTAGGAAGAGATTTATTCTTTAATTTAAAAATCCCTAAACTAATTATATCATTAATACTCAATTTTTAATTAAAATGATAACTCAAATTTAAAATATTAAAAGACTTAATTAAATTATTAAACTCTTTTGAAATTTCAATTAAAATCAAAAATAAAATAAATTAAAGATAAATTAAATTAAAATTAAATTAAATTTAATAATTAAATTAAATTAAGACAAATTAAATTAAATTAAATTAAATTAAAATTAAATCAAATTAAATTAAATAATTAAATTAAATTAAATTAAATTAAACAATTAAATTAAATTAAATTAAACTAAATAATTAAATTAAATTAAATCAAATCAAATTAATTAAACATCAAATCAAATTAAATTAAATTAAGTTAAATTAAAACCAAATTAAATTAAGTTAAATTAAATATAACATCACCTAAGACATAAAGGAAATTAAATGTAAAGCAACTTGAACACTATTCCAAATTTAAACCCTTTAACTTAAATCAAATCATTTGAATACTAATTTACCCTTGAAAGCTTTGATTATTATAACTCCTAAATGAAACACTAAATGAAGTGCTACTTCACTCATAGGATATTCAAATGTCCTAGTTCACTGAGCAAGTTAACAAAACTTGAAAACCTCGGACGATTGATTCATTTATATAATTAAATTCATTTGGACTTAAAACAATCCTAAAAATATTGAAAAGATGTTTAAGATTCTTCTTAAGCACTTCCTCAATATGATAGGATATTTATAAGAACAATTGGATTTAATTGTTCTTTCGATGATGAAAATCGTCCTCAAACAAACAAAAACACAAAGAACCTAGACGTCATAAGAGATGATCAACTATAGGATTAGGAATTTGGTAGAAAACCATAACCTTTCCCTTAGCTTTACCTAGGAACTTGTTTAAATATTCTAATTGTGTTTTAAGTGTAGCTTGGGATGACGGGAAGACCCTCCGAGTACGCTTTTATTTTATTGCAATTTACTTTCTTGCAATTTACTTCCTCGCAATCTACTTTATTGCAAATGCACTTTACTTTTCTTGCATGATAAAACAACCGTTGCATGAAAACCCACACCTTTAGGATAGTCCCTAAAACCGAAACCAAAACTAAGTTAAAAGTCATTGCAAGATAAAATTCACCGCCACAACATTTCAAAATATAAAACAACTCAAAATTTAATCACAAACGTAACACAAAACTACAATTGCAACTAAATTAAAACGTCCCGTTGGATGATCGGGAATACCTCGGATGATGTAACCTACATGTTGCTAACGGGATTTCCCACGGTCTAAATGAAAGTGTGGAACTCATTCAGTCGAGTTTAGCAAATTCATCCGGACTAAGTGAATCCGATAAAAATAATGATGCCGGAAGGATGGAACCGTGGGATCTTAACCGGTGTCGTTATAATCAACTTTAAGATTTGTTTTAATTAAAACGTAAAAAACACTTGGAAATTAAGACTTCTCTAAACCAAAACACTTTTCTCATCCCTTGATTTATGATTTCTAAAACTAAACCTCTGCAACAACAAGGAGCTTGGAGCATGGTGGGCAGCACGGCCATCGTCGTCAAGAAAACTCGAACCTATTTCAGCAGAAACTTTCCTAGAATTAAATAACCAAGCCATAGGACTTCGAGGTAGTTTGCTCAGTGCAACATAAATCCTCAACCTTTTCGTTAGGCACTTGCATAATCATTTTATGCAAATTAAGCCCTAACCGGTCTTAGGATTCCGAGGTAGTCGTCCGATACGACAACAAACCCTCACATCTTCTAAGCTATTTGTTTGATTTTATCATACAAATATAAGCCCTAATTAATTAAAATTGGCAAGATCAAAACATTTAAATAAGTATTAGGACTTTCCTAAACTCAAGCCAAACGATAGGATAGTCGGGAAATTACCGAAGTTCACTTCGAATCAGTGATTTCTCCTACCTTTCTTCCTTTGGATTCACAAAACAAAATGTTCCAAAATTTGATCCATTCCCTATTGAAATTCCAAAATTCAATCTTTGAAAACCTTAAACTTTAAAATTCTTGAAAGCAGAGTTATTGATCATTATCGAGAGTTTTCTTAGGTGATTCCCGTCACTTAAGATGTAATTAACTATAGGGGCTTGCCCTTATAGGGAATTTTAAAGAACCCATGTAATATAAACCTTGTTTAATACTTTCATATTAAACGTGGAATTTGTCGGCTTATAAAATTGGTTCGCGTACCAAACGGATGTCACAAAGCTCTGGTTTATTTGATCGAGCCCCACCATCAAGCAGTGCGTCTATCCTTAGGGATAGATACACGGTTTGTGATGCGGCGCTCGTTTATATAAACTATTCTGGGATGCGAGATCGGTTTAATCTCATATCTTAAAACTTTCAAATCTAAAAATTATTTTCAAAGCCAAATACTACTTTCTAAATTATATATATATTTAAATTAAATTTAAAATTTAAATTCGCCGACAACTTCGTTAGCGACCCCTTTTAAAATACAATACAACCTAAAAATAAGCCGCACAAATTCTGGCGACTCCGCTGGGAAAATTCCTCTCTCCATTATAATCAAATAATTCTGCTTTCAAAAAAATCGGTAGTGTATCCATGTCCCTAATGGATCAAACTACCCTTCTTTCCGTTGGAATACTATGTTCATTTCTATCTTGAACAAGTATAGCCAACATTCTCTCGGATTTAGGAGCCACTGTTTAGACACCCCTAAACAGAGAGGTTCCGAGATCCTTTACCTCATTTCCGAGGTGGGGTGGACCCCCGATAGGTGTTAGTTTAGGAGTGATCCTTCGAGTCGGGAAGTCTTGCTTAAGACTTTCTTTTCCTTTCCGAATCGGATTCCTTACCTTCTCTACACCTTCGAACATTCCGTTCTAAATAAACAAACCCTCTAATAAGTGATTCTTTTAACAAATGATTCTTTTTTATAAATACATGAACAAAGAATGAGTTCGGACTCTTTTCAATTCCTTTCTTTTCGTCCCGAAGAAAAGAAGCATAACTTGGGACTCGACAACCGAATCTACCTCGCGAAATGGAAGCCCCGAAACCGATTTTCTCCTTCACCAACGGACCGGACTTCGCCGTCTATAAGGATGAGCCGCCCGACAATGGGGTCATCCGATTTGGACGAGGATTTGAAAACACGAACGTCAAGGTCACCGACGTCTCCCTCTTTGCACCGACGAACAAGGTATCCGAAGCCGAGGAACCACTCGCTCGAGTTCAACCTTAGGTCGACCCAAGAGTTTCCTCCCCGCAAAGGGTCCCGACTAGGAGGAGTACGCCGTCCGCAGAGGACCGCTCTCACTACCCCCACCGGTCTAGTTGTTTCCGCACCTACCCCGACTTCCGCCAAATCAAAGGGGAAAGAAATCCGTAACTATGGTAAACTCCGTTACCGCGGAGGGTACGGATCTTCCCGTAAGACCTTCGTCTTCGAAATCGGGTCCGGCTCGAAGATTCCGTCGCCGACAAAGACCCAAAGAAGAAATAGAAATAGAAGGATCGCCGGGGAAGCCGTAGCCGCCGAGATTGCCTTCCGGAGGAAATTCCGTAGTTGCCGGAATATACACCGTTACCGGAATATACACCACCGCTCGACTACATACCACTTTTGGGAGGAAGCAGGTTCCATCCCCTCTCCGCCGCAGAGGATGAAGAGAATGTTCGAAAGATTGCTGCCACATTACCACAGCCCGCATACTACAACGATAGCCGCAAGAAAAGAATCAGAACTACGTCGTTTACTCGACTGCAAACTTTGGTAGAGAAGCTAGCAAGGAAGGAAAACTGCCCCGTGTCGGAAATTCTACGAAGGATAGGGCGGGTGCCGGTCAAATCCCGTCTTGGGCCTCGAGTAGAACCCGCCGTCATGATAGAAAAGCCAAGCAAGAGAATGAAGGCTAGCCCGCCCGTCGTAGTATCGTGGTTACAGACAGGAGGATACCACCTTCCAAGCATTTGGCCGATGCACCATCCGGCCATAGACCTTCCGCCGCTAGAAGGATGGTGTGGCGTCCCACTACGGGGCGATTGAGACCGAAACGACAGCACTCGAGAGAGAAAGTCTCGCCAGAGGTCGGAATCCGAAGAAAGTGCTACCGCGATGAAGGGGACTCGTGAAAAAGGACCCGGCAACCATCGCATGACAACCACAAAGATACACAGAAAGCTCCGCTAGAAGATGCCATGGAAAAGTGGAGAACCGACATCCGACGGTTGGCAAAAGAAAGAGAAGAAAAGTTCGGAGATGAGATCGACTCATCGGAATTCATGGACAACGAATATGCAGAAATCAACATGGTTGAGACACGAGCTTCATCGACTTCTCAAGGTGCTCCTGCAGCTGCGCAGAAGAGAGGAGCCGAACCGATGAAGAGACAGCTTCGAGAAAAGGACGACACGATCGCTCAAATGGCGAAGAGGATGGAAGAGATGGCCATAGCTCTAGCCACTCTCCAAAGTCAAGTACAACCACATAGAGAGACACCCCGTAAGTCATTCACATCGTAGACGGAGGAAAGGAGATTACATCCGTCAATGGGGATGACCACTAAAAAAGGATACAACACAAAGTATGATCCCCGAAAAGGATATCAAGAACTTGGTAGAGCAGCAGTGCGAGAAGCCTTAGCACAATCGAAGAACGGGACATCCATTCGGACGGGCAGACCTTACCCGGAAGAATTCGACGCCGTCCAATACCCGAAAGGCTTCGTACCACCTCTCGTTTAAGACCTTCGACGGAACCGGGAACCCCCGACGAGCATGTTGCACACTTTCGTGCCGCTTGTTGCAATGCCGGCGGGAGCGATGCGTTACTCTTCCGACGCGTTCGTCAGCAGTCCGTCGGGAATCGCCTTCGACCGGTATGCGGAACTACCCAACGGTTCTGTGAAGACATTCTCAGAGCTAGAGAGTCTTTTCATTAAGCGATTTGCCGGAGCTCAGCACCACATCACTATAGGTGATTTAGTGGTAGAGAAACAAAGGCCGAATGAAACTTTGGTGGATTACATACTTCGATGGAGAAACTTAAGCATGAAGTGTGAACCACAACCGCAAGAACAACATGCAGTCGGCATCTTGCTTAAAAGCATTCACGGCCCGATAAGCACTTCTCCTCAAGGGATTCACTATTAAGACTTTTGAGAAGTTGTTAAGCAAGGCCGAAGCTTGCAAGAAGAGGCGAAGCAATTAAGTTTCTGCCGACAAGACTGACAAGCGGTAAGCCGGTGAAGACTTTCGAAAAGAAATCTGGGGTCGTTGCAGCAGTACTGACAAAGGCAAACAACCGATGCAAATACCACCGTAACGGCCGCAAAGAACCACAACAAAATTACCAAGCAACCCCGGTCCAGGCCATCGATCGTCTCCGCAGAGATGAACAACCGTCTCGTTCGCAACGTACATCGAGGAGCTTCGAGCGAGAGAATATCCGTTCAAAAATGAAGCGATCGAAGATGTTCCGTAGCTTAATGAAAACTCCAGATTTCCAGCTGCGAGCCCAAAAGACCGGAGGAAGTCAACAAGAAAGGTGATCCCAACTTTTGCCCCTACCATCGGATGCTTGGGCACAAGATGAAGACCGCATTACCTTCAAAAGTCGGCTCAACGACAACCTTCGGAAAGGAAATATAACAATCCCGAAGGAGTACATGAAGGAACCCCGTAAAGGAGGTTCCGTCAATGTTATCTCAACCGATCCCGTCATTCCGATAGATCCCTATGCAACCGACGATGGATGGACTACCGCCTCGGACGAGATCTTCGAAGAAGATTTTAGACGACATCCGAACCGCTTCGGTGCGAGCTTCAATTCGTAGTTCGAGACCTGTTAAGCCGTACTATCACTTGCGATAGAAGAACCACCTCGACAGGAGAAAATCGAAGAGAAGAAGAAAATCGACGAAGAAGAGAGGACTGAGATTCCTAAGGCTAGACTAGGGGCTGCTTATCCTAGGATAGTTGTTTCCGATTCGGGGGAGAAATCCCTCAAACCTCTGATCTTGTATGATTATCTGCTCACTTCGGTGGGATTATATAATGATAAGGGTGATGGCGTTGGCTACGTTTTGATCGTTTCTAACGATTACGTAACTAGCGACAATCCGGGCGTCGATTTCGATACCAACAACAATTCTCAAATCATACAAGATCTCGACGATCAAAATGACGAAGAAGGCATCCATCAAGGAGGCTACGAGAGTTCAACAAGCAACGGATCTATCCGTAAGTTTCGAGGAGCTCCGAGCTACGATAGAGTTAGAGCCTTCGGATTTTGAAGATAATCCGGAAGAGCCTGTCATTCCGATTCAGGAGGAGACACCAGCAAACTCTACACTAGATTCAGAAGAAATTACAGAAGTCAACTTGAGAAGTGGAAGAGTTCTACCTCCGAGAATGGGTCCAAAAGACAAAGGAAAGCAGGTGGTTGTTCAAGAAGAACCAACCCCAGCAGAAGAAATACCCATTCGAGAAGAAGCCGAGACGCAGGAGAACAAAGTGGACTACAACGTGCTAGCCCATCTTAGGAAACTACCGGCCAAACTGAGCATCTACGATGCTCTCATCTTATCAAAGGAGATGAGAGAAGCTCTGATCAAGGCCTTACTTGATCCGGAAATTGCTTAGCTCAAATGGCCGGAGATTCCTTAGATGAGGTTTGCTCGTTAAAGGAACAGACGAGGTGTTACCTTCACGGACAATGACCTACTACTGGGGATGCCAGATCACAACCGACCGTTGTACATTTCGAGCTACAATCGGGAAGTTTACGCTCTCCGCAGTTTTGGTGGATCCAGGAGCATCAATCAATATAATGAGTCTTCGAACACTAAGCATACTTGGAAATCGATGCTCGTGAGCTCGAGGCCGACAAAATGTTATTAAGAGGATTCAACCGTAAAGGAGAAAGAGCCCTCGGGTCAATAACGCTACCGATGAAGACCGGTGATTTAGCAAAGACAACCGCAAAATTTCATATAATCGATTCGAAACGTCGTTCAACGCTCTACTCGGGCCGACCATGGATACATGAAAACAGGATGGTACCATCATCTCTACACCAGTGCATCAAGTACTACGATGGAGGGGAACAGTGCATCAAAGGTGACTTGCAACCATTCTCCGTACATGAAATTGGAATCCATGAAGATGCAGCTTATTATGCACCGCCAAAGAAAACAATCTTCTCCAGAGATACCATAACAAATGAAGCAAAGAAAGTTCGAGACAACGAAGAACTTGAAGTTCTAGTCCAACAGTCACTCACCACTCCCTTCCGGCGAGATGGTGAAGGTTTCTCCACAACTCGCATCCGAGGTCGAGGCCGGGGACGAGGCCGTGGTAGAGACACTAGGACAATCGGACGTAAGAAACCAACCATCAATGTTGATCGGTATGATAGTTCGAAGAAGAAAAAGAAATCAAGCAAGAAGCGACGAACAATAAGTCGAAAGAAGCCGCAATACAAGATCTCCCTCGAAGATGAAAAGAAAGAAGAATACAAATCAATGTACGAGAAGATTAACCACTACGTACATACTATGACCCTAACTCCGATCCATTCTAATAAGATCGAGGGTATGGAGGTCAAAGAGGTACGTAGTGACGGTGCAAAGCCGATCAAATTCTACCGTGGTGCTTCTTCCTCCAAAACCGAAAATAATGTACAATTCGAAGATGTCACTTCATCGAATTAATGGAATTACCTTTGAGCGGTACTCTCCCCGTGTTCAAAATTTAATTCAACGTGGTTTCTTACCTCGACAATGGACAAAAGGCCAATCACAACATTTTGAAAAGTTATGGAATAACTCCGGCCGTCCTCCCAATTCAAAGTATGGACTCGGATTCGGCACGTAGGGTCGGCCGACGATACCGAATTTTGCTTGGTTGTCACTTGCAAGTCCAATGAAAACTGCATGGAAACTACAGTACGAACTCGAAGATTTACAAATCGGAGACGCTCCACCGAATTCGAAGAAGAAATTAAATCCACAATAGATGAGTTAACGGAAGTTAACTTAGGTACTAACGAAGAGCCTAAACCTACCTTTGTTAGCTCCTTACTCAATAAAGAAGACTCCGAAGAAATAATCAAGTTATTAATGGAATTTAAAGACCGTTTTGCTTGGAGCTACGATGAAATGCCGGGATTAGCCCCGGAGGTTGCGATCCATAAGCTAGGAGTGGATCCTACTTCGTTCCGATCGGACAAGGTCCCGAAGAATGCGTCTGGAAATCGAACAACAAGTCATAGCCGAAGTTAAAAAGCTAATAGACGCTAAATTTGTCCGTGAAGAACAATACCCGACCCGGTTAGCCAATGTGGTGCCGACCAGAAAGAAGAATGGTCGGATCGAATTTGTGTGGACTTTAGAGATTTAAACAAGGCATGTCCAAAAGATGAATTCCCTCTACCAATTCCAGAATCGATGATCGATATTGCTTCGACACATGAAATATTCTCATTCATGGATGGATCTTCGGGATACAACCGGATAAAAATGGCTCCAGAAGATGAAAAGCTTACGGCATTCGAACGCCGATCGGAGTATTTTGCTACACGGTGATGCCATTCGGATCGAAGAACGCAGGAGCAACTTACCAAAGAGCAATGACAAGAATTTTTGATGATCTCATCCACAATCAAGTCGAATGCTATGTGGACGATGTCGTCATCAAAAGCAAAGTAAAGGAAAACCACTCGTATGATTCGAGAATTGTTTTCGAACGATTAAGACAATTTAACCTTAAGATGAATCCCTTAAAATGCGCCTTCGGCGTCACCTCCGGAAATTCTTAGGATTCGTTGTCCGACATCGTGGAATTGAAATCGACCCGGAGAAGATTAAAGCCATCTTAGAAATGCCGCCTCCCAAAACCTTAAAACAACTACGATCTTTTCAAGGGAAGTCGGCATATCTTCGACGCTTTATCTCAAACCCGTCAGTAGGTGTCAGCCTTTCTCGGCACTAGTTAAAAAGGACGCCAAATTTATTCGGGAAGAGAAATGCCGAAGGCCTTCGAAGACATTAAACAATATTTAATGACACCTCCCGTCTTAGCAGCCCCGGCCTCGTGAAGACCGCCGATACTTTACACCGCGGCTCTAGACGACTCCCTCGGAGCCCCGTTAACTTCGTGTCAATGATGAGGGTAAAGAAAATGCTCTTTACTACTTAAGCCGTCGTTTACTTCCGACGGAAGTAAGGTATCCCGCAATCGAAAAGCATTGTTCGGCCCCGATCTTCGCCGCTCAAAAGCTCGTGCACTACATGCTTTCTCATAAGGTCAACTCGATTTCGAAGTTTAATCCATTGCAATACTTGATGACTCGTCCAACACTTTCCGGTGGACTTGCCGGATGGTCAATGATATTATCGCAATTCGATATAACTTTCGTGCCTCCGCGTGCCGTAAAGGGACAAGTCTTAGCAGACTTTCGCAAAGACACCCTTTGCCGGCCGAATCTCCTCTCAATGATGATTTGCCGGATGAACAAATAATGAACCTAGAAGACCTCGACGATCGACGTTGGGAATTATATTTCGACGGAGCATCTTCGAAGACACAAAGACGAAGAATCGCAAGTGATAGTGTCTTGCAGACGGTGAATCGGGCTAATCTTTATAACACCGGAGCGGGGGATGTTAAGATACTCCTACCACTCGACGAACCGTGTACAAACAACGAAGCGAATACGAAGCCCTCATAACGGGATTGGAATTAACCATTCAAATGGGAATAACGGACATCAACATCTACGGGATTCGCAGTTAATCATTCAACAAATCGCCGGACAATACAGAATTTTCAAACCAAGACTCGAACAATACTTCCAGTATGCCATACAGCTGTTGGAACAGATTCCAAATGTAACGATCTACAAAATTCCTAGAAAAGAAAATGCTTTAGCAGATGCTTTTAGCCCGTCTCGCAAAAGAATTTGCCTCGTTTGCAAGATGAATCGATGGAAGTGTCGGCTCACTGGACGTCAGATCCTATCACAACTCGACATAGACACGATACACAAATCGAAAAAGAAAAAGAATCAACTAGCAAGAAGTGACGTAAAACACAGTAAGATCGGCGACAGCCCATCGATAGATTACCCGCAAACAGAAAGCTACCAGACGATAGGTCGTCGGCCCATCGTATCAAGAAAAGAACTCGTCTTACGCATTAATAAACAACACACCAGTACGAAGGTCTTTTGATCAAATGTGGCTAAGGTGCCTAAGCGGGTCCGAGGCCCGTGAAATTGTTAAAGAGGTGCATTCAGGACTCGTTGCGCTCACCCACCGGGTCCGAAGATGAAAATGAAAATTAAAAGACTAGGGTACTACCGGCCCTCGATGATGACCGACCGCATGAAAATCGCCAAGAGCCGTCATCAATGCCAAGTGCACGGAGTGGTTCTACACCAACCTCCAAATGTGCTACACCCGACAATTGCGTCGCGGCCGTTCGAATGTCGAGGCACGGATATAGTGGGTCCAATAGAACCACCATCTTCGAAAGGACATCGCTTTATTCTTGCGGCTACAGATTACTTTTCCAAGTGGGCAGAAGCAGTTCCACTTAGAGAAGTGAAAGCACACCACGTGCTGCAGTTTTTCAAGAACCAAGTTGTCTACCGTTTCGGAGTGCCGCGCAGGATCATCTCGTATAATGGGTCAGCATTCGAAGCACACAAATCAACAATTTTGTCGTGAGACACGGAATCGACCGGCGATACTCGACAATTTACTACCCAAGAGCAAACGGTCTCGCCGAGGCTTTTAATAAAACTCTCGTTCAAATCTTAAAGAAAACCCCGGACGATAATAAGAGAAATTGGCACGAGAAATTGTTAGAAGCCTTATGGGCCTACCGGACAACCTTCGTAACTCCTACTCAAGCTACACCTTACGCTCCGGTGTATGGGTCCGAGGCAGTGTTACCTTTAGAGGTTCAACTTCCTTCACTCGTAATTGCAGATTGCAAACAAGATCACGACAGAAGAAAACGCCAGATTACGACTCGAAGAATTAGAAAACTTGGAAGAGAAAAGACTTGCAGCGCAGCAGAATTTAGAATTATACCAAGCTAAAATGGTTCAAGCCCATGACAAACTGGTCCGCCCAAGAACCTTCAAAGTTGGTGATTTAGTTCTCGTTCTCAAGAGACCTATTATTGCACACCGCAAGATAGGAGGAAAATTCGAACCCACTTGGGAAGGACCGTTTCGTGGTCGAGCAAGTATACTCGGGAGGTTCCTACCAGCCTAGTGAATCGCCGTGGAGAACGACATATGCTTCCGATCAACGGACGATACTTGAAAAAATATTACGCTACCCGATGTTTCGAAGGAATGAATTCTTCATCCCTAAGAAACACGGGTGAAGTAATTACTTATGATTGGGTCCGAACTCAAAATAATAAAATGTGCTAAAATAAATAAAATCATGATAATAAAGTTTTCCTTGTTTTCTTCTTCAAATCAAAATCTCTTCCCTGATCCTATCTTACTTCATTCCTGTTAAATTTCAAAATATAAGAATAATAAAAAAATGTATCTTTAATAAACATTTTCTTAATGTTCTTGTTCTTAAGATATGACCCCCGATCCTTTTCCTTGTCTTTTCGCAGGAAATGTCGAACCGGCGGTTGGTCTTGAACTTTAAGAATGGCGTAAGCCTCGCACTCGATGAAAAGAGGGTGAAAGATGGAGCGATAATCGAGATCGACTCGCATTTCGCACCAAGCAGCCTACAAGACGAGGAAAGTGACCGGGTCCCGGCTGACCGAGAAGAACTGCCCGGACAGACAGATGATGAAAGTGGGTGGCCCAAGCCACCAATCCAACAACAAGAAAAGAAAAGCAAACACCGAAGAAGATAAGAAAATAAAGTCCGTAGTCGCTACAGACGGAGGGCGAGCTTGCCGCCGCCGCGCCCGCAGAGATTCAAGAAGTTCGGAGAGCTACTCTCACAGCCACGCAACGAAGAAATAAGAATCGCCGTATCCGTAAAATGTTAACAAAACTAGCTGCGGACCAGCGCGACGAGACAATTGCTAATGCCAGCACTCACATTTCAAGGACACCGGTTCACCAGAACCCGAAGAAAGGAGGCCGGCTCCTAGGATAACGTAAAGAACTGTGGAAATCTCCGAAGATCGAAGAAAGAAGGCTACCACGCCACCGGATAGAACCACCGCAATGCATGACCTTGTTGCGTGAAGCAACCCCGGGGATGTCCCGACAAGCATCATCCCCGAGGAGCCGAGGTATGCAGGGGAACGTGAAGGGATCGAACCATATATCCCACAATATGTCACAAGGCCTCGCCATCTGCAGATCATTCCGAATACGAGCCGGAGAGGATGCAGAATGTTGAAAAGAAAACTTTCGAATACTTCGAGAGAATTAAAGGAAGAAGGATCAACATACTAGAAGGCCTCGAGCTACACACCGACGTATTCTCGCAGTATGAACAACAAGAAATCGTGGATTGTATCCGAGATTCGAAAAGAATGGGCCGAGCAGGCCGCCCGAGGGAAAACACATACTCGTAACCCCGGAGATGGATGCCGTGGAAAGGAAGAATCACAATACAATGCGGATGTCGCTACAACTTTGCCGAAGACAGAAGGGAAACCCACCGGAATACTCCGTCATGGGCAAGTAGATCCGATGCCATCAGTTATCAAGAGAATGGTAAAAAGATTGATAACATGGAGGGTACCGCCAGCAGATCGCATACCCAATAGCCGCATTATCAACATCTACAAACAGGGTGACCGCATACCCCCACATATCGATCACCACGACTTCGTCGACCTTTCGCACGGTCTCTTTCCTGAATGAGTGCAACATCATGTTCGGATCCGACCTCCGGATAGCAGTGCCCGGTGAGTTCCGAGGGCCGTAAAGATACCTTTACCGGTGGGTTCCGTCATGATACCGCAAGGTAACTGGAGCAGATATCGCAAAGCATCGCATACCGTGGGTGCCAGTGGAGCGAATCTCGCTACTTTCAGTGAGGATGGACGACAAGAAAATACCTTACCATTTCCAACCGTATCCGGAGCTAGAGAACCTCCGCACTTACGAGCCGTGAGTTACATGGGAAATATCACACCTCTAACGTACATCCAACAGCATCCTTGCCAAGGATGGCTTGGAAGGTGATGTTATAGACCATGTACCTCACTATTCAGACATGGATTTTTGACAGATGATTCTTTTGATGGATCAACAAAGATCATACACAGTTCGTTTTGAGTCTACATGGATTGTATGAAATATATTCCAGATCGAGTTGTACGACGTATTTTCAACATGATTGGAATGAAAGTGACCATGTCACGTTTTTGGCCTTCACCTCTTTTGTGCAAATTGATTGGGAAACGCCATTAAAGTTAAATAAACTTCGAACAAAGAACAGAAGAGAAATAAAAAAAAAGAGAATAAAAGAAAACTTAAAAAAAAAAATCTAAAAATGACAAACACCTAGTTCACATGAACATTAAATAAACAATAAAATAAAATTTGAACCATTAAAAGACAAACGAAATCAACATGAATGATAAATCAAATCACAAAGCAAATTCTCAATCAAATTTCAAATTCAATTTTTCCAAATTCCAAGTCAAATTCTCAATCAAATTCCAAATCCACTCTCAATCAAATTTCAAATTTGATCTTCCCAAATCTCAAATCAAATTCTCAATCAAATTCCAAATCCAATCTCGATCAAGTTTCAAACTTGATCATCCAAATTTCAAATCAAATTTCGATCGAGTTCAAACTCATCCTTCCAAATTCAAATTCAATCTTTCCAGATTCTAAATCTCTATCAAATCTCAAATCCGATCTTCTAGATCTCAAATCAAATCTCAATCAAAAAATTCAAAATTCAAATCTTTTGGGTCGAGGATTTTACATCCAAGACTGCACTGCTTTAGGATTCTTTTCCTATTGCACTGAAATACATCAAATTCAAACTTTTGGGTCTAGGATTTTACATCCAAGACCGCACTCGCTTTAGGATTCTTTTCCTATCGCACCGAAATACATCAAATTCAAACTTTTGGGTCGAGGATTTTACATCCAAGACCGCACCGCTTTAGGATTCTTTTCCTATCGCACCGAAATACATCAAATTCAAATTCAAACTTTTGGGTCGAGGATTTTACATCCAAGACCGCACCGCTTTAGGATTCTTTTCCTATCAGCACCGAAGTACATCAAATTCAACCTTTTGGGTCGAGGATTTTACATCCAAGACCGCACCGCTTTAGGATTCTTTTCCTATCGCACCGAAATACATCAAATTCAAACTCCTTTCGGGTCGAGGATTTTACATCCAAGACCGCACCGCTTTAGGATCCTTTTCCTATCGCACCGAAGTACATCAAATTCAAACTCTTTCGGGTCGAGGATTTTACATCCAAGACTCGCATCGCTTTAGGATTCTTTTCCTACCGCACCGAAATACATCAAATTCAAATTCAAACTTTTGGGTCGAGGATTTTACATCCAAGACCGCACCGCTTTAGGATTCTTTTCCTATTGCACCGAAATACATCAAATTCAAACTTTTGGGTCAAGGATTTTACATCCAAGACCGCACCGCTTTAGGATTCTTTTCCTATCAGACCGAAGTACATCAAATTCAACCTTTTGGTCGAGGATTTTACATCCAAGATCGCACCGCTTTAGGATTCTTTTCCTATCGCACCGAAATACATCAAATTCAAACTTTTGGGTCGAGGATTTTACATCCAAGACCGCATCGCTTTAGGATTCTTTTCCTATCAGCACCGAAGTACATCAAATTCAAACTTTTGGGTCGAGGATTTTACATCCAAGATCGCATCGCTTTAGGATTCTTTTCCTATCAGCACCGAAGTACATCAAATCAAACTCTTTTGGGTCGAGGATTTTACATCCAAGACCGCACCGCTTTAGGATTCTTTTCCTACCGCACCGAAATACATCAAATTCAAATTCAAACTTTTGGGTCGAGGATTTTACATCCAAGACCGCACCGCTTTAGGATTCTTTTCCTATTGCACCGAAATACATCAAAATTCAACTTTTGGGTCGAGGATTTTACATCCAAGACCGCATCGCTTTAGGATTCTTTCCCTATTGCACCGAAATACATCAAAATTCAACCTTTGGGTCGAGGATTTTACATCCGAGATCGCATTGCTTTAGGATCTTTTCCCTATCGCAATGAAATACATCAAATCAAAATCAAACTCTCGAGGTTAAGGATTTTACATCCAACACCGCATTACTCTGAGATATCTTCTCATTGCAACGATTCAATCTAATCAATTCAATTTTCTTTCGAGGTTGGAGATGTTACATCTAAAACCTCAAAATCCCAATTTTCATTTCAAATCAAATCCCTCAAATTAATTTCGACAAAACTTCAATCTAAATTAAAACTCCAAACTAAAATTTAAACTCACACATCAAAACATAAATTGAAACAAAATAAAATCTAAATCAAAATTCCCCGCATCATGTGATTTGGGATTCACCTCCTTTTCCTTTCCCCAACGAGAGTTCGAGAATCTCCGGCTTCGTAGATATACTCGACACTCCCCAACAGAAACTCTTCTACTTCGTCCTAAGTTCGTCACTTGGACATCCGTGTTGGTTTTGTTGATCGCTTCGGTCAACACCAATACGCGCGGTGTGCTCCGTCAGCTCACCACACCTATTGGGGGTCCATTTGTCGACCTCATTTTCGATGAGGTCTTCCCTTCTTCTTTTAGTGCTTAGATCTGAACTTCAGCTTTTCCTTCGACTATCTTAGAGGACTAGAATCGGGACCCACCTTTTAGAAATTCAAACCACTTCTAAACTCCCCGCAAACTCCACAAACTTGACTATAGACCCCTAATCACCTAGAGGGTTGAAATCAAATGTGGAAGTTTAAAGGATGAGTTCCTATAGGACTCTCTGGCCTTAGGACTGCCCTGGGTGGCTTGGTCTGGTGAAGGGGCTGACTTACACTACACTTACACACTACATTTCCACACACTTCCTAAAACCACACCCATACCCAACTTAACCTCCTGACTCATGTAGGTGATTCACATGGATGGTCCTTAACCCCTAAGCCCTCGCTAAGAGGGTTAGGAACAACATAGATGAATGCCTCAAATGAGTCCTTTCATGGCTCATATGGGCTTGAAATGGTTCCATGGCTCAACCAAAATGATTTCTTTCCACCTAGATTCACCCAATCTTCAATTTCCCAAATTTT
Organism: Papilionanthe hookeriana x Papilionanthe teres; assembly: GCA_022702705.1. NCBI lineage: Eukaryota > Viridiplantae > Streptophyta > Magnoliopsida > Asparagales > Orchidaceae > Papilionanthe > Papilionanthe hookeriana x Papilionanthe teres. The sequence goes on along the minus strand of CM040428.1, from coordinate 63,601,027 downwards.
CAATTTTTGACCCCCGAGACCCTACACCTACTAAACTTACCCAAAACCTTGAAATTACCCAAATTTTTGCAAAATTTCCAAATTACCCAAAATTTTCCAAAATCAATCCCAAACATCTCCACATCACTCAAATTGACCATCTATATCCAAAAATACCAAAAATTCCAAGAAAACCTCCCAATACCCTCCAAATACCCAAAATACCCTTCTTGGCCTAAAAATCCAAAAATTCAGAAAATTCCCAGAAAATTCCAGAAAATCCCAAATATTCCCAATTTCATTTTGTCCAACTACACCATGGGCCAATTTTGTCAATTTACCCTACTTTTGTCAAAACCCCCAAATTGACCCATTTTAACCCAAAGTGGACCCAATGTCAAACCAAACCTACCCAATTGACCCCAATTTTGGCCCAATTCAATTCTAAACTTCAATTCAACATTCCCAATAAAAATCTAGACCAAATCAAAGTCCAATTTGATTGACATTTGAATCCAATCTCACTTTTGGCCTTAAAGCCCAATTTGGACCCATGACCCAAGCTTAACCCAAACTCACCCAATTCATCTCCAATTAAACTCAAATCTTTTCTAAATCTTCCTTAACATTCCCACAAACAAAACCCTAACATGATTTGCCAAAATTTAGACCCAAGTCCCACTCAAACTCAATCCAAGGTCAAAAGGAATCCAAGGTCAAAAGGCCCATTTTTGACCTAAACCCAAACCTAACCCAAATCCAACCCAATTCAAGCCCAAACTACCCCAAATTTGCTTCAAGTTACTCATGACACATCCATGAGCTAAACCCAACAATTATTTGGCCCAACCTTTTACAAAAATTTTCATCCATGAACACATTCATAAACTTAAAAGCCCACTTCCCTTAAACCCTTCTAAAAGCCCATTTCCTTCAAAATTCAAAAGCCCAAATCTACCCTAAAGCCCACATGACATCTTCATTTGTCATCCATTTAATTAAATCCATTACCTAAGTCCTAAAATCATCATTGAATTATTCCAAATGAAGCTTCATCCAAATTCCCATCAAATTACCAAAAATTTCTTAAAACCCATTTTTATGAAATCGACTCAACTTTCCCCAAGCCAAAGACAAGCCATGCAAGTCATTGACAAGCCACATGAAGCCATGGGAGGCTTGACTTGTGACCATGCCATTAATGGTAAAAGGAGGGGCTCCTTTCCTAATCTTTCATTAAGCCTTTTTACCTTAAGCATGTCACACACTAAACCATGTTTAGCCACCTCATCATGGATAGAGACCACACCACTCTCTCGGCTGACCCAACCGATCCTCTCAGCCCAAAATCAGGCCATGGGGAGGTGAACCAAGCCCAAAAGGTGGGTTGACCCATTTGGACCCAAAATAGGCTCATCCCCCATTCCATTTCAATCCAACTCCTTTACACATGGCAATTGCCAATTGATTGCACAAGCCTCCAGCCCTGACCCACCTGAGCTTCGAGGGTGACTCGACCTCGGCCGGCCGCCACCGGGCCGCCGGAAAACACCATGGCCGAGAGCTCACATGTGAGCCAACATTGAAATTCTCACTTGCCGAGCCGCCCTCGCCCAGTGGTCACCATGGTCGTTCTTCTCCTCACCGAGCAAGCTCGATCCCAAGCCCTAACTCCCCCGGGAGGCCCCTCACCCACTCTATTTAAACTCCACCCCTCTCGGCCATGAGAGGAGAGAAGCAAAAACCTTGCCAAAACTCGCCAAAATTGTTCCGCACCCTCTTCCATCCTTAGAGCACTTGATCCCCAGTGGAAATCCCCCTGCCATTTCTCCTCCGTAAGCTCAATTTCGTAGTCGAAATTCCACCCAAAACCAGACACTTCTCCACAAGTGAGCCAATTCCCAAATCGATTGGCTCTACACCTTCACCGCACCAAGGGAAGGTGGCCACCAGCAAAAGCCCCATCTCCGAGCCACCCAGCTGCTCCAGCCTCCAAGCTTTGTGATCGGCTCGGTCGAAATCATATCCGGACAATTCACTGCATCCAGAGACTTCATCCTGAGCTTCGCAGACCCAATCGAAGGTGCAACAACTCTCGCATTGAAGCCACACTTCTCTGAGCCAAGGTATGAGCTAACTCTTCATCCCGAGCTTCTGAAGATTCTCTATTTCAAATGCCTTAGTTTCAATGCATGTTAACCGTATGGATGCGTTCGTCTCTTCAAGACGAATCCATAGAGTATAAGAACGTAAAAATCCATCGAGAATCGAGTGAGATCTTAGGGATTTAGTGTGGACGGCTCTCGGGTGAGAACACTCGGGGACGATGAACGGATGCCGTCCATTCAATACACGCGCGGACGAACGGCTCGGATGGCGTCGGACCGAGAAACGGTGCGAGAACCGCGGGGCCCGGCCGCCGACTCGGATGGCGGCGCCCAATCACAGCGCGACACGTACCCCTTCGGAGCCGCCGATGTTTCGCCGGCGCCGCGTGGATAAATAGATAAATAGGGTATTTAATGTATTTATTAAATATCGAAACTTCAAAAATTCATATCTCTCGTGTAGAAAAATCATAAAAATAAAATAAAAATACCCTCTCGCTCAAGGTGAACGAGGAGAATAATGTGGAAAAGAAATCACTTAATTTCATCAAGTATTTTATTTTTTATAATTTATTTACTCTCTGCATTGTTTTAATTCTCCATGCATGCATACAATTCACCATGGCATGAGACCATGTGACTTTGAAGCCTCCGAATTTGGGAACATTCCCCGAATTTTCCAAAGTCGAGGCCATCCCTATGAAGAGTTCTTGATTTTTCAAGTTCAGGTCACTGTTTTGAGTATTTTAATTCCAGTAAATAGCATGTTGTGAAATAAATTCTAGGAAAATTTGGTGATGTTCCTTATGACCAGCAGAACCCTAGGAAAAATAGGTTTTGACTTAGTTCATTTAAAACAACTCTAATTGGCTTAAACACCCAAAATAGGTCTTTAATTAATTAGAGTTAACCAGGCATCAAATTGACTTGAAATCAATTCTCCACTGACCTTTAGGATCAGAGGAACCCACCATAAAAATTTGAAGTCAATTGGACTTGGTTAGCCCCACTAATTGGGTTGATTAAGTCACTTAGCCATTTTAAACTTTAAAAATTCATAACTTTTAAAATACTTTTCAAAAATTCACCAAATTGGTTTTGGAGCCTCTCTGATATCAGGGGAATCTAAGAAAATTAAAATTTCAATTTTCTGAAAAAGTTGATTTTTAATAATATTTTAATATTTTTAATAATTAAAAAATAATAAAAATCACAAAAATAATAAAATTCACCAAAATGTCACATTTTGAATTTTAATCACTTAGGAACAAATCCCACATTTTTCCTAGGTCTATTTAGTGAAATATTGAATTTTAAAGCCCTAAGGTAATTTTTAAAATTAAAAAAAATGTATTTTCTAGCATTTTCACTAAAATAATTATAATAAATCATAGAAAAATCAGAAAATTGCAAAATTTATTTCTCTGGTTTCCTTGATATCAGAGAGATTTTTGAAAAATATAAAATCCATTTTTCAACATTTATTTTATTTTTAAATTAATTAACACTCCAAAACTCAAAATAATTATAATAAAAATAATATAATTCAAAAAATCACCAAAATTGGTCCAAGTGCTTCTCTGGTCATTAGGAATGTCCCCTAATTTCCTTAAGGACAGAAACTTTCCTTTGGTCATGTTATCAAATTTTCCTTGAAAATCTCTATTTTCCACCAAAAATAATTATATAAATAAATTAAATACAGAAAAATCACATTTTCTCCTCTCATGTCTTTATTGACATATGAGTGAAGTCACATAGAAATTTCAAGTTCATTTGAGTTCAATTTAGTAAGTTATAAAATTATTAAGCTTAAGGGGTAAAATGGTAATTAAACTTTTAACCCTTAATTAAAACTTTAGGTTTAATAAAATTAACAAGTAAAATATTTGATCTTAATCTGATTTGGATGATTGAAATTTAAATAATTAAAGGGTAGAAACCCATTAAACAATTTTTAAATGATTAAACTTTAATTAAATAATGGATTAAATTTGGAAGAATAATAAAATTGGAATTATTAAAATAGGGATATTTATTAGGAAGAGATTTATTCTTTAATTTAAAAATCCCTAAACTAATTATATCATTAATACTCAATTTTTAATTAAAATGATAACTCAAATTTAAAATATTAAAAGACTTAATTAAATTATTAAACTCTTTTGAAATTTCAATTAAAATCAAAAATAAAATAAATTAAAGATAAATTAAATTAAAATTAAATTAAATTTAATAATTAAATTAAATTAAGACAAATTAAATTAAATTAAATTAAATTAAAATTAAATCAAATTAAATTAAATAATTAAATTAAATTAAATTAAATAATTAAATTAAATTAAATTAAACAATTAAATTAAATTAAATTAAACTAAATAATTAAATTAAATTAAATCAAATCAAATTAATTAAACATCAAATCAAATTAAATTAAATTAAGTTAAATTAAAACCAAATTAAATTAAGTTAAATTAAATATAACATCACCTAAGACATAAAGGAAATTAAATGTAAAGCAACTTCAACACTATTCCAAATTTAAACCCTTTAACTTAAATCAAATCATTTCAATACTAATTTACCCTCGAAAGCTTTGATTATTATAACTCCTAAATGAAACACTAAATGAAGTGCTACTTCACTCATAGGATATTCAAATGTCCTAGTTCATCGAGCAAGTTAACAAAACTTCGAAAACCTCGACGATTGATTCATTTATATAATTAAATTCATTCGACTTAAAACAATCCTAAAAATATCGAAAAGATGTTTAAGATTCTTCTTAAGCACTTCCTCAATATGATAGGATATTTATAAGAACAATTGGATTTAATTGTTCTTTGATGATGAAAATCGTCCTCAAACAAACAAAAACACAAAGAACCTAGACGTCATAGGAGATGACTAGCTATAGGATTAGGAATTTGGTAGAAAACCATAACCTTTCCCCTAGCTTTACCTAGGAACTTGTTTAAATATTCTAATTGTGTTTTAAGTGTAGCTTGGGATGACGGGAAGACCCTCCGAGTACGCTTTTATTTTATTGCAATTTACTTTCTTGCAATTTACTTCCTCGCAATCTACTTTATTGCAAATGCACTTTACTTTTCTTGCATGATAAAACAACTGTTGCATGAAAACCCACACCTTTAGGATAGTCCCTAAAACCGAAACCAAAACTAAGTTAAAAGTCATTGCAAGATAAAATTCACCGCCACAACATTTCAAAATATAAAACAACTCAAAATTTAATCACAAACAGTAACACAAAACTACAATTGCAACTAAATTAAAACGTCCCGTTGGATGATCGGGAATACCTCGGATGATGTAACCTACGTGTTGCTAACGGGATTTCCCACGGTCTAAATGAAAGTGTGGAACTCATTCGACTGAGTTTAGCAAATTCATCTCGGACTAAGTGAATCCGATAAAAATAATGATGCCGGAAGGATGGAACCGCGGGATCTTAACCGGTGTCGTTATAATCAACTTTAAGATTTGTTTTAATTAAAACGTAAAAAACACTTGGAAATTAAGACTTCTCTAAACCAAAACACTTTTCTCATCCCTTGATTTATGATTTCTAAAACTAAACCTCTCGCAACAACAAGGAGCTTGGAGCATGGTGGGCAAGCACGGCCATCGTCGTCGCAGAAACTTGAACCTATTTCAAGCAAAACTTTCCTAGAATTAAATAACCAAGTCATAGGACTTCGAGGTAGTTTGCCTAGTGCAACATAAATCCTCAACCTTTTCGTTAGGCACTTGCATAATCATTTTATGCAAATTAAGCCCTAACCGGTCTTAGATTCCGAGGTAGTCGTCCGATACGACAACAAACCCTCACATCTTCTAGTGCTATTTGTTTGATTTTATCATACAAATATAAGCCCTAATTAATTAAAATTGGCAAGATCAAAACATTTAAATAAGTATTAGGACTTTCCTAAACTCAAGCCAAACGATAGGATAGTCGGGAAATTACCGAAGTTCACTTCGAATCGTTGATTTCTCCTACCTTTCTTCCTTTGGATTCACAAAACAAAATGTTCCAAAATTTGATCCATTCCCTATTGAAATTCCAAAATTCAATCTTTGAAAACCTTAAACTTTAAAATTCTTGAAAGCAGAGTTATTGATCATTATCGAGAGTTTTCTTAGGTGATTCCCGTCACTTAAGATGTAATTAACTATAGTGGCTTGCCCTTATAGGGAATTTTAAAGAACCCGAGTAATATAAACCTCGTTTAATACTTTCATATTAAACAGGGGAATTTGTCGGCTTATAAAATTGGTTCGCAGACCAAACGGATGTCACAAAGCTTCTGGTTTATTTGATCGAGCCCCACCATCAAGCAGTGCGTCTATCCTTAGGGATAGATACACGGTTTGTGATGCGGCGCTCGTTTATATAAACTATTTGGGATGTGAGATCGGTTTAATCTCATATCTTAAAACTTTCAAATCTAAAAATTATTTTCAAAGCCAAATACTACTTTCTAAATTATATATATATTTAAATTAAATTTAAAATTTAAATTCGCCGACAACATCTGTTAGGCGACCCCCCTTTTAAAATACAATACAACCTAAAAAATAAGTCGCACACCATCTAGCTTCCCTGAGCTTGGAGGTGACCTGACACTGGCTGGTCAACCACCATAGATGTCAGAAAACACCATGCTCGAGAGGTCCCAATTGGGGAAAACCTAAAATCAAACCCCCCTGAGTTGGCTCAACCTGATTGGCCACCGGAGCTCTTCTTCCCTCCACCTAAGCAGCCTCTCAACCACTCTGGCTTGCTTTGCTGGCCACCATGGCCATGGCTATAAATAAGACTACCCCCACATCCAAATGATGAAGAGTGCTCAAACCTTAACTAAACTCTAGCAAAATTTCTTCAGACCCCCTCGCAACCCAGAGAAGCTTTTCCCCACAGTCTTCTTGCCCTCATTCCCACTTTCCAGGCTTACTTTCAAACCTGAAATCTTGGGTTCACTGCCACACATGGAATTCAATCAATTTCACAAATTTATTGACACTTAAGAGCTTCACTAGAGCAAGAGAGGAAATTTCCCACTAAAATCCCCATCATTTGAGGCATCTATCATAGAGCTAGACCAAGCCCATACCACCTGCTGAAGGATGTCTTACACAGCTCCAACCTCTGCCCAAATTGACACTTAGAGGTGGTTCACTAGCTCATAATGAACATGTAGAACCATTCTAATTGAGGCTACACCTCTTGGACAATGGTATGGACCATTTTTCCCAAATCTGAGCTTGGTTTGAGCCTTTATGAAGAGAAGTTTAATTTCATGAGCATGTAACCGTACAAATGTGTTAGTCTTAAGTAAATGATGGTGTAGGAACAAACCACACATGATTTAGTTGATAATCTAGGGTGAAATTAGGGTTATAAAACGAATGATTTTTGGGTTAGGTCAGTTGGAGACGATGACCAGGGGCCATTCGATCGCACGTGTATCGGACGGACGTCCCAGACCGCGCTGGATGAAGTATTTGTTTGTAAATGCAGAGCTGCATGGCAGTTGATGCGGATGGTGGCGTCGAATTAGAGTGCTTCGCGTGGAAAGCTCTACGAATATGTTGTTGCGTTGGCGCCGACGTAGTTAATTAGAAAAATAGACCTTTTTTATTTAATTAATTGAGAAAAATTCAAAAATTCATAACTTTGTGTAGAAAAATCGTAAAAATAAAATAAAAATATATTTGTGCTAAAAAATAGAGGAAACTCTATGGACCAAAAATTAAAATTATTTGACTTATATTTATTTTTAAATTAATTAAATACCCTAAATTTTCATTAAATTATAACTAATTAATTATTAATTGCCATAAAATGAAATTTGGTTTGTTCTCCCTCCTATTGGAAATCTACTGTACTTTTTTCCAAAACAAGAGAGCATTTCTAATATAGTGAACCCTAATTTGCAAAGTTAAGTCATCCTGTTGACCTCATTTTTGATGAGGTCTTCTCTTCTTCTTTTTAGTACTTAGGATCTAGCCTTAGGCTTTTCCTTTGACTATCTTAGAGGATTAGAATTGGGACCCACCTTTTAGAAATTCAAACCACTTCTTAACTCCCTTCAAACTCCACAAACTTGACTGTAGACCCCTAATCACCTAGAGGGTTGAAATCAAATGTGGAAGTTTAAAGGATGAGTTCCTATAGGACTCTTTGGCCTTAGGACTGCCCTGGGTGGCCTGGTCTGGTGAAGGGGCTGATTTACACACACACTACACTTATACACTACACTTTCACACACCTCCTAAAACCACACCCATACCTAACTTGACCTCCTGACTCATGTAGGTGATTCACATGGATGGTCCTTAACCCCTAAGCCCTTGGCTAAGAGGGTTAGGAACAACATAGTGAATGCCTCAAATGAGTCCCTTCATGGCTCATGTGGACTTGATGTGGCTTCATGGCTCAACCAAAATGATTTCATTTCACTTATATTCACCCAATCTTCAATTTTCCCAAATTTTCAATTTTTGACCCCCGGGACCCTACACCCGCCTAACCTACCAAAAACCCTTGAAATCCTCCAAAATCACCTAAATTACCCAAAATTCCTCAAAATCATTCCTAAACATTTCCACATCACTTAAATTGATCATCCATACCCAAAAATACCAAAAATTCCAAAAATACCTCCCAATACCCTCCAAATATCCAAAATACCCCCTTGACCAAAAAATCCAAAAATTCAGAAAATTCCCAGAAAATTCCAGAAAATCCCAAATATTCCCAATTTCATTTTGTCCAACTACACCATGGGCCAATTTTGTCAATTTACCCTACTTTTGCCAAAACCCCCAATTTTACCCATTTTAACCCAAAGTGAACCCAATGTCAAACCAAACCTACCCAATTGACACAAATTCTGGTCCAATTTAATTCTAAACTTCAATTAAACATTCCCAACACCAATCTAGACCAAATCCAAGTTCAATTTGATTGATATTTGGATCCAATTTCACTTTTGGCCTTAAAGCCCAATTTGGACCCATGGCCCAAACCTAACCCGAAACTCACCCAATTCAACTCCAATTAACCTCAAATCTTTTCTAAATCTTCCTTAGCATCCCCACAAGCAAAACACTAACATGATTTGCCCAAAATTTAGACCCAAACCCCACTCAAATTCAACCCAAAGCTAAAAGGCCCATTTTTGACCTAAACCCAAACCTAACCCAAATGAGCCCAAACTCCAAAATCAAAGCCCAACCAAAGTCAAAACCTCCTTGAAACACTCCCATAAACATTTCTCAACAATAATTTTACATCAATTTCAACCCTAGCCCAACATTGGTCCAACTTGGCCCACTTGGACTTATATTGGCCCATTCACCAAAAGAACCCTAATTCAACCCAATTCAAACCCAAATCACTCCCAATTTGCTTCAAGTCACTCATGATACATCCATGAGCTAAACCCAACAATTATTTGGCCCAACCTCTTTACAAAATTTTATCCCAAAATCCATTTTAAAATTCAAAAGGCCCATTCCTTAAACCATTTTAAAAGCCCATCCTTCACCACATCCAAAGGCCCAAAATTGGTCCCAAAGCCCACATGATAATTCTCTACATCATCCATTCAATTAAAATCATCCCTAAGTCATAAACCAATGATCAAATAATTCTAAATGAAGCTTCATCCAAATTTTCACCAAAATATCCAAAATTCTTAAAACCCATTTTTATGAAATTGACCAAACTTTTTCCAAGCCAAAGGTGAGCCATGAAGCCATGCATGAGCCACATGGAAGCCATGAGAGCCTCTTTACATGTCACCATGCCATTAATGGCAAGAAGAGGGGACCCTTTCCTAACCCTTCATTAAGCCTTTTTAACCATACTCATGTCACACTCTAAACCATGCTTTGCCACCTAATCCTTGATGGAAACTCCACCACACATGGGAGGTTGACCCACCTGACCTCCTCAGCCCAAAACCAGGTCTTGGGGAGGTGCACCCAACCCATTTGCATGGGTTGACCAAAATAAGCCAAAATGACCCCTTCCCCTTTCTACTTTGATTCAATCACTTTACACATGTCAAACCTCGATTGAATGCACCAAACCCCAGCCACGACCCACTCGAACAAGATGGTGACCAATGCCCGGCCGGCCGGCCACCGGGCCGCCGGAAAACACCATGGCCGAGAGCTCACATGTGAGCCAACCTAGGAATTCTCCCTTGCCGAGCCGCCCCATCCCCGAGTGGCCATTGGAGTTGTTCTTCTCTTGCCAAGAGCGAGCTGATCTCGAAGCCCTAACTCTCCTCGGGAGGCCCTCCACCCTCTCCTATTTAAACACCACCCCTCTCTGCCATGAGAGGTGCTGAAACAAACCTTAAGGAAACTCTGCCAAAATTGTTCCAGACTCCTCCCCATACACAGAGCACTTGATCCCCACTGAGATCCCCCTGTCATTTCTTCTCTGTGAGCTCAATTTCAGAGTTGAAATCTAGACCCAAAACCAGGACACTTCTCCACAGTGAGCCAATCCCCAAATTGATTGGTTCTACACCTTCACCAGACCAAGGAAAAGTGTCCACCAGCAAAAGCCCCATCTCCAGGACACCCAATTGCTCCAGCCTCCAAGCTTTGTGATCGGGCTTGGTCGAAATCACACCTAGACAATTCACCAAACCAGGAGACTTCATCCGGAGCTTGTCGGGATCCGATCGAAGGTGCAACAACTCTCGGATCGAAGCCACACTTCTCCGAGCAAAGGTATGGCCTCACTCTTCTTCCCGAGCTTCGAACATTCTCCATTTTTATTGCGTAAATTTCATCCCACATAAACCGTATAGATGTGTTCGTCTTCTCGAGACGAATCCATAGAGCATAAGAACATGAAAATCCATTGAGTATCGAGTGAGATCTTAGGGATTTAGTGTGGACGGCTCTCGGGTGAGGACGCTCGGGGACGATGAACGGATGCCGTCCATTCAATACACGCGCGGACGGACGGCTCAGATGGCGTCGGATCAGGAGACGGTACGAGAACCGCGGGGCCCGGGCTGCTGACTCAGATGGCGGGGTCGAATGGGAGCGCGACACGCGGCGTTTCGGAGCTGCCGAGATTGACGCGGTGCCGCGTGGATAAATAGAAAATTAGGGGTATTTTCTATTTATTTAATTCCCTAAACTTCAAAAATTTATAACTTTGTGTAGAAAAATCATAAAAATAAAATAAAAATACCCTCTTGCTCAGTGAACAGAGGAGAATAATGTGCAAAAGAAATTATTTAATTTCATCAAGTATTTTATTTTAATAATTTATTTACTCTTTGCATATTTTTAATTCTCCATGCATGTATGCAATTCACCATGGCATGAGACTATAGGGCTTTTGAAGCCTCTGAATTTGGGAACATTCCCTGAATTTTCCAAAGTCAGAGGCCATCCCTATGAAGAGTTATTGATTTTTCAAATTCATGTTACTGTTTTGAGTATTTTAATTCCAATAAATAGCATGTTGTGAAATAAATTCTAGGAAACTTTGGTGATGTTCCTTATGACCGGAGGACCTCTAGGAAAAATATGTTTTGAGTTAGTTCATTTAAAACAATCCTAATTGGCTTAAACACCCAAAATGGATCTCTAATTAATTAGAGCTAACCATACATCAAATTGACTTGAAATCAATTCTCCACTGACCTTCAGGATCAGAGGAACCCACCATAAAAATTTGAGGTCAATTGGACTTGGTTAGCCCTACTAATTGGATTGATTAAGCCATTTAGTCATTTTAGATTTTAAAATTTCATAACTTTCAAAATATCTTTCAAAAATTCACCAAATTGGTTTTAGAGCCTCTCTGATATTAGGGGAATTTAAGAAAATTAAAATTTCAATTTTCTAAAAAAAGTTGATTTTTAATATTATTTTAATATTTTAATAATTAAAAAATAATAAAAATCACAAAAATAATAAAATTCACCGAAATGTCACATTTTGAATTTTAATCACTTAGGAACAAACCCCATATTTTTCTTAGGTCTATTTAGTGAGATATTAAATTTTAAAGCTCTAGGGTAATTTTAAAATTAAAACAATGTATTTTCTAGCATTTTCACTAAAATAATTATAATAAATCATAGAAAAATCAGAAAATTGCAAAATTTGATTCTCTGATTTTCTTGATATCAAAGAGATTTTTAAAAATATAAAATTCATTTTTCAACATTTATTTTATTTTTAAATTAATTAACACTCCAAAATTTAAAATAATTATAATAAAAAAAATATAATTCAAAAAATCACTAAAATTGGTCCAAGTGGTCCTCTAGTCATTAGAAATGTCCCCTAATTTTCTTAAGGACACAAACTTTCCCTTGTTCATGTTATTAAATTTTCCTTGGAAATCTCTATTTTCTACCAAAAATAATTATATAAATAAATTAAATACAGAAAAATCACATTTTCTCCTCTCATGTCTTTATTGACATATGAGTGAAGTCACATAAAAATTTCAAGTTCATTTGAGTTCAATTTAGTGAGTTATGAAATTATTAAGCTTAAAGGGTAAAGTGGTAATTAAAATTTTTAATCCTTAATTAAAACTTTAGGTTTAATAAAAAAATTAATAAGTAAAATATTTGATCCTAATCTGATTTGGATGATTGAAATTTAAATAATTAAAGGGTAGAAACCCATTAAGCAATTTAAAATGATTAAACCTTAATTAAATAATTGATTAAATTTGGAAGAATAATAAAATTGGAATTATTAAAATAGGGATATTATTAGGAAGAGATTTATTCTTTAATTTAAAAATCCCTAAATTAATTATCTCATTAATATTCAATTCTTAATTAAAATGATAACTCAAAATTCAAAATATTAAAAGACTTAATCATTAAACTAAAATTAAATTATTAAACTCTTTCAAAAATTTCAATTAAAATTAAAAATAAAATTAAATTAAAAATTAAATTAAATTAAGTAAATTAAATTGGATTAAATTAAATTAAATTAAATTAAAATTAAAAGTTGAAATAAATTAAAGATTAAATTAAATTAAATTAAATAAACAAATTAAATTAAATTAAATGAATAAATTAAATTAAATTAAATTAAATTAAATCAATTAAATTAAATTAAATTAAATTAAATTAAATTAAATGAATTAAAATTAAATTAAATTAAATTAAATTAAATTAAATTAAATTAAATCAAATTAAATTAAAATTAAATCAAATCAAATTAATTTAATGTAACATCAAATCAAACTAAATTGAATTAAATTGAATTAAATTAAATTAAAACTCAATTAAATTAAATTAAATTAAATTAAGTTGAATTAAATATAACATCACCAAAGACATAAAGAATTCAAAATAAATCTAAAATAACTTGAACACTATTCCAAATTTAAACTCATTAATGGAAATTAAACTAAATCACAAACCATTTGAACACCAATTTACCCTCAAAAGCTTTAGTTATCATAACTCCTAAACAGAATATTAAATGAAATGTTACTTCACCTATAGGATATTCAAATGTCCTAGTTCACTGAGTAATATAACAAAACTTGAGATTCTTGGACGATTAATTCATTTGTGTAATTGAATCCATTTGGACTTAAAACAATTCTAGCAATATTGAAAAGATGTTTAAGATTCTTCTTAAACACTTTCTCAAAATGATAGGATGTTTATAAGAACAATTGAATTTAATTGTTCTTTGATAAAAAAAATCGTCTTCAAACAAAAATACAAGAACCTAGACGTCATAGGAAATGACTAGCTATAGGATTAGGAATTTGGTAGAAAACCATAACCCTTACCTTAGCTTTACCTAGGAACTTGCTTAAATATTCTAATTGTGTTTTAAGTGCAGCCTGGAATGAAGGGAAGACCCTTCAGGTACGCTTTTATTTTGTTGTAATTTACTTTCCTGTAATTTACATCATTGCAATTTATTTAATCGCATCGCACTTACGTTTCTTGCATGATAAACAACTGTTGCATGAAAACCCACACCTTTAGGATAGCCCCTAAACCGAAACCAAAACTAAATTAAAAGTCATTGCAAGATAAAATTCACCGCCACAACATTTCAAAATATAAAACAACTCAAAATTTAATCACAAACGAACACAAAACTACAATTACAACTAAATTAAAACGTCCCGTTGGATGATCGGGAATACCTCGGATGATGTAGCCTACGTGTTGCTAACGGGATTTCCCACGGTCTAAATGAAAGTGTGGAACTCATTCGGTTGAGTTTAGCAAATTCATACTGGACTAAGTGAATCCGATAAAAATAACGAAGCCTGAAGGATGGAACCGTGGGATCTTAACCGGTGTTGTTATAATCAACTTTAAGATTTGTTTTAAATAAAACATAAAAAACACTTGGAAATTAAGATTTTCTCTAAACCAAAACACTTTTCTCATCTCCTGATTTATGACTTCTAAAACTAAACCTCTGCAATAACAAGGAGCTCGGAGCATGGTGGGCAGCACGGCCATCGTCATCAGCAAAACCTGAGTCTACTTCAGCAAAACTTTCCTAGAATTAAATAACAAAGCCATAGGACTTCGAGGTAGTTTGCCTAGTGCAACATAAATCCTCAACCTTTTTGCTAGGCATTTGCATGATCAGGTCATGTAAATTAAGCCCTAACCGGTCTTAGGATTCCGAGGTAGTCGTCCGATACGACAATAAACCCTCACATCTTCGAGGCTATTTGTTTGATTTTATCATACAAATATAAGCCCTAATTAATTAAAATTGGCAAGATTAAAACATTTAAATAAATATTAGGACTTTCCTAAACTCAAAGCCAAACAATAGGATAGTCTGGGAAATTACCGAAGTTCGCTTCGAATCCGTGATTTCTCCTACTTTTCTTCCTTTGGATTCCCAAAACAAAATGTTCCAAATTTGATCCATTCCCTATCGAAATTCCAAAATTCAATCCTCGAAAACTTAAACTTTGAGATCCTTGAGAGCAGAATTATTGATTATTATCGAGAGTTTTCTTAGGTGATTCCCATCACTTAAGATGTAATTAACTATAGGAGCTTGCCCTTATAGGGAATTTTAAAAGAACCTGTGTAATATAAACCCCGTTTAATGCTTTCATATTAAGCGAGGAGAATTTGTCGGCTTATAAAATTGGTTCGCGGACCAAACGGATGTCACAAATCTTCTAGTTTATTTAATCGAGCCCCACCGTCAAGCGATGTAGTCTATCCTTAGGGATATATACACGGCTTGTGGTGCGGTGCTCGTTTATATAAACTATTTGGGATGTGAGATCGGTTTAATCTCATATCTTAAAACCTTCAAATTTAAAATTATTTTCAAAATCAAATACTACTTTTCAAAATTATTTATTTAAATTAAATTTAAAAATTCGCCGACAACTTCTGTTAGGCGACCCCCTTTTTAAAATAAAATACACAACCTAAAAATATGCCGACACATCCCTTTGATTAAAATAATTATATAAATTAAAATAAAAAAAATATATAGGGTCTATTTTGGTAGATTCCTATGGTCAAAGGAGCATAACAAAAATAAAACGTAATCTAGATGTTTTTTAAAATATAATTTCCTAATTTGAGCCATTAAAACCCATAAAAAATAAATAAATACAATAAAATCAAAAAAATTGATCCATACTGTAAATAATGGTTATGGGAAGCCTCTATAAAATTTAAAATTAATATAAATTGATCTAATTATCAAAGTCTATTTTTCAAGGAAAATGAGATTTTTACACTAAAATAATTATAATAAATAAAATATTATTAATAAGATTATAAAAAGTGGTTTGGAGTGATCTCTGCGACCAAGGGCACCCAAGAAAAATAAAATTTGTGTTAAAATAAAAAGTTCATTTTTGAGTTATTTTTCATATTAAGAATAATTAAAAATCACAAAATAAAAAATACACCAAAATATCTCTGATTGTTCCCTGACCACTTGAGACCTATTATAATATTTTTTTTATATTTTTCTAAATAAATTTATGTTTTTTTTTTTTAAATGCCTAAATATGTATTTTCCTAAATTTTCACTAAAATAATTATAAAAAATAAAACAAATGTCAAAAAAATAAAAAAAATAAAATTTTCTGAGTTCTTTGAAATTAGAGAGAGCAACGAAAAATATAAATTGATATTTCAAAATAAAATGCATTTTTTATTTAATTAACTATCAAAATAAGCAAGTAATTATAAAAATTAAAATATAATTCAAAAATTTATGAAATTTAATCCAAGTGGTCCTCTGACCTTGGTAAACATCCAGTAATTTTTCTAAGGACATAAACTTTACATTGTTTGTTAAAATAAATTAACCTTTGAAATTCCTATTTTGGATTAAAAATAATTATAAAAAATAAAATATCAGAAAAGTATAATTTCTTCTCTACTACCTAAATTAATCCATGAGAGACTAGTCAGTAAATTTTCAAGCCTATCTGAATTAACTTAAAAGATTTATGAAGATAGGGGTCTTCTGAGCAAAATTGTAATTTCCACCTTTTCCCCCAATTAAATTTTAGGTAAGCTAAGAGTTTAAAGTGTAATATTTGAGCCTAAGCAGTATTCTAAGATGACTAAAACATGAGGGTAAGAGGTAGAAACCAATTATCCTTTTTTTTAAAAGAGAAGGGTATAAATGTAATTACTAAAATTGTTGAACATTGAAAGATGAAATTGACTTGAATGATTTAAATATTTGAGACATAAGTTAGGAAGTCAATAACACACTAATTTTGAATCCCAAACCAATGGTAAGTCATATCTTAATCTTTTAATTAAATCTTCTTGATATGAATTTTCCTAAATTACACATTTAACCCTAGTGTCTTAATAGCTTTGCAGTGAGCTAAGTTTAATTTAAAGATACTCGAGGGTTAGTTGGAAGATAAATCATGAATAATCCCCTTCAAACACTACAAGCTCAAACATGTCTATCCCCTCTCTCATGGATTAATTGAGATATAAAAACTGAGCACAGTTCAAACCCAATGAACCTCGAAGTGATCTATTCAACAACATAATAAATTCAAGTGAACTCGAAATGGTTCAAAGGATTCTTAAAAGTTGCTCAGGGTTATACCCCAAATGCTTTTATGATCTTTTGGTTACTTTGAAGAACGATTGAACTTATTATGCTTTGTTCAAGAAAATCATATTTAAAACCTTTAGGGACCCACCAAGTAATGAATTGTGGTTGCTTTTGAACTTAAACCATTAAGGCTTCATTACTACTTAGTAGTTGCTCTTATTTTCACTTTGCAATATATACATGATTATGAATGCCGAGATATCAGCGGGAACAGCGAGAAGTTGACAGATACGGATTTACAGTTTATTTATTATTATTTTACTTCTGCAATTTACCACTACTTTAATGTATTATGTATGCTTGGTTGAAACTCTTTTTAAAAGCCAAAACATCAAATTTCAAAATTAAGATAAACTTATTCAAAAAATAAACTCAATCACTTAAAAAAACAAACAACAAACAACATAATACACCCCTTTTGGATTACGTGAATCCCTCGAATGAGGTAATGTACGGTTACTAACGAGATTTTTCCCGGTTTAAATAAGCTTAACAACTTATTTAGACAAAGTAAATCTAAAAGAAAATAGTGGTGTCAGAATGAAGAAACTATGGTATCCTAATCGATGTCGCTCTAATTAAATTAAAATTCCCCTTAATGAGACACTTGAATAACAACAACAATAAAACCAGAACATTGAAATATACATGGTAAAACCTTTTGAACCTTAGACTTTAGGGATGCTACTTCGAAGAGGAGCTTGGAGCAATCACCGTGGGCATCATAACAAAGATATGTAGGAGGAAATTTTCGAGAGAGAAAACAAGTCTACAAAAGTAAAACCCTCCCTTAGTTTCAACAAGCCATAGGACTTCGAGGTTGTCTGCCTACTGCAACATAAATCCATAACTTATCTTCTAGGACTTTTGACCCACTGAAAATATGTTGAGATTTTCATGCCTATTTTAAATTGATTTTGATGATATTGCACTTTAAAGAAAAGTATTTTTGATGTTTTGTTGCAGGTATGTTGATTTATGGACAATGGAGCAAAAATATGCAAAAAGGAGTGAATTTAGAGCAACAAGGATCAAAATTTGAAGATTTGATCTAGGGAGCCGACGACAAGATTGACGGTGCCGACGGAGGATTTTTCCTGAAAATATATTACAAAGGAGGTCACCGACGCCGAGATCGAGGCTGCCGACAGCGGGCCTTATGGGAGAGGGTCCAAAACAAAATATTCTAGAAGGCCGCCGACAGCGAGATCAAGGCCACAGACGGCGAGATCAAGGCCGCCGACGGCGAGTAAGTCAGTTCTCTCATGAGGTGCATTGAATGTGGACGAGTTTTGAAGGGATACTTAGGGAACTCTTGAAAACTCTTCAACTACTTTAAAAGAAACAATTTTAGGCAGAAATGATTGTTGTCCAGAGGTTGTCCAGTGTCAGTGTGTGTCTGTGTGTGTTTGTTAGTGTCTTTTTTTTCCTATTAGTTATAGATAGTGAGTTCAATTAGTGTTTTTTGTGAGGAATTCTTCGAGAGATTATAAGAGTGGAAGGAAAGTGAGAGATTTCTTCATCCTTGCCGCTTCGAAGGAGAATTCTGTGTGCTGAAAGAAAGGAAGAGATTCAGAGGAACTTCAAGGAGTTTTCTTGGGGGAGGAATTCGAGATTAGTTGTATTTTCTTATTTTAGTTTGTATAATTTTGATTCTATATATGAAATCCAAGTTTCGTCGTATCTTCTCCATGAAATCTGAGTAGTTTCTCTATCTTTCTCCTTGTTTTGAGATTTTTGTTAAATGGTGATTTGAATTAGTTGTGCCAAGAGAATGTTAAAGAAGTTGTGATAATCTTTTCACTTCAATCTTAATTTACTATCAGTCTAGCCAATTGATTTGTTAAAATATGTTGAGTTTAACAACTAAATTGAAGATTACATCCGAGATTCAGGGAGGTCAAAGTCCTTGAAAGTAGGGTGCAAATAAATAGAAAAATATTGTTTATCGAGCATAGAACTGGAGATTTTAGAGTGGCAGACTAAAATCCTCAATTCGGTCCTATCGTTTGGGTGCTGAAGTGTAGATGCTAGCCCTCGGGTGAGGGGAACGTGGGAGCTCCGAAGTGAGAGCCGGTATCCTCCCAGCCTAGCCGCAGATTTAGTAACCAAGCATAGGATTAGTCAATGTTCTTTATGCTTGGACCAAGGGTAAAGAATATGTACACTCCTTTTTGGCACAACAGAATTTTAAACTAATTCTAATTATCCATTCACTTAAAATTCTTAACAAGGAGAAGGATTCTTGCTTATATATTGAACCTCACTTTATTAGTAGAAGTAGTTAATTGTTAGTAGAATTAGTTTATTAAAATTTCATCTTATTTATGATTGCATATTAGTGACAGATAAACAATTCGATTTATAAAGTTGTGATTCTGAATTGGTTTCTATAATCCTAGTCCGTAGCCTTTGAAATATCCCTGTGGGATCAATATCCAGGACTCCATTAGAGCCATGCATTACTTGAGCGATACGTATACTTGCGTTGATAAAAGTAACTCTATGATTATTAGATATCTTTATACACTTTTATATCAAATTCTATCCATATTAAGTTTACGCATAGTGTGCGGAGCGGATCACCTTTGCACAACTATGTTGTGCAATATAAGCCCTATCTCATCTTAGGATTCTGAGATCGTCGTTTGATACGACATATATCATCCTATTTTATAGGTCA
This sequence comes from Papilionanthe hookeriana x Papilionanthe teres, assembly GCA_022702705.1. Lineage (NCBI taxonomy): Eukaryota > Viridiplantae > Streptophyta > Magnoliopsida > Asparagales > Orchidaceae > Papilionanthe > Papilionanthe hookeriana x Papilionanthe teres. The sequence continues at coordinate 63,581,110 of CM040428.1, read as the reverse complement.
TTTGTATGATCGGTAACATGAAAATATAAACTCTAAATAATAAAATTAGCAAGAGGTTCTCTGCCTAGTGCAACATAAATCCACAACGTATCTTCTAGGCCTTTGCACAACCATGTTGTGCAATATAAGCCCTAACTTGTCTTAGGATTCCGAGATCGTTGTTCTATACGACGTAAATTCTCTTATCTTATGAGCCATTTGTATGATCGGTAAGATGAAAATTTAAACTCTAAATAATAAAATTGGTAAGATGGAATATCTAATAATTTCTTTAAAATTTAAGCCGACCATAGGATAGTCCGAGAAGTCATCGAGGTTTTCCTCAGGATCCGTGACATTCCTTAGTTATCTTCATTTGGATTATGAAAATAACTGTTCCTATTTGATCATTCCCATTTGATATTTTTTGTTTGATCTTGAAAACTTAAACTTAGAAATTCTTGAAGGCATAATCACTAATATGAATTGAGAGTATTCTTAAGTGGCTTCAGTCACTTAAAATGTAATTAATTATAGGGGCTTGCCCTATAGGGAACTTTGAAACCCAGTCAAATATAAACCCTTTAATCTTCTCCATTAAATAGGGGAACTTATCGGGCAAGACAAAAATGTTTCATATACCAAAATGGATGTCATAAATTCTATAGTTTATTTAATCGAGTCTAACTATCAAATAATGTGTCTATTCCTTGGGTTAAAAACATCACTTGCGGTGTTGTGCTTGATTGTTTAACTCATTAAATATATGAGATTGGTCCGGTCTCATATTTTTAAAATTAAAATGCTACTTTTCAAAATTATAATACGCGAATACTAAATTAAGTTATATTTTCAAAACTAATAACAAACTTTCCATTTGGCGACCGAAAATTGGTTTGGTAAATTTTGAGATTTAAAAACTATCTTTCTCTTGTGAGAACATAGATAAAGTGTAGGAATGGGATGCTAAGATAATGCGGTCGGTGACAATAGGAGAAAATCTATTATTTACTCTCTTCCTAGTGCATAAAGAACATTAGATAACCTAGAGTTAAGTTCGTAAATCCTTGGTTATGTTGGTTAGGTTCTAGCCTATCATGCTAGAGTAGCCACTATGCCACCAATGTGACTAACCTAGCTTTATGTTCCAAACTCTAAATCAAATTGGTAAGATTCTATTCTATCACCCTAGAAACACTAATTTACATCTAATCAACGAATATCTCCCTAACATTGCATTAAATCTATGGACTAATTTTCCGTCACCTATAAGTTCAACGTGGTTCCTCCTAGTTGTTCAAGCCAAATCTTCCTCGAGTCTTTATGATGAACATAGAATTTTAACAGTTCATATGGCCAATATAGAAAGTAAATTAAGCACAGAAAGAAACCATCACATTAAAGTTTAAAAATAAATTCTAAAGCATCATAACATCCTACACTTTCAACATATGCATCACAAGAGAATATTAAAGGAATCTACTCACAAAGCAGGTGTCACACATAATAGAAATTTTCATTAAATCAAAGTAAATCTACTAAATATGTGTTTGTTATAAATACAAAATAATGAAGAACACAATACTTAGCTTTTTTTTACTTTGAAAGAAATATGAAAATCCCTTCAATAAATAATCATGCTGATCCATGCAATGCAATACATTCTATTACAGATATCTCTCAAAATCGCCTCACGAATTTCTCCAGAAAAGGTAAAAATTTACATTTTCCTACTATCTACCACTCTTTTAGCTAAGTAAGAGAAAGAGAGAGATGAAGAGACACACAGTTAAAATAACCCTCAAAATCCCCAAAGAGTCACTTCGGATGCCCCTTCAAAATTCATCCAAACTCATTGCATGTTAAAAAAAGCTGATCCTGGCGCATGGGCGCCAGACAAATTTTTCTTCTATGCTTCATTGACCCCAATTTGCTCCATTTTTGCTCCATTATCCCCAAAACTCCATATCTTGTACATTAAACCAAAAATTCGCAAAATTCCTTCCATTAAAGTGCAATATCATTAAAAATGAGCATAAAATGTATATAAAAAAGCACATTTTTAGGTGTGTCAATGGGAGCCAATATAACATACACTATAGTGATAACACGCACTGGTAATCTAAAGGAACTACTGTAATACCACCATAAACCCAAAATAACTCTTGAATACAACTGCAAAAACTACCCGCAGTAAGATCAAAATAACACCACGAATAAAGTGAGCCGTCAAGGAATAATACGAAGCACCACGGGAATGCGCTCAATTAGTCGCATGATATAACCACAAATAACACATCCAATGTGCAGAACACCACCAATACTACCACCATACAACAGGATACTACTGCAGATAACACTAACAGACACCAAGCATCACGCTTTAAGAATAAAACCAAGAATAACACTACTTGAACACGGGATATAACCAACGCTAACACCTAAAAAAAACATGGAGTACAACCACCGATAACACCAAAAATGTGCTATGCTATGAAAACGGGAATAACACCGCTCAAACATGTGCAACAACCAACAACAACATCTTAATAAAATGTGGAGTACCACCACCGATAACACAAAACAGTACCATGAGAATAAAGCTGAGAATAATTCCTCGAGAGTGCAGGATACAACCACTGATAATAGCATCTCTAGAGAACGATATAAAGAGACAAAATAAAAGAGATCTTCGTCTACCATTCAAACAGAAGAAACTAGTCATGGTGATTTGGTTTTCCTCTCCCCCTGGTTCTAGCGAGGGAGTCTAATAATAAATAGTTAGATGGGCTTCCACCCAAATGTAACAAGCAGTCATCCTGTAAATTCTTGAGTTCCATAAATCCCATTTTCTTCATATTAGCTTTTTAAATCTTCCATTTATCTTATAGTGCATGTCCCTTTTGATTAATTAGTTGATCATCAATGGAGAACTCACCCTGGTGGGTATGTTGATATGTAAATTGCTGAGTAATTTCAGCCTGCCTTGCACCTTGATCTTGGCTCACCTCCAGTACATGAGTACCCTTATCTTCAGTAATACCATATTTATTGGAATATCGCCTGCTACAACCAATTTATTGGTAGCAGTGATACTCAGTGAATGATTAAGAAACTCGGTAGAATAGATTAGAGAAGGATTCCCATTAGGTTTAATTGGGGTAGTAGCAATATCCTCCCTAGTTGCTTCATCTACCATGATTACAATTGGAATAGATGGTTCTTGAGTAGTTTGGTTAGCCAAATTAGTACCTAAACCAATGTGCACTGGAATATTAGGTCATAAATGACGGTGGCACCTGAAACATTTATCTAGTGTGTGCCCAAACATCTTACAATGGCTGCAATAATATTGCTTTTGTTCCATGAAAATTTGTTGCCAATACCCATTATGAGAAGTTCCAAGCTAAATTTCATCAAGTTCAAATATGGTAAAATCTCTCTCTACAAGGATCCTGGCAACAGAAGGTTTTGTGAGATTAAAAGTAGATATGTCTAATTTCATAGGTCTCTCAAGTATAGCCCCAATGGAGTAAAAAACTTGATGGTTGAAAAAGTGCATCTTTAGACCAGGTAGCCTAAAACAGATTGATACTATAGGTGGTTCTTGGCTTAGATCAAAATCAAGAGACTATTTGAGCAACTTTATATAGTGTCTTGTAATTATGATGTATTTCATTGAGAAGATTTTAGCATACTGCGTCATGTGTGTGTGTAATTTATTAGCTTATTTCTAAATTTGATAGAGTCATGTATGATATAATTAAAATTAACATTAATCTTCTCTTAAACAAAATTTTAATGGCTAATTTGCTAGTTTTTTCTCGCCAATTAAGCTCTTTTGTTTGGCCAATCATCATAGAATGATTATTTTGAAAACTTTTATCCCCCTACTTCATTGGTTTACAAATACACCAAAAAAAGAAAAAAAAAACATTAAAAAAACCCTAAGAAAGCTCTTCCTTCCTCCAAGAAGATGCAAAAAAAAAGAGGTTATATCGATTGGTTCCCTTGTTATTGTTTGAAGAAGCATGGAAGTAGGATATTCATTTAGTTGTGTGATCCTTTATAAAATTTATAAGAAAAATCTAGAACAATTATTTTGATCTAAATTTCATCATTTCTTACAAATTTAGTTTAGCTAAATTTTCATGTCTTTTTTAATGTAAAATAAAATGTTATTCTGATTTAAATTTATATATGATATCAATTTACATTTTGTTGAGATCAAATTTTTATTCTCGTTGTGATCCAGATTTACATATGATTGTGGTTCAAGTTTAGTTCCCATTGTAATTTTAAATTTAGATATATTATGATTTGAAAGTAATATTATATTGAGGAAGACCCACACAGGTACCAAAGGGGCAATTGCACGACCCTCCCCCCCCTCCCTCCCATCTACCACACCCCCACCTCTGAAATTGGGATTTTTTTTTTCTATGGGAGGTAAAATTTAGTCTTTTGCCCCTCCTAAAATATCAGTTTTGCTGCACCTAAATATAACTTTGCCTTACGTTTCCCTAGCCTATCCCATGTTGGGTCTACAGGGGCAAACTAGCCCCTTCAAGAAATAGGCTAGTTCTGCCCCTAGTTAGCATATCATGATTTTAAATACTTTATTATTGTGAATAATTTTCATGTACATTTTATTAAATATAATTTTAATTCAATAACTACATCTTTTCTTTTGTTTAATGTTGTTTGATCTTTTATATCCCTTACATTCATTAAATAATTTTGGCATTTTAGATAAATTTGTAGCCATCCTTAGATATGCAAATTTTAATACATTTATATATCATTCATTTAATTTAAAAAAAATTCTTGCAGCTATCAATTCTAGAGTCCTAAAGAAAGTTTGTTAAAAAATTTGTCAAAATGAAAACTTATTATTTACCATAGAAATTTAACTAAGAAAGTGAAGTATGTGATTAAAATTTATTTTGCACAAACGATTGTTTGTTTTGAAAATAGTAGTACTTCCATACCAACAAAAAATGGAGGTTACGCCATAAAAATGATAAAAGGGTCTGTTTTATGTTAGAGCTCAATAGTTTAAACTTAGTATGTAATATTGAATTTTATTTTGGAAGGTGAGCTCTTAAATAGGGTATAATGGATGAAAAATCTTAGGTAAGTGTGGGTTAATTTTGAATAATGTTAGATAATGAGCTTAGAGTTGTTATATTCAAAGAAATTAAAGTGGATTGTTAGTTAAAGATGCAAGCTTAAAATTTTGAATAGTATCTACAGTATGGTAGGATGTGGTGGATTTTAAAGCCTTATAATAGTCAAAAGAGTAACATTATGAAGTGACTCATCCATGCCAACCACAAGCGCCTTAAAAAGTGTTGTAAGTGGTTTTAATGGGTGAAATATTACCATAATTTTGCAGTATACACAAGTGCTTTTGTTATTTTAATTAATATAATAAGAAATTGAGCATCGTTCCTATGAAGATCATGTTAATAAGTTTTGTAAATAAATATTAATTTATAAATCTTATTTTTTTCCAACAAATTTACATAATAATTTTTATGGAATATGTTTCTATGGAAAACTCTACACTAAGCAATACATTTATGATATTTTTTGAATGATTGACTAGTTTGCCTATAGTAAAACTAAGCATAAATACATTGTACATAATATTCAATTATTATTATTGTTTCCTAGCCTTTTCTAACTATATAAAAGATTTAATCACTTGCATTTACTAGGCAAGTAATTTAACTAAGATAATTTCTAGAAAGGTATAAAATTTCAAGTATTGTACCCCTATATAATCAAAGATTTATTTGATTTGCCCTTTCCATTCCACCATGTCTTTATTGATACCTATGGATCACACAGGGTTTTTTGAAATGATTGGGCAAATTATTGCTAAATGAATATTAAGTGAACCAAGGAAGCAAAGAACTTTTAGTTCATAAATTCAATATATTATACATAAAACACATAAGGCTTATCATAAATTCATAGTATAAACTTAGTTAACAAATATGCTTGAAAAATAAAAAAAAAGTTTAATTAAAAAAAACTAATGAAATTATATGAAATAAAGTAAACAAAAAATGAACTATATTTTTTCTCCTAGAATAGTTGCTTCTCTAAAAATTCATTATTTAGTATTATCTACTTGGTCTTTATTCTGCACAAACACTCACTCACTTACACACTCCCATACATTCTAAATTCACACTAGTCTCTCACTATTAACTATAATAATCTTTAATGTTAGCTTCAATCCTAACACAATAAAGGCTCTGAAAACTACCTCATAATTCCCACATTTCCTCCAAAATTACTTCAAATTGATTATGTCAGGTCATAGTGCATTGATGTTACTTTTGTAGTGTTACAACATTTCACATGGCACTTTAGGGCTACTTCTATAAGCCCACGACACTATCATCGCTATTCTAGACTACTATAATGGCACCAGAGAGCTACTACAGTAATAGTGTCGAATATAGTAGCATTACTTTCCTCTGCTATAGTAATACTGTTATATTTAGTTCATTATATTTTGGTAATAGTATTTCTAATCACTTAAATGATCCTTGTTTTATTTGCATCATTTTCTTACATCAGAGTTTAAAGTCTTTATAAGACATAAAGTAAGAACAAGTTCTACTATAAAAAAACATTTTTTCTGATAATAATGTAATTTTTTTTATCATTTTTAACTTAAAATTCCCTCATTATTTACTTTAACAAACTCACTCAACAAAATATAAAGAAGTTTGATAGTTATATCTGATGGCTAGGATAAGGACGATAGTGACTTAAAATTTACATTGAAATGATTCGCAAAAACTTAATAGATTCTCATGAAAGAGAGGTCAAGTTAGCTCACCAAACATTTAATATATAAGAGAAAAAATTATCCTTAATACTTTTTATAATTCCAAAATTGAAATATTTTATTACATAACCTTGAATCTATATAACAATTACGTGATTTTTGAATTATTTAGATTTCAAATACAAAGAGGGAATGGTATATTGAAATTTAAGGTGTTAGGCCATTAATGGACGGATTTAAAAAAAAAATGAAATTAATTATTACTTTATTGAGGGAACACTTTTTTTTCATAAATATTTGAACAAGTATGTTCTAAGGTGACTTAAGAATTATTTAATTAAATAATGTTTAGCTATATTTAAAAATTTTATAGATGAGATTTTCCTTTGTTTCTTAGTTGGCTTCTTATTATTTACATTAGTTTTAATTTGTTATCTATGCTTTAATCCTCGATCTTATTCTTAGCTTTAGATTTGATTTTTTGATCCATATGACATGTTCCCTCACTCAGGTTGTATGCAAGAAAGCAATCACAGTAAGTTATATACATTATTTTTATTTAGGGAATAATCACCTATAAGATAGTTCCTTCATGCAAAGAAACATATTAATACACTAACTAATCAATCATGCAAAACTAAAAGCAATCTAATTATTCCTTAACTCATATACCCTAAAGGTGTGTCTATCATAAATCCAGTATGTGCATTGTATTGTGAGTTTTATAAAGTAATTTATTTTATGTCCAATGATGAATTTCACTCAGTTATTTTCTTATGTTCTTAAGTCTTTTATTTTACATTTAAAATGATGATTTTTTTATTTTCATATAAGGGTTATGAAGGACAACAAAAATAATTACCATCCACCCCGAAGCATGTTATACTATTTAAAATTTCTTAAAATTAAATTTTGTGTACACTTCATTAAAAGGTGAAATTTTGACATCACATCATCCAAAAGTGAGAAATTTCTTCTATGGATTTTATGATCCCCACTAAACTATGTGGAGCTAATTAGAATGTTTAGGTACTTGAACCACTTTTATTTTGCAAAGGGGACAATGTTTAAAGTAACATAAAAATGATCCTTGGAAGTTATTATGCCATTGAATCTGTGTAGGAATAATATTAATGTTGTTTAGGATGCTATGTCCTAGCTAAGGTAGTTTCAAGAGTTTGCTAGCTTATAGCAGGTTTTGGTAGGTCAATCTATGTTTGATTGAGAATAAGAGTATTTTAGATTTATTCTAAAGTAACCTATCACATGCTTTGGGTTAATTAATTTAGTTGGAGCCATACTAAGTGAACTTGGTCCATTGTGACTATGATCTAAAAATTTTTAGGCCATTAATGGGACGTAATAAGCATGGATAGATCAGTTCAGGTTTTAATAGATTATTTGGACTATTAGATCAATAGTAGATCACTAAATCAAAATAAGTTCAACCTATTGAAATATAAAGGGTCCTTGATCTGATTACTTAGTGAAAATATAAATAAAATTTGAATCTAATTAGCTTGGCCATTCATAGCATGAGTATATGTTACAAAATAATGCATCTCCTCCAGGAGACCTATTAGTATACCTTCTCACCATTTATCGCTAGTGCTTACATGGTAGTATCTCACCAATCATAATTGTCAAATATTACGATGTATATTTCAATATTACGGTCCTTCTCACTTAGCTATTCTTGCTTCTAACTACCTACCATTGTAACAAAGCAAGCCACGCCTCTCCTTGATAATGTGCCTCATAATGTTTGTCATGACAATGTCTACCATTTGATTCATGAATTATTGCACATTAGGCTAATTGTATCATTGTCCTTATTGAGACTTATGAAGTTAGTCCTTTCATTAATTCCACTCTGAAACAGCTCATTCAATCAATTTTAAACTATCAACTATAGAGCATGTGATGCTTTTTTGGATCTTATGTGCACGTGAAACGACATTTGATATAACAACAGATTCCATGAAATGAAAGGATATCAACAAACATTTGTGGAAATGTATGAAAAGTACTTGAAATAGTAAGACGAACTACAGAAAAAATAACTATTTACCTTAACATAAATAAAAAATTTAAGTGTCTTTTCGTAATAAAAATGTTATCATAAACACTTTTATATAAATATATTATAAATCTTACAAAATATTTTGTTATTTTCAAGAGAAAACATCGATTAATACGTTATTACTGGTGCGTTTGGGGTAACTTGTGCTTATTCAGAAAAGTCACTTATCTGTAAACGCGGACCGCGAGATTCGACCCTCATTATTCGTTTAAAATAAAACACAACTGTGTTTTAAGATAGGCTGCTCAAACGTAGTTTACAAACGATGAGACGGTGTTTTCAAAATGCCGCCGCAGTCGATAAGCTGCCCCAAACAGAGCCTACATCAGAAAAATTTTTCTTAAATTATCCTTATTGTTTAATATCCTTCTCTAGGAGCTAAAACTTCCAGTGCGCTCACTATCTCGATGATTGAAACTTTAATTCTTATCAAATAATTTGAGTTCGACAAATAATATTTGTACAAGTGATTGTGAGCATTATGATGGCTAAAAAATAAAAGTACTAATCAAGTTCTTGTTAATCGTTTTGGAAGCTAGTTGACTTCACTGTTAACCGTAAAATTGAATGAATTGATTCAGAAATCGTTGCCATGTTTAGTTTTTTGTGTCGCAGTTACTTCTCTCCTGTATTTATACTTTTTGGTTGATTTATCTAATTTACTTGCTGACTTGCTGGAATGCCAATATCTCTCCATTTGATGGGTCATTATATATGACTCTCGTGTGCATTTTCGATCGAACAGAAAATATTACATACTTTATAAGTATATGCTAATAAAAATAAATAAAAAAATTTATATCACATATAAGTGAAATTATAGAAATGTGACCCCTGACAAGTTTGGTGGCCCCATCAAGCATAGTACACATATCTCTCTCTTTATGTATATATCTTAAGAGGAGTCACTGTAAAATTTTATTATTCATCATTAAATATTACTTTATTTTTAGTAGAAATTATGAATAAGATTAGTATTAGTTAAAATAATAATTCTAATATTTTATTTTAAAAATAATAACCTAAATAAAAAAATCTCTTTATTCTATTAAAACTTCAGAGCATAATTCATTTGGCAGAACAAATCTGAATCAAGCTCAGACCAACAAAAAAATATTACATTAGAATTATGCACGAAATCACGCCACGTGAAGCGATATAGAAAAAAAAAATTCGTCCATAACACAGGGAATACATCACACGTGTTATTCTGCATTATTCAGGTATTATTGTGTGTTATTCATGTATTATTCTATTATAAGAATATTCTCGGTATTATAATAACACAATAACACATCAATAATATATGAATAATACGCAATAACACCTGAATAAGGTAGAATAACACAAGGAGAATATTCCTTGTATTATCGGAAATTTTTTTTTTCTATCACGTGTCACATGACGTGATTTTATTGGACTCCGCATGTAGCTCGTATAATATTTTCTCTAGACCGACCCGTGAGGTTTTGCATCGCACAAACATTTCTTCCTTTAAACAGAAATAACAAAAGGAAAATTAAGAGAAAAAAAAAAGAGGCAAACAACAATGAAGATTACGTTCTGGATGCAATGAGCTTATTCACATATCAAATGTGTTTGCAAGCTCAGAAGCAACAGCAGAAACAACAATAACATTTATAAGAAAACTAGAGCCAAAACCAAAATCATTCAAGCACACTGGAAGCCAGAGGGGACGTTCTTTCCACAGTAGTTTAAGAGCAAAGTAAGTTTTATTGGGATATTGAGCTGGATTCCAAGCACATTAGCTTTAAGAGCAGTGCAGAGGCAAACGGCAGCCTCCAAGTTAGCCAACCCTTGGAGCAGAGTGCAACAGGGGACCCTAGGTGGCTTGCCAAGATTAAGATTAATGAGCCCCAACACGTTGGCGCACACTCCAAGTTTCAGAACGTGATGAGGGCATTTGGGGGGAGTGGGCGGACTCAAGCATGGGGCTGTTGGGGTTGGTGGTGTAGGAGGGTTTGGCGTCGGGCAAGTGCCGCAAGAGCTGACCATTGAGAAGTAGAGGAGGAGGGTGGTGAGGAAGAGAGCGGCGGAGGCGGTAGAGCTGTTCATGGAAGTAGACATGGGTGAGAAAAGGAAGGAGCTTTGATGAAGTAGCGGCCGATTGCTAGTGCTGAGTAGCTTTAAGGGAGAAAACCTAAAGCTGTGGAATGAGAGTTAGGAGAGAGAGTTGTGGAACTTATATAGAGGGGTGGGGTGGATTTTTTTGTTGGTGAGCTTGATTTAAGACCAGAAATTTTATTTTATTTTATTATTATATTTTTATGGTTTTGCAATGGAAAAGGGTGGTAAGTAACGAAGTAGAAATAATTTAAAGAGATGAATTATTGGTGAGAAAGAGGAGACATGTGAACCTGGAGCTGGAAGAAGATCGATTTAGCTAGCTTAAAGAGAGGACAAACTAGGGTTTTGAGGGTTGTGGGTAAGATGGGGGATGTTGAGGGTTGTGATATTGTCTCCAAAATGAATGATAAGTTAGCAATCATAGTGATTTTGATGCTTTTAATTAAAGAAATTAGGTCTATTAATGTTATCAATGTAAACTCAGTTAACTTCGACTCTGAAGTACTTAAATGTAACACACATGAGTACAATATATATTGAAAATGTGGCAAAGCTGATTCTCTAAATATCTAATGGTCTTGAAAGAAGAGAGTACGATAAAGTTAACCAGAAGACCAGGAGGTCCACTTTTCCAATCAGATGCAGTCGTCTGAGTCCAAGCAAGTAAGACTTGACCTGACCGAGTCACAAGGATGATTGAATGACCTGAATTTGGTTCACTCGAAACAAGATAGAGAGGCATCCAAATCAACTGATATGAAGAAGGCGGCCTCAATGAAGACCATGTCATTGGCATCTCCAATCATAATGGGGTATCCATAAGTTCCACCATCTATTATGAGGTTCAACAACCAGACCAAGCTTAACAGACTAAACCAGTCATGTTGACCCAAAGCCAATCAAGCTCAGTCGACCAGCAACACTGCTAATTAATTCATAGCCAAAGCTAAATGAGCTCATTCAACCAAGCCAGATAGCATCCAAGCGATGCATGGGCTCATATCTATAAAATAGCTATAATAAATTATACAACACTCACTAAATTAGATAAAAAAATGTAACATCACCATATTTTACTCTCATTCTCATAAATAATCAAATCATTTCATGTATAAAAGATGTCAGATACATCCGATCTTAGCTAAAAAAAAGATCAAAAAATGTCAGTATGATAGATACAATTTACTGTTAATCTATTATTCACTCTTCTCTCTTTATCTCTCCATCTATCTCTCTCCTTTCTTAGCCTATATTCTTTAAGGTGTGATTAACGGACATATCAAAATTCAACAACTTAAAAGGTGCACTAAGTGTGGATCATACAAAACAAAAGAAGAGCATGTCGTCAAAAAAAAAAACCCATTATAGAAACACCTGCTATATATAGTGCATAAGAAAGTTTGTGAACCAACAAATCCAGAATCTGAACGGTCAATTTCTGGATGTAATCGAGAGGCACGTGCACAATGAAAAATGCAACATTCAAAAGAGGTTACACCTAAGAAAGATTTGTTGATTCTAATGTAGGTTAGACATAAGATTTAGGTTTAGTGTAGGTTGAATTTAAGAGAGATTGGTTATGTCCAATGTAGGTTAGACTTAGGGTTTAGGTCTGATGTAGGTTATACCTAAGGAAGTTTGGTTAAGTCTAATGCGAGTTAGACTTAAGGCTTAGGTCTAATGTGTTGGACCTAAGGAAGTTTGATTAAGTCTAATGTAGTTTAGGCTTATTGTTTAGGTCTGATGTATGTTGGACCTAAGGAAGTTTGGTTAAGTCTAATGCAAGTTAGACTTAGGGTTTTAGATCTGATATAGGTTGGACCTAAGGAAGTTTAGTTAAGTCTAATGTAAATTACACATAGGGTTTAGACTCAGTGTAGGTTAAACATAAGAGTGATTGGTTAAATCTAATGTTGATTAGACTTAAGATTTCAGGGTTGAACCTAAGGTTTAATTTGGGTTGAACTAAGGGTTTAGGTTGACTTAGATTCAATTTGGGTTGAACTTAAGGTTTATGTTGAATTAGGTTCAATTTGTATTGAACCTAAGGTTTAGGTTGACTTAGGTTCAATTTGGGTTGAACCTAGGGTTTAGGTTGACTTATGTTCAATTTGGGTTGAACCTAGGGTTTGGGTTGACTTAGGTTCAATTTGGGTTGAACCTAAGGCTTGGGATTAAGCTTGTGGTTGAGATTTAAGTTTAAAGATTAAGGTTAAGCATAATTTGGCTAAGGCTTAAATATTTGATTAAGTCTAATTATGGTTAGACTTAATTAAGATTTAAGGTTGATTAAGCCAAATGTAAGTAAAGCTTAAAGGTTTAATTAGGTCTAACTAGGGTTGGACCTAATTAGGGTTTAGAGGTTAACTAAGCCTAATGTAAGTAAGGTTTAATAGTTTAATTAGCATGATTAGGGTTATGTTGACCTCGCTTTTGTTGAGGTCTAGTCTTTCTTTAGATTAACCTAGGATCTAGTCATAGGACTTTCCTGGTGATTATCTTAGAAGACTAGTGATTGGACCGTTCCCCCTTACAAATTCAAAACACTTTTTTGCTTCACTTAGAGTTTTCAAATGCTTAAAGTTTAACCTCTAGTTATTTAGGAGGATGAGACCAAGCATTAAGAAGCTCAAGTGGAGTTCCCTATGATGATCAAGCCTTAGGACTCACCTTGAGCAGTTTGTTCTGGGACAGACTCACACACACTCACACCCACTTTACACTTACACTCACTGCCTCACAACCCTAAACCAAACATACCAAATTTCCTTACGCTTGGCCCCATACTCTTTTGAAAACTCATGTGGGTGGTTCCTTAAGACCCTGGCCCTAGGCTAGGGTTTAGGCTAGAACCAACACATGGAGGATCCAAAGTGGGATTTCTCTTGGTCCATGGCTCAAATGGGTTACCATTCTCATTTAACCCCAAATTTACCAAAAATTCCAACTTTTACCCCCTTATTCCTAAAACTCCACCAAATTATCGAATTGCCCCTAAACCTTAATTTTGACCAGAATCCCAAAGTTTTCCCAAGTTAGCCAATTCTATCCAAAAACCATCACAAAACATTCTCCACCACTAAAAATACCCAAAAGCCACCAAATTTCCCAAAATTCCTAAAATACCCCCAAAATACCCAAAATGACCAAATACCCCTCCAAGTCTAAAAATTTCAAAAAAATTTCCCAATAATTCTAAAATCATTCCAAATGTCTCCTAAGTCAAATTGAACCACTTCACCATACCCAATTTGACCAAACTAACCCATTTTAACCAAAATCCCAAATTGCCCCTTTAAGCCTAAAATGACCAAACCACCTCCAACGTTCACCCATTTGATCCCAATCTCCTCCAATTTCAATCCTAAAATAAAATTCATTGCATCTAATCTCAATTAAAACCAAATTCAAGTCCAATTTGACCCAATTGCAAGCTCAATTTCAACTAAAATCAAAGCCCCAATTTTGACCATATGACCTAAATTCCCCAAATTGAACCTCTTAGCCAAGTTGATTTCCCCAAATTTGAATCCTAAACACTTCATAACATTCCTACACACCAAATAAATCCATCAATTGACCCACATTTGAGCCCAAATTTCACCCACATCCAACCTAAGTCAAAATCCTTAAATTTACCCTAAATGTGTCACTTGCCCAAATTTCACCAAATTGAATGCCTTAACCCCAAAATTTCTACCTAATTTCTATCCAAAATCCTTCATGACACAATAACTTACATCAATTTGAACCACCAATTGAACCCTAGCCAAGCTCTAGCCTAACCTAAACCCAAGCTTAACCCATGTTAGCCAAAATTATCCAATTATCCAAATTCTACCAAATCCACTTCCCAAACCAATTCAAAACCACTCAAACCTTTTCCAAATCCTTCATAACAATCATCCACACCATATTTCTCAATCAATTTGACCCAACGCAAGCTCAAACCCAAACTAGCCCAACATTGACCTAAGTTACCTCAAATTGAACCCATGACCCAAATTGACCAAACCAACCCAAATTAACCAAATTAAGACCACCACAACCAAGATGTGAACCCTAGGAACCCCACCAAACCCAAAATACATGAACCATAGACCAAGGGTCCCCCAAATTAGGGGATTTCTTCCCATTTTTGGCTAAATCTAGGGAGATCCTTACCCTTAGCCATCAAACATTGGTGTTAATCACCATTAAGTCCCACTGAGCCCCTTGATCATCCTAGCCACAAACTCCACCCTGGCTGGCCAGCCTAGTGGTTGGAAAGCTTGAAACCGAGAGCCTCCCCCAAGCTTTGAACTCATAATCGGGACCATCCACTCTGGCAAGCTTCCATTGGATGTGTGCACTATTCAGCTCTGACCCAAGGCTTACTGAGACCAACCAATGGCAGCCTGAGCTCCACCCATTGGCCATGGCTATAAATTGACCCCTTCATTGCCAAAATCGTGTGAGCACAATTTCCTAGAGAAGACCTGCTAAAATCTCACCAGAACTTCCCTCAACTCCTTTGAGTACAATCCCACTGCCCTGAGCCACTCATAGCTATTGTCCAAAGCCAATTTCTCCATTGTATTCTCAGCTAAAACCAGGACACATTTCATCACTTCACCACGGTCCACAAAACTTCAAATTGATTGGCTCTACACTATCACCAAACCAAACGAAGAAGGTTCCCCATAGAAGTCACATCACATAGAGCCTCAAACCCATACTTTGATCAACACCAGAAATCGGCCTTGATCAAATTCAGGTCTAGGCATTTCATCAGAGCAAGGGACTTCATCAGCAAGCTCTTTGAACCTCCATGAAGCTTTTGCAACCATCTGATCGAGGCCTCTCCTCTCAGACCAAAGTATTGAACTTCACCTTTTTCCCGAGCTTATTTCGATCCTCCATCCATGTTGGGTTACTTTCATTCTAGTTTAGCTATATTGATAGGTCCGTAGGTCAGCTGAGTCCCTAGGACGATGACCAGGAGCCATTGGATCGCGCGTGTATTGGATTGACGACGCTGGTGCAGTTGAACGAGGAGTGGTGTATAAAACACAGACCGCGTGGCAGCTGACTTCGGTGGCGGCGTCAAATAGTAGAGCAACGCATGGAGACTTCGAAGCTGCCAAGGATGACACGGCGCTGCGTGTTTAAGTAGAGAAATAGGTATTTTTTTCAGTTATTTAAATCAAATTAACTTTAAAAATCCATAACTTGGTGTAGAAAAATTAGAAAAATAATAAAAAAAAGATCCTCTTGCTCAGTGAACAAAGGAGAACAATGTGGAAATGGTTTGGTATTTTATATGTTTTAACTTAATTAAAACGTATGTGTTTTAAATTAATTTTTAGAGCACTAATGTGTTTTATATGTTTTTGTTTCATTAAGTAAGAACCAAAATCGTGTCTAGTTTATTTAGCCAAAAATATGCTATTTTTTAGACCTCGTCACATTATAAATTCGGAAATGAATATATAAAATTTTTTGAAATATTTTAAACTTTCCAATTTATTGCTAGAAAATGATTTTCCATTATTTGTAGACTTTGTCTCAAGGTTTAGAGTTGCTTAAGTTAAAGTTACCATAACTAGAAATTAAACTAGATGTTCTTAGTTTAGGGGTATTATAGTATATTGTAATCACTTTAGTGCTTTAAAATTTAACTTCACACCAAATATAGCTTTTCAAAAGTGACATTAGATAACTTCAAATTTTTTAAAAGAATTTTTATAGAAATGATCTCTTAAAAAGGGCTAACTACAAGCCGCATCACTCCATTCCAATTTTTCCTTTATCTTTATTTAAATAGCAGATCAAATAGATTTCCATTATGTTTGGTAGCCAGTTAGTCTCATTTTCACCAATTTTATAGTTTGGACAATACTGATGGGCAACCAAAAGTTTTCTTATGCAATGGTGTCAATAAATTTTAATTATACAAGTGTACTTATCACTTAATCCCTCATAATTGTTTTTTGGTTAAACTCCTAGAAATTTAACTTTTAATTTGAATTAACTATTGGGAAAAACTTGCATAATTGATTTGTGTGATTAATATGATGTATTTATTTTTGTTTCTTTAATTAGCTTAAATGGGTCACGTTAAACCATTTCTTCTAAATAAATTTCATGGTTTTGACTATTTGGATTATATATCTTCATATGCTAGTATTTTTTATAGGCTATAAAAAGCCTACGTGTTGTAATAAGTGTACGTTAATTTTAATTAGAATCGATATTTAAAGTTTATCTAAGTCTTTTGGATTGTGGATGCTAAAAAATGATCCTAGATCAAATAAAAAAAGTTGAAAAAATTAAATGAACCAAATAGAATTAGAAGAACCAAGGATGTAGTAGGATGAACCCTCAAATGCAAATAATTCTAAATAAAGCATTGTGATGTCTAAAAGACCCAAAAGAAAGAGCTAAAGACTCCATTTAAATATTTAATCAGTATTGTATCTTTAGGCTAGTTATACAAGGACAAAGCTCAACTGCTATTCTTCTAAGGTATACTGTGGAATTCGCCTACACCAAAATTTAAATATTATTTTTGGGTTGTTTTATTTCGCTTTTTTTTTATTTTTCTTGTATGATTTACTTAGATTATGCACTTATCAAATATATTTTTCCTACTTTTTTTCACTTCATTGTGCTTGTTCAAGATTTTGAGTGATAGAATTATAAGTTCTATCCAATTTAATAACTAAAATAAAATTAATTCAAAGCTCAAAATAAAATCAATTGAAGCATAAAAATTTAATCAATAACAATCATTTAAAAAACACTTAAAATGTCTAAATCATTTTTTCTTGCAATTTGATTCTTCTCTTTCCCCCCAACAGTCCATCCATTACACATAAGGGAGCATCTCACTAACAAAAACAATATCCACCCTTCTTGAGAAATTCTAGTTAAAATTCTAATTAGTGTAGAGTCTAAAATTCCTTACATGCATACATACATTAGTCATATATCCTTGTCCTTTAAAAATGAATTGAATAAATAAAATTTTTTTTTTTAAATCCCCAAATTTTATATTAATTAGAAGCATTGCACTCTAGTCCTAATCATACAGCTTCTTTATTAATTGAGTTATAAAAATATTTTTTTCTTTTAATAAATAACACCATTATCACATTTTATTTGAATAAACTTCATAAATTTGAGATGATTAGGCAGCGATCTCGTACAAGAACGATTATAAGTCCAATAAAGTCAGAATTATTTCAGCTCTAGGTCAGAATAAACTTTATAAGTCCATTGTTTGTCACTAGAATAAAATTGAGAATCTATTGTGATACAAACTATTACCTAGGTTTGGGTATTGAGAAAAATTATTTTGCTGCATCACAAGTCCTTACGTTATATAGGCTTTTTCATAATCTTATGTTGTTATAATGAAAGTACTAACTTTCTAAAATGAATAAAATTTATAAAACTCATTATAGAATAGTTGGTACTCCGCATCTTTCTCCCAATGAACATTGCAAAACATTCCAATTTAATCTTTCTAATTGAAAGTTAAAAATAACAATCCTAAAATCTAAACTTTGAAATATATAATAATGCAAACCACTATCTTAATAAAGAGTATTCTTTGGATATGATATATTTTAAGATGTAATTATCTATAAAGACTTGCCTTCATAAAGTACATCTACTCAAAATTAAAATAAACCTCATTTTAGCCAAATTAGAGATAGAGATAAATCATTTGTATACACGAACTCATAAAGATTGGAATCTTTATTTATATGATTGAATCCATTATAGAATAAGGGCAACAAAATTTAAAGTTTTAATTAATAGACGATCCTGCTATTTTTAAATTATCTAGCTATTTCTTCAGAATGCAGTCTAGAGATTAAAAAATTATTTAAGTGCATTTCTAGAAATACAAAACTATTTTCCCTTATATAATATCTATCAATAATAAAGGTTACTCCTTGTAGAACCAACCATGTACCTAATCCTCACCATTAAAATGTTATGAAAGTGAAGACACACATGTTGTTCATCTTTATTTTAATCATATCCTAGAATTTTTAACTCAAAGGAGTGGATAGTCAAAGTTACTCGAGATTAATCATCAACATATTTTTTTTTTTCAATTACAGGTTTAAGTTATGTCTGAGGACAAGGGAATAACATTGAAGAAAATAAATCCATTTAGCATTTCAATTAATTAAGTTTTATTAAGTATTGATGAATTTTAGGGAATTCTAGTCTAAGGTATTTTGTGCTACAGGAGTCATAAAGAAAATTTTCTTATTTTATAGCAGTAGTGATTTTAAGAAAAAAAACTAATTTAAATTCCTTAATGGATTACTTGTTAAAAGTAGCTAAGCTATGAAAACTTCTTACTTCAATGAAATAAAGATAACATAAACTTTGGAAGGACTTTGCTTAAGTCTAGCAATGAAAATAAAGAATATTAAAAAATCACTTCAATTTATTAGAAGAGATACTCTTCAAGTTGATATATAATTGTTCTTTTCTAAGGGTTTCAAAGGCTTATTTGACGTATTTTAAATGCCTGTTTCTTCCTGGGTTTAATAAGGCTGGCACAACACAAACACTGAAGACTTCTCTATACAAATCTATGATCACTGTGATTCATCCTTCAATGGGGATGGAAGGATGGGAATTTATGAATCTACGGCTAAATCAATGGCATGCTGTATACCATATTTGAAAGTTCAACTGCACAACATTACCATACCAAAAAAGAGATGAGACATTCATACTAATGTGAATCTCATGTAAATAAGGTGATGGTGCATAATCATAAAACCTCTTTATGGTTCCAAATTTAATAATTTTTTATTTTTAGAGTTCTTTAGAGTGGGTTTTGAGTTGTAGATCATAATTGATTTTATATTATACTATGGTTGGTGTCCTTTTCTATGATTTGAGTGGAACAACAAGAAACAAAATTTTAATCCCGCTAAGTGAGGTCCGCTAAATGAATCCATTTTTTTTCCATTGCATCCTATTTAGTGTCATATTTTAATTTAATTCTAATAAATTAAGATCATTTTTTATATAACAAGCCTTAGTCTTCCTAGGTCTCCATCTACCTTTCTTAACATAAGTAGAAACTATAACATCTACTCTCCTAATCAGATCATCAGATATCGACATTTAATGTGACCAAAACATATAAGACTCTTTAATTTTATCCGTCACGCTACACCAACCCTATCACGGATATATTCATTTCGCTTTTTGTCTCTAAGTGTAAAGCCACTCATCCACCTAATCATACTCATCTCGGCAACACTTAACTTACTACTATGCTTCTCTTCCAAAGGCCAACATTCAGCACCATAAAGCATTGCAGGTCTCACCATCGTATTATAAAAATTTTAAAAAATTATAATTATATTTTTAAAAAAATTCTATGGATCGTATTTTTAAGACGTACAACTAAAGTTTATCTAAAAAAAAAAGGGAAGAATGTTCATGGAAGTACATCGCACTAAATTAGGCCTTTATAACAGTCACAAAACACCTACTTGTGAAATGATTACTAATATCATCAAAAAAGGATAAGTTGGACTTTAAATTCCTCTTTTATACACTTGTGGAATCTACCGCTATAAGTTGCAATGAAGGCAACACAAGTAATTAATTCCGTACCACATTGAGCAAAATACAATATAAAACTTTGAATAGAAGAAATGCATAAAAATTAAAAAATGACTGATAACTGAAGCAGCTACCTTTATACTGTGCATACAATATGCCCTATTTGATAATGAGCTTGATAAGTCAAGGGCAATTTAAAAAAATCAGAAAAATTACATAAGGCCACAAATTTTGATGCAATTCCTCTGCCCAAGTTCAATCTGCGTTCAGAAATCAAATGCATAAAATCAATGTGGACAAAGTACTTATGTTGTACAAAAAAAAAAAAATTATAAGCATGGGGTTATCCCTGAAACTGTACATGTAAAACTTACCCAATTATAGGAGATTTCAGAGCTTGTCCTTGAAGTTTGATGATTCACCAAATATATTCGGGCATTCATCCCACTTGTTCAGCTCCCTAGCTTCCCAGTATCCTCCAACATAACGGTAAGTTCCCTGCTCATTCTCCCTCTTGAACCACCTTGGCTTCCATCCATCCTCTTGAAGTTTCGTCGACTGTGGCGATAGAATGGTGGTCGAACAAAATAAAATTACAAGGAGGCTAAATAAGTCCCATGGGAGTCTCGACAACAACAAACAGTTTCAGAAGTGGTTGATGTCGATTCTTTTTTCTTATAGATTAGCTATTAGTGGCTTCAACTAATGCGTATCATAAAGCTTCGGTGTTTGATTTAGTAGTTATATATATAGGTACTAAATCATTTTTTAAGGAGTTTGCTAAATTACAAACATTCGCAGCTCCAGACGCACAGACTATTATTATATCTTGCTATCATATAAATCTTGGCCAAATGTTTTGAAAAGCATTATCCACATGATTAATTGTATAACTAAAATTTTAAATGAAGGAAATTTCCTTGATATAAATAGCTAAAGGAAATTTTAAAAGTCAAATTTTTTTGAAGTACAACTATATTAAGAGTATTTTTCTCAAATTTATGGGGGGCTAGAGCACCTCTAAATCCCCTTCAGTTCAACTACTGCACGTGATACCCATAAAAAAAGTTAAAAAATAATGCTTCAAGGAATAAAAATGCGGACCAATATGGCAATGCATAAAAGCTGAAATCATAAAAAGTCAGAGAAGAATTACCATTCGTTGCCTCTTCTCTAGACGCAATTTTTCTTCATTTGCCTTCTCATATTCTCCATTTTCTAGATAGCGCTGGTCTGGTCTTAGCCTTGAATCTGTAGGTGGGAGTCTCTCCTTGATTCATCAATAAAACATTGAGGTTGCAAGTTCAAAATTACACATAATACGTATCAAGGAAAAAAAAGAAAATAAAGGGAAATCAATTGTTTTGATGCAATTCTTACCAGCAATCCAGGTGTTAATTCATTTAGTGTAATTGCAAATGCTGTCAAATTATACCGAGTAGGGTTTGCAGGAGAATCATTTTTTTTCCATAACAAGGTTGCATCACCGGGTGCAACAGGAAACTTGATCTTGGAAGCATCATATCCATTAATGTAATACATATAATCATCCCATTTACCCAGCAATGTAGCAACTTTAACTCCCGTTCCATCCTCAACAAAGCCTTGCACCTGTACATTAGTTAGATTGCAAGCACAATAAAAACTTTTAGAAGATATTGTACATTACTTCATGCAACTTATATTCTAACCTGCCTAGGATTGTGGTTCAGGAGTGTGTGGTCCTTGAATTTGAGTTTACACGAGTATTGGCGGTTCCCATGAATGTTCATTGTTCCATGGTGATCACAGTATACTTTACCAAGAATGAGATTGTAAATAGTTGTTGTGACCTGGGCTTATAAGACATTAGCTACAGTTGCAACTCTAGTGACGTAATTTGGGCTTATAAGAAGATAGATATTATCCCAACTTTAGTGAAGTAAATAGCACAGATTCAACTAAAAACTTGAGCACTCACCTTACTCCACTGAAAGACTTCACCATCATCAAATTCAAGGGTCAAAACACCTACAGGATCCAGCTGAATCGACTGCCCCCAAAATCTGCTCTTGAGGTTACTGTCACCCCAGAATTTCCACCCATTCCCTTCACAATGGCAGGCAACCAGCATGGGGTGATGGCTAACCTGTCAAAAGCAGAGAGAATGAAAATCATCAGATTGAAGCATAAAAAAGGATTCAATCATTTGAACCATACATTTTATTTGGATCCACAAAAAAAAAATTGCACATACAAACCATTAACCAGGTAGAGAAGAGAAACAATTGGTCTTACTCAAAAAAAATTGCATGCTACCATTCATCAGCCACATTACAAGCAAAATAAAATTAAATAGGTTTCCTAAATCATCCAGCTATTTATAACAATAATATACACACTTCATATTGTGCAGCAATTAACCGTTCAAATTTTGGGCAGTTAGCTCATTAAACAAAGAGTAAAGTCAATAAAGCGTTTTAAGCTTAAATTATGTTCATTAACAAAATAAATCGCATTATAGACCCGATGTTTAAACCTCAAGTTCTCCTCCATCAAATTGCATAGGTAGTACAAGCTCTAATAAAGCAAACATGTCTTTTTAATTCTTAATTTCATCCTCCAAGCTGAACATTTTAATATAATCGATGAGAAGGGCAGGCTCCAATTCTTGAATCTCTTGATCGTGAACAGATGTCAAAAGAATGATAGATTCCAATCTATCTTCTTCTCATGCAGGTGGATGATAAAGAAAATCAAATTTGCATGAGTTTTGGCAAAATTTGAGCCAAAAAAGGTGAAAATATCGATCACACTCCGGACACAAAAAAAAAAAAAAAAAAAGAAAAAGAAAAAAAAACTAGAGTTTGCCTTTGCAGCAGCATACCATGTCATCAAACAAGGTATTCGAATAATCACCCCCTTGGGAACCCAAAATACACAGGACTCCTCAAATATATACATAATATTTGTTGGAATGACTATTCGAACAATCACCCCCCCATGGGAACCAAAAATACACAGGACACCTCAAATATATACATAATATTTGTTGGAATCACACTTGCGCAGTCGTCACTTTAGACAACCAAATAGTTTAAATTCCTTGAAATCACTTAACACACTCTTCAGAGAGTTAACCGTAATGAGAAAGGATTGAGTAAGAAGAGAGTTTTAGAGAGAAGGTCATGAATCTAGAAAAAGGACGAGAAACGAAAAGTGACGACAATGGAAGTCCAAAGCATTTTATAATAGAAAAAAATTGTGCTTCAAGAAAGATCTAATCATTTATTTTGGATATTATCTCATTTACAAAATAACATTATTTAATTTATGCAACAACAACAACAGCAATAGCAATAACAAGCTTTACCCTATTAAGTGGGATAGACTGCATGAATCCTTCTTCTCCGATGTGTCCTACTTTCATTTAATTCTAATAAATTAAGATCATATTTAATATAATATGCCCATGTCTTTTTAGGTATACCTCTTACCGGTTTAACCAAAGTCAAATCTAAAGCATTTACTCTCCTAACAAGTTCATCAAATGGTTGACGATTAATGTGACCAAACCATCTAAGACGATATATAATCTTATCTGTCACGGGCGCCACTCCAACCCTTCCACGGATATATTTATTTTGTATTTTGACTCTAGTGTAAAGTCACTCGTCTGCTTGAACAATCTCATCTTAGGAAGAGTTCAACTAAATTTTATTCTTCTCTTTTATAGGCCGAAATTTTGTGCCATAAAACATTGCAGGCATCACCACCATCTTAAAAAATTATTCTGTCTAAGCGGTAGTTTTCTATCACATAATAGGCTCGATGCATTCCTACATTTCAACTATCCAACTTGAATTCTACTAATAGTAACCCCATCTATATCACCATCATTTTGAAAAAGAAAGACCCGAGAAATCTAATCACTCATAGTTACAACCCCGCCACTAGATATACTACTATTAAAATTATAATACGTGTATTTTGTTGTAGATTTACACGAAAAAAAGCCATTAGACTCTAAAGTTGACCTCCATAATTCAAGTATTTTCTGAACTCTCTCTAGTCTTATCAACAAGAAGGATATCATCAATGAAAAGCATACACCACTCTCCTATAAATATCCATTAAAAACATCAAGACATAAAGCAAAAGATATGGGCTTAAAGCCATAACCTAAAATAGGAAAAAACTTGGTCAATCCTCTTTATGTTCAAACACAAGTAACAACCCTAATATACATATCTTTAATGACTTAAATATGAGCAACGCTAATACCTTTCTTTTCTATAACTCTTCAAAGCAATTGTCTAGGATCCTTATCATAAGCTTTTCTAGATCAACAAAACTCAAATGTAGATCCTCCTTACTCTCTCTGTTCTTCTCCATCAAGCCTCTCACCATCAAGCCTCTCAATAAATGTATAGCTTCCCTAATAGATTTTTGCCCGACAAGACTCCAAATATTATTAACTTATGCAATTTTAAAAAAAAGTTTTGTTTCATTATCACTATTTGTAGAAGCATAAAAAAGATGCAACTTTGAACTCAAACTTCATGCCGAGTAAATTATAAAGCGACATCAAACTTTGTAATGTTTAAAATAGGAAAATAAAAAATAGCCTTTATCCCACTAAGTGGGGTCAGCCACAATAATTTTTTTCTCCATTAAGTCCTATTGCGATAATAGGAAAATAATGATTAATAAATTTAGTGAATTTTTACAAATAAACTAGGGCTCTTCATTTCATTCTAAAATTTTATTTTATGAATTTTAGTTTCATTACAATGTAGGAAATATAAATTACACTAACAAATTCTAACTTCACTACAAATACTGAAAATAATTACACAACAAATCAAAAAACTTGCATCACCTAAAAATTTATTACTGCACAATAAAAGTAAAAATCATTACAAATTATTATAGATTCGAGGACTATTTGAAATCAACCCTTCACCACAAAATTCAACAACAGGAATATTAAAAATCTTAAAAATGGCACAACATCAGTTGGATGACATTTGTTTTCCATCCATTGTTACAAAATGAACTCACAGTCTACATGAAATTGATTTAGCCTTAAATACTCTGAAACTTTGTAGCTCATGCCAAAATCAATCCCCAAATCTTAGAAGTCCCTGTAGAGATTGCTAGCCAATTCCTCTCATAAAAATTATTTTTTGCAATCATTTTCTTGATTGTTTTGCAACCGACCTCCAGAGATACAAAAAAAGCATTAAACTAAATATATATCATAAACACTCTTAAGGATGGAATCACCGATGGAGCTCAAGAAGAACTTACAAATCAACCTTAGGATAGACTCGTCAAGTAGAGCATAAACAAAGTATAAGAAGAAGTCAACAAACATGTTCGTTATCCTCTCATTCATTTGAACCCACCACACTAAGGCTACAAGCGAGACAAAGAAATACAGAGAAAGAAAGAAAGAAAGAGGAGAACGAAGAATTCGGTGACCTAATAGGAGGAGGAAGGATAGTGCAACCTTTCTCTATAGGGCAAAGGTATTTGTGCTCGACCGAGCCATCCCTGAACCTTCCTAATGCTTCAGTAGATGAATTTGTGCGAGTATAGGAAAGGAAAGGAGAGAGTGCACACATCTTCTGTAGCCTGTGGGACATTTTTTTCAAACAAGGGACGCTCGATCGAGCGTTTGCAAGCTCTCGAAGTGGGAATCGGCAAGCAAGAGATATTCTTGCATACATGAGACGCTCCTTCATGCAAAATCGCCAGGTCCCAAACATTTTCAAGGTCTAGGAGCAGGAGACAGCTCGTGGAGCTTTCTCTGCATGTGTGAGAGCTCAACCGAGCTTTTTGTGCTTCGAGCGCAAAATTTGGACTAGGCAAGAAGGTCAAAGGGAGTTGCGGCTTTAATGTAAGAATTTTTTAGTAAATAATTTTAAATAATTTAATTGAAATTTCAGAAATCATATATGTAAATTAATTAATAATTTATATTTTTGTTAAAATTTTGTAGGGTTTTCACGAGGAGACCAAATCACTAAAAGAACTTTGCTATGAAGAAGAATTCAATCATGGAGACTAATTTTAATATTTAAATGTTATTTTACTGATGAATTAGTGTTAAGATAATTTAAAATTTTAAGAACCTGCACCTTAAATTGAGAAACTTAATTAAGTTTAATTAAGTTTCTCTAATTACAACCATATTACATATATTGTAAGAAAGCCAAAAAAATTAGTGATTTGATTAGATAAAAGGCAAATGAAAACGCCTAAATATTTTGGTTAGAATTCATGTGAAAGACAAACAAAACTGATGGGGCCTAATAAGGGCTAAATTGTTATTATAGGTGTACCAAAATCATGACCGAGGAAAACTAATCAACTACAGACTGCACAAGTGGTTAAATATAATTTTATTTTTATAATAGTTCTGTTTATTTATGAAAGCAATTACACTTATTTTTAATGTTTCCATCATTTCTTTCAAAATGTAAAAGTTCGTGTTTTTTAATATTAAATACAAGAAATGAAATAAAAAATAATAATATGCATGCATATGGAGTCACCCAAAGATGATACTCGCAGGGAAAACGATATAATTCTGTATGAAATGAAAATAGAAATGGAAAATGATGCCTACCTTTTTGGTGGGTTTGGAAAATGTAAATATATATTTTTTAAAAATATATGTTAAGATAAAGAAAAGTGTAACAAAAATAAATTAAAAAAAATAAAAGTATTTTCTTTGTTGTTTTCTTTGTACTACTCACTGGTTTTTTTTGTTAACAGCGTTTTTATTAAAATATTTAAAACAAGAATTATTATAATTTATAAATATTTGTCCACTGAGTAGTTTTAACTCAAACCTTCAGTTGCTAAAGTTTTACAAGAACACCTACTATAGGATAAATGGATCCTAGAAAGTATGTATACAAGCACCGAGTATCGTAAGTTTATAGATACTTTAAAGTTTTTATTTCATATCAGTTGCAAAATAAAAACTTGAAGAACTATTGTAAATTAAAGTTTTATAAATGAAATGATACTTTTGTATTTTGGATTTCATTTAATATAAAATAAAACTATTAGATAGTTTCTCTCCATCCGGCTGATAGTTCCCACTTTGATAATTCAAGCTCTTGGGTCGAGTCTGAAAACTCGTCAGATCAAACAACCTCAATCAACCACTCAAGCCTAAAAACTATTCCACAGCTTCCACCAGGGGAAACAAATAGCTTGTTATCAGTTGGTCAAGTACGAATCCGAGCTCTCAAGCTTAAACACATCTATTTTGCAGAAAGTAATCATTTGACCTCAATTTATACTTTTCATGTATGTAACTCATTTTGTAACTTTTCCTTTAGCGCTTAGACCACACTATGTGATTAAAAATATGAGGATCGAGAGAAAGAGAGATAAGCAATCTCATGTATTCTCAAACAATCCTAAGCAATCTTGTGTAATTTAGCTCATATTTACTGTACCATTAAGATTCAAGGTGGATTTCCCCTCTACTCTCCTACCAATTTCCTACTCTTCTCTCCACCTATCATTCTCTTATTTTAAGCAATTCAGGTGCAGTCCATGGACAGACAAATCAAGATTTAACAATATAGTCTGCAAATGAGTTTAGTTCCTCTGTCTTGAATCTAAAATAAAAATTTCAAACTACAAATTGAAAAGTGCATTGAAAACTTTATCTAATAATTCAATACAACAATAACAAAATTCATATTGCCACACAAAGAGACTCACGTAACCAATTATACTTACATCCAAGTACTGTTATGAGATGGACTCAGCAGCTTAGGTTGTATATTGCAAACATAGAGTACTAATTAAATCAAAGGTATGGCGAAGGTTTTTGATGCAACATCTCAAGGACGCTGAAAGTGCACATACAGATGATGATACAAAGCCCTGTTAAGAGCTGTCTGAAACATTTTTAGTGAAATTGCAAGAATGATCCAACAAACAGATAACACAACTGAACCACTTGTGCGACAATTTGATCTCAATGCAGTCATCTCCCGAGCAAGTCTAGCAGAAAAGGTAACAAAACCTTTTCCAGGATAGAAAAGTTAAACTTCCAGGTGCCTCGTTACTCCCAAAGAGGATTTGATCACCATTTAGAAAATGAATTGATTTGATGCCAATTTCTTGGTGAGCCCTGTATGATGATCACCATGATTGATCTTACATTTTTGTATACCTGAAATTGCTCGATTCACTCATTAGATGAGAGAAAAATAAAGAGAGAAGAAATTTTAGATAGATAGATAGAGAGAGAGAGAGAGAGAGAGAGAGAGAGAGAGAGCAAACTCGATCACAATGGCTATACCAATAAATATGGGTGTGAGAGTCACGATAACCAAAAAACTACAAATTGGGAGAGATGAGTCAACATTCCTAAATTTTGGATGGAGAAAAAGATAATGACATTGATCGGGAAAAGAAAGAAATGAGAAGTGAAAGAAAAACGGAAAAAGAATGTTCTCATATTTCATGAACAATTTATCTTTTATAAAAATAGGGCTACAATTTAAAATTCAACAAAAATTTCAACTTAAATCTATACGAGTCCTAAAAATATTATCAAATTCAAAAAAAAAATCTGAATTAAATAAAATTTAAGCTAATATAAAATCCAGGAAACATCAAAAATACTAGAACACTTTAGAAATAATCAATATTTTTTATACATTTCTTGCATAGTGTCATCTCTCTTTGGGTCTAAAGATTCAAAAGCCATTGCATTTGATTCAAAATTAAAATAATAATAATAATAATAATAACTACAATTTAAGTAGAAAAAAAATTCCTAAAAACATTTAGAACGGTAGACTGTCCTAAAAATATTCTAAGCATTTTAGGCACGATTACATCAATTCTAGAACACTTTAGAAATAATCAATATTTTATAGATGCATGCATAACTCTCCTCTTGTATTATAAAATAACAATACAAAACTTTTTGAACATTTTTCTCCATTTTTTATTTTTTATATAGCATCAAAGCTAGATTAGGGTTTTTCCTTCCAACTTTAGTTCTCTTTCTCGAAAATTAGGTTTTCTCCCTTCCAACTTTATTCCTCTTATCGAATTCTTATTCACTTCACTAAGTATAAGTTTTTTAATTTCCTTTCAAAGAAATAGACAAACCAAACCAAGGGAAAGCTCTAGAGATATCAAGCATCTTATCAAGAAAAATTATCTTAAAGGATCAAAAATAATGTAAAGTTTTTTTTTTAATGAAATGGGAAATATCTAACACCTTGTGGATCAACACTAAAGCCTAAAGACTCAAAGTTAGTATATGAGAAAGAAGTCAATTCCATGATTATGATATGGATGTGGAACACTGCGGATATCCACCATGCGACCAAAGAGATTTAGGATATAAAAAAATATACCTACTAAAAGATGAATTATGCTACATTCATCTATAAAATTAAGATACAATTCATTATTACCGAACAAAGTAGCATTCATGTCATTGTTCACTTTAATGCTACGAATGTTTACTAGTTGGATTATAAAATATTTCAAAGCACCAAAGTTCGTGAAGCGATAGAATTTTTGAGTTTTTGTCAAGGTTCAATAATGAATTTGTCCAAACTTGAATCCAAATCATAAGACAACATAATTAAACCTTCAATGAATGAGATACTATTTCTAGTACATATTCGAGTATGAAACATGGTGACAATCAATGGTTTGGCTCTCGAGATATTGGCCATGCTTCTAAATCCCAAGATAAGAGATTTTCTATCAAAAAAACTGCTCTAGAAGATCAAAATCTTCTTTCAAAGATAATCTTTAGTGCAACTAATGCAAAATGAAATTACACATCAAATACAAGTGTTAGAAACTCTAAGAAAAGCCCCACGATTATGGAGGACAAATAGAATGGGTTTGGTTGACTTCATTAGAAAAACATAATTTGAAAATGAAGGAAGTTTCTCAATGCCTTCTAAAAGTAATTCGATGTTGATTGACTTCATCAGAAAAACATAATTTCTAGTTCTTACTTGTATTTTTTGTGCCACAAATTTATTTTTAGCTTTTAGGTCAATATTCAAATGCCATTGATGATGCGACAAATTTTGCTAACATATGTCAAATTTAGAATCCCCTTAGCAACAATAAAAAATGTCATAGATTGACATTTAACAACGATTGCAAAACAGAAAGACAACTTAATTTCACCCAACTTAACCCACAATAATGTGTTGTATAATTTACACTCTATAGTTAAATCTTTTATTTATTCACAAATTTATTAATGATCAGAACTACAAAACCAACTTCTATTTACTAATCATTGTACTTTTTAGCGACTCAATATAGGGAAGACAATTGGGCCAACTAGAAAAAAATGAGTTATACCTTTTTGAGGATTAAGCTTAGTTGTCGTGCTATTCAACTTTCACATTACTGACCTGGTTTGTACTTTAAGAAAGCTTCAATTTATACTTCCTCACCATTAGATAAATGAGAATATTAAATACTTTAGTTAAGAATCATGTGAAACTACTAGCCATCATCATGTTTCTTTTTTAAAAAATATTTCTAGATCTATAATTATTTGGTTTATTCATTCAGATATCTAGAGACCTTCTAAAATTCTAAATATGTCTAAGAGGCTAATTGATTTGTTGTTAAAGGATTGCAATGTAAAAGAAAATCACAGTAAAAGTAATATATGGCATTTAGATTACTTTGAAGTTGTTTAGTTAAGTGTAAAATAATTTCAAGACTTTGTATATTATTATTTATTTGAAAAAATTGAAATTAAATTACATTGGTCGCCATCATTGGCTGGTCACCATCATCGTCAATAGGCAATTGGCAACGACAAGTGGTCGATGGCGCTGGTATCCTGACGAAACTATTGTAAAATATGTTGGTCATCATCATCGCAAGCAAGCAAAACAGGCAACAGCAAGCGGCCGATGGCAGTGGTAGCCAACTGTGGATGGTGTGTGTGTGTGTGTGTGTGTGTGTGTGTATGTGTGTGTGTGTGTGTAGCAAGGGATTGGGATTAACAAATGTAATAAAGCTCATCTAAATCATGACACCCTTTGTAATAGGGCCTATTTTCAAATTGATAAGAATAACAACTATGATCATATTTGTAATAAGGAGATTAACGTGCATGGTAATCATTGGTCCTTTAACTAGATCTTTTAATATACTACAGAATATTTTGACTAAATATTATAAAAAATATTTTTCCAATTCACTTTGACGTGGGATCTTCCGCGCGTGAATCATGACACCCACGATCGCGGAAATGATGGGTCAAAGCTGCCTTATTTATTTATATATTTATTTTATTTTCAGTAACTTTCCTTCTATTGTTTCTTTCTTTTTATGGTTCTCTTTATTTTCATTTTTTTCTATTTAGGTTATTTTCTATTAAGGATCTTTTATATATGTTGTAGTGGGGTTGTTTGGATGTTCAATGGTTAATTTTATGAATATGTTTTTTTTTCTTTGATTTTACTCTCCATGAGTGTTGTAACATCTTCCTTTTGCAATTGGTATGTTTGTAGTTTGCCCAGGAACAAATGATGAAACACCCACCTCATCTGTAATTCGATTTCATTATTGTATTCAATCGGAATTGTTAGTTGTTATTTACAGTATTGTCGATCGCTTTGAAATTCAGCTGACATCCATCCTCCACCCATTAACCACCATGTGATATTCACTGCCTCTTTCTATTAGATCAGGCCTTCTAGGGGCCCTCGAAGACTGTAACCTAGTATCAAAGTCTGGCAAATCCTAAATTTCTAGAGATTTGTTCTTCTTACACCTAAATCCATGCAACCTGACCTAACACCCTCAGCAAAAAGAATTTTCCCTAGATCAAACACCTAGCCCCAACCTTAATCCTAAACCATATTTTTCTTTTCTGACAAAAATTGCATTGTAAGAATAAGTCGTCTTGTTGTCAAAGAGATACGCTCAATGGAATGTTCAAGGGCCACTATAAAAGATATGCAAAGAGAAATCATCTAACCGCAAAAAAGATTGGCACCCATAGCCACAATGGTGTCTCGTCAGATCGAGCGGAGAAAACGAATCCCTCTAATCAGGAAATCTTTAATGTTGAACAACCAAAACATTATGTAGAATGAAGATTGACTCACTAGATTTTGACGGTGGCATGGATCCGAACGAATTCATTGATTGACTACAGACAGTAAAATGTGCTTTGAGTACAAGAATATCCCATCGGGCAAAATAGTAAAGCTAGTAGCCATTAAGTTACAGAAGAATGCATCTCTATGATGGAAAAATTTGAAGCACATAAGACAATGTAATGAGAAAGTTAAAATCACTGCCTGGTCCAAGATAAAAGAAGAAATGCAAAGCAAGTATCTACCAAAATATTACAGATATGAAAAGTTGAGATTCACCAGTTACAACAAAACAAACTCTCAGTAGAGAAGTACACAGCTAAGTTCGAGCAACTTATATTAAAATGCGAGCTAGTAGAAACCAAAGAGAACGCCATAGCTCGATATTTGAAAAGATTAAGATCATCTAGTAACAATGTAGCACATTTACAACCATATTGGACATTATATGATACTCAGAACCAAGCATTGAAAGGAAAAGAAAACATAACAATATCATATCTACTCCACCCTTCAAAAAGGGTTTTGCTAACAATTCACGCAGCAAGAATACACCTAATGAAGCATCCAAACTGACTCCGCTAGAGAAAAAACCAATTCAAGGCGGAGACAAAAAATTAAGACAACCAACACACCCAAGAAGTACATCCCAACCAGGAAGTGCATTGTGTGCCACGATATTAGGCGCACATCGTGTCTGATTGTCCACATTAGAAGGGTGATATCTTTCAATGATCAATGCGCAATGCAAGAGGCAAAGGGTAAAGACCCAATAAACGAGAATGAAGAGTGCCAACTATCCACATCTGAGGGAGAGATGCTTAAAATTTGACATGTCCTTCAAATTAAGCCCATGAGAGCGCAACAGTGGTTACGCCACAATATTATTCACTTATAGCAAAAGGAAATGTGCACAATCTCATTATAAATGGAGATAGCTGTAAAAATGTGAAATCTACACAGATAGTTAATAAATAGAAACTAGCCACCCAGAAGCATTCCCAATCATATTTTCAAACTTTGTTGAAGATTAGGAGTAAAATCAGCTTTGACGGGAATGTCGTAGAGTCTTCTAATAAAAAAAATTTCAGGAGCAAGTGTGTTGTGAAGTTGTACTAATGGATGCTTGTCATATCCTATTATCTCTTCCTTGACAATATGATCACTACACATACCATAAGGGCAACATCAATACATACTCTTTCACAAAAATAGGATGTGTACTATACACCTGCCATGAAGGAGTTGAGGTGCTTCAAGATGTACTAACATGAACAATCGTTTTGCAGATCTTGAGAGAAGCACCAAAAAGGGTAACTTTGGTTGTCCAAGAAGACAATACATTTGATAGACTGATACCATACATAAGGCAGTCCCAGCTGAGGAGCGATCCAACATCTCATAGTTTCAAATAGAACTGAGAAGTCTCTAAGCCATTTTTTTTAAGATTCTATGGAATAAGTTGGGTGTTAAATTTTAGTTCAATTCAGCTACACACTCAAAGACATGTGGCCATAAAGGAGTGATGAATTGTTATTTTAAAAAAAACTTTGTCGGTGTTTTATAGTGAAGAACATTAGGCAGTGGGATTCAAGTATTTTTGAAGATGAGGGTGAACCCTCTACTACTCGGGGAGTGACGAGACGTGGGGTCTTCCCATGATATCGTGGTTCCATGACTCGTGACTCCGGCAATTGCAGAATGATGGGTCGAAGGTGCCTTTTTATTTATTTATTTTATGTTCAGTTAGTTTCCTTCTTTTGTTTCTTTCCTATTTTCCTACTTTCTAATTATATTATTTTCAAATAGGAAGCTTTTGTATATGTTGTAAAGAGGCTCTTTCTGTTTTT
Source organism: Papilionanthe hookeriana x Papilionanthe teres (assembly GCA_022702705.1). Taxonomy (NCBI): domain Eukaryota; kingdom Viridiplantae; phylum Streptophyta; class Magnoliopsida; order Asparagales; family Orchidaceae; genus Papilionanthe; species Papilionanthe hookeriana x Papilionanthe teres. The sequence continues at coordinate 63,546,583 of CM040428.1, read as the reverse complement.
CCTACTTTCTAATTATATTGTTTTTAATTAGAGGACTTCATATATTTTGTAATGAGGCTGTTTGGATTTTTAGTTTTACTGATTTTATGAATTTGAGGGACTTCTATGATTTCTACTCTTCGGAGTGTTGTAACCTCATCATATTGCACATGGTGCATCTGTAACTTCCCAAGAACAGGTGGTGGAACCCCTCTCCATTGGTATCTTGATTTAGTTGTTATTAGCCGGACAGCCATTGAAATCATTGCCAACTGCTGTTACAGTAGAAAACTGTCATTTTTTTTGGTTTCAGTTTGCTGTCCAGCTGCCTCTCGCACCGGAATTCAGCCGCCACTCACGCTGAAATTTAGCTATCATCCATCCTCCTCTCATTACCCATCCTACAACTTCCCTGATGCCTTTTGGTATTCATTTATGCCTTCTAGGCAGCCTAGAAAGGTGCCAAACTTGGCATAAAATACTTCCAAGGCTTATAATGTCGTGGAACATCCACATTGAAATCATATTCACAATAATGATCTAAAGCATAAATAAGGGTGCACTTTGATAAAACATGTCAACAATTTTATAAGAACAATTCCAATATTAAAAAAGATAATACTACTGCTCCATAATTATGTTTTATTCCTATAATCTGTCTCTGGAGTGATTTATGCATCATATAAAAGTTATTTTTCTTGGGTTTGAAGATGTGATGGTCATGAACAATGAATTTCAAAGTGCTTAAGGGCAGTACAGAGTTTATTTTATCTTAATTTTCTTCTGGAATTTATTTGGTGGTGGTGTCAGATATGTTAAAATAATAGAAAGATAAGCGTGGCTAAAGCTTCGATCAAATCACTCACATTAAATACTGATTGATGAAGAAACAGAACAAATATGATGTCAGTTTGTTGATAAAGATGATAATCACCTTGACAAACATTTTATTTCTAACCAAAATTTACTTGAATTCTCCCACAGTAGATATGAGAGAAGTGAAGTGATAAGAAATTTGCGAGAGAAAAGAGTAGATACTAGATCACAAGCAAAAGTAATGAGAATTGCAGCATCAAGAATTATGCAAACAAGAACGAATCCACAACTTGGGTTCCCAGAAGCCATGTATGCTGAGATTAAAGAGAGAAATTGAAACATTTGAACTTCTGTTGAGCGAGAGGAAGAATATTATGATAGAGAAAAAAGAGAGAGAAGATGGCAGATAAAATAAAGGATAAGCATTCCTTTCAAATTTCATTCAATTATAGATTAATTAAATTACTAAAAAATCTCTATTCATGATAATAGGGTTATAATTTAAAATTAAAATGAAATTTAGAAGTTAAATCTAGATAATTTTAAAATGATATCCAATTAAAAAAATATTAAACTAAAATTCCTAACACTTAATACTAAAAGAAATTTTAAGAAAATTATATACTAAAGTCTTCAGGAAATGATCAAAAATTACTTTATGCCCCATTAACTACATTTTTTATAGAGCATAATATGAAATAATGAAAATTAATATAACTTCCAAGTAGACAATGGGGTGTCCTAAAAGTGGCACAAACTAGAATTCTGAAACCATTCAAAAATAAAAAATGCATTAACAAACCGGATAAGACCACCTTATTTGACTACACTTATCAATAAAAGTGGAAATGTGATCATCTTCTCATCACCCTAATATGTGTTGCTTGCAGGGTACCTTTAATGATGTCAAATGCACAATCAAGGGTACAAAAATAAAATCAAGGTATTTAAAAAAATTAATATTTTTTGATAGTTTTTTTCTTAAATTAGAGCGGCTGGAATAAAGGAAAAGAAATCTCTAGACAAACAACAAACTTTTAAGCCTCATATATTAAAAAGCCAAAGATGGTCTTTCTAGGAAGCTATGACTGAAAGTGCCAATCATGATGCATCCATCCATGGCTAGTTAAAGTTGGTATCAGGAAAACATACCTTCTCTGATATAAAGCGAACTCCTTTTTCAGGATAATCAGCTTCATACGTTTCTCCTAACAAAGGATTGAATGGTTTGCAAAGTCGACCATCAGAAGAGGCATATCCAGAGACAGCAAAGGCAACTACATTCAGAATTCTCATGAGACTGTTTCCCTAAATATAAATGGAAATAAGTTAGATATCTCAAACAAGACAACATAGCATAGAGTATAAACTTCAACAAAATTCACAAATTAGACAGAAGACAATGAAAAGTGTCCTACAAAATTTTTGCATCATATTGTCATAAACATGTTCTAAACTCTAGACGTTTGAACCAATTTAGGCTAGGAAAAGAAAACCCCATTATGATGATCAGCCATAAAAAACTAAAAATTTTTAAAAATCTGATTTCATAAGAAATTTTGCTTCAAATGGAAAGAGGAATATAGGCAATTAAGGAGAACATGCCAAAAAGGAGAATATTAGAAACCACCCTTCTTCAGAATTAAACCATAACCATGGAGAATCAAGTGAAACAGTAAACTAAACACACATATTAAGGCAGAACACCACCACGCAACAATCATCTTCATAGATCTAACACTTTCTGCATTTTCAAATAAGACAAGCATTTAAATGCTCTAGTATCAAAATGAGAATATATGGTAACAGATGACCGAAAATTTACCGTGAGGTAAATTGGTCAATCACGTACTTGTCAATTAATATGTGGTATTATAGTCTGCGTAGATCTCACAAGGAAAGAATTAACAATTATTCCTGAAAGAGAATCTCTAGTTTACTGATTTTGTGAACGTAGAACGAGGTGATCAATAAAAGGTTGAAATTCTGAAATTCTAATAGAATATAAAATACGATCGCAAACAACGAAAAATAGAAAGTGGACAAAAACTTGGTTTTCTTCAAGATTGATGAGACTCGTGCCTCTATCATTCCGGTAGTATGGAGATCCGTAATTATTCTTAATGTTTTCCTACGTGATAGTTGTCAACTAGAGATGAGTTTCTTCTTATGCCTATGCTAGGTCAAAAGAAAAGTTAGAAACCCAAGAAGTAAGTATGCTTAATCCTATGACTTTCTTCAGGATTCTTTGACCTCTATCAAGGTTGCAGAATCCTGTCAGATTTGCCTTTTCTACAAGGATTACATGGTTAACTTATTTGTTCAACTACACAATGGGCAGAAGTCATAGATAATGAAAGATATTAACATCCTAATTGGTCATGCTAGGAGTAAATGAAATCCAATGATTAATCCACAACATAAAGCCCTGAAAGCTCATAAAATGCTATATGAAAAACAGCTCGGAAAAACCACTCTAAATCTATTAACCCTACTTCAAAGAGACACGAAAAAGAACTTAGCCACACATAGTAAAAAAACAATAAACAAGACAGTCATGTAGATGATCATTGTCAGAAACAAAGAATTGTTGAACTTACAAAAAGAACTTTTTTTCTCCACTAGAGTAAAAGTTCTCCTTCTCACATACAAACTCTCAAGAATATCAAGAAGAGAAACAAAAATAGCACCTAAAGGTTTCAATCCATAGAGAGGAAGGAAACCCTAGGAGAAAACTCTTTCCCAATCAAGTTCCTTCGCCTCACACAGCCTCCATCTGCCCAAGGTTCCCTAGACACATCCCTACAAGCATATATATAAGCAAAACTAGGCAAAGACAAGAAAAATCCTTCCAAATTCGATTCAAAGAGACAAGTGCGAACGCGCCGCGAAGTCGACATGGGTGCGCTAAATTTGGAATGATGAGACGCAAGGCATCACGATGCCAGCTAGAGTGCTGAGTCTAGAATGTATGAACGCGGGCATGCCGCAATTCTAGCGCGGGTGCTTTAACGTGGCGTGGACGCACTCAGTTTTGGGAGCAGACGCATGGTTCTGGCGCAGGTGCGCCGTAAGGTTGGCATGGGTGCTCAGGGTCAAGATCAACCGTTATATGCTCAAACTCATCTTTTTTCATTCCAACATCACATCAACCTGTCACCTACACAAATAAGACAAAATTATATTTCTCAAGCACAATATCAGTATAAAAGATGTAAAAATATAAGTAAACATGTAAAAATATATCACATATTTCACTCGTAATAGTGACATAGGAGTTTAGAGTGGACGCGATACGGTAGTTGTTACAATAGCACGAACGCAATACTATCGCTGCTACAGTACCCGTGAAAATATAAATCGTGGGAGGCGTCGAAATAACCACGTTTTCCTTTCTTTAGTTTTCTATCCTATTATCCTTCATTCATCTTTAATTATTTCCTATATATGCATTTTAGGGTTAGGAATGCATTTTTTGACTCATTTCTGTCAGGACAGCCACCGGCATCCATTTTTTCGTTCTAGGGCTATATCCAAGGTTTTTGTGTTGCTCCGACTGCATCTCTCTCCATAGCTAGTGTTTATCATTCCTAGCTCACTCTACATCATCCCCACGTCACTCACGACCGCCCTCCATTGCTACAGCCAACCCAAAACAGCCATACCTTGTTTTCCCTACAATTTCCACAATTCAACAACCACCCTCTTGCTGTCATGTAGTTCGCTACATCCCACATCGCTTCTGCCGACATTCCCCCTTGTTGCACTAGCCCGAAAAATAGCTATTATTGTTTTCTACTGTTCTAGCCACCCAATCATCGATTCCTCTCCATCTAACTAGCCGCCCTTGCTGCAATTCCTCCCCTTCACTGACGCCTTCCACACCCTTTGGTTGTCGTCATGCCTTCCCGCCTTCACCAACTCCTTGCTCAGATGGCCAAACACTGGTCAATCACAACCACCACCCCAAGATCCCACCCTAATTTGATTATTTGTCGTGTTGTTATATTTTTCTTTCAAGTGTATTAATTGTAACCTCTTAGCTACTTCAAATAATGATATTTGCTTTTATATCATGGTTTCGATTAACTTCGATATCAGAACTAGCCTAACCCTATTCCTATCCTAAAGTTTCCTAGCATCCTTCATAAACAAAAACTTCTTCCCTTCCACCAAATACCATTTCTACTTCCACAAATCCCAAACCATACCATGCCACCAAGGATATACATGTTAGACCCTACCCGAGATGAGATGCAGCAGATCTGTCGCCTTCAACAGAGGATTGCAGAGATTGATGACGGGACCCAGCGAAAGATTACTTTCAACTGGGGACAATTTAGCAGTACATCCATCAACAGCTGATCAGGCAGGATAAATGAACCACGGTGTTGAAGATTGCCTTAGGAGCTTTGTAGGAAGAAACATCCTACAATGGGATCCAAGTCCTTTCAAAGAAGAAGAGGCATCTTCTGATTGGTTATACTTCAGTGTGGTTCATTGTCATAGATTTCATCCCAGCATTGATTCCTCCTTACATACTTAATTATCAAATACACTAAGACTTGTATGAATAGATGGAGTCAATTACATATTTGATAGCCTGCAGCTGGATTCATGACAATACTCATCCACATATAGTTCCAGTTATGATTGTGCCACAACAGAATGGATAAATATTCTATCAAGATGTACTTTGAAATGCCAACGCCAACAAGATTGATAACATTTCCACCATTTTCAATGTGGTCGTCTTGAAGCCATAAGATGAGACAGAAACATTGATGAATGAGGTTGAGGCTCGCCCTAACCCCGGGAGATCAACATGAGAGCTTAGCACATACGTAGTATTGTAGATACTACGGAATTTCGCAATCACAGAAGGCGGAACAAAACAGTCTCGTTTTCATTTCTTCTGTTTTCTTTCCTCTTATCCTTCATTCCTTTTTAGCTCTTCCCTATATATGTGTTGTTCAGGGTTTAGAATTCAGTATTGGCTCAGATTTCTGACAGGGCAACCGCCTACGTCCGTTTCTCCCTTCGAGAGCTGCATCCGAGGATTTGGGTGGTGGTCCAATTGTATCTCTCTCTCTCTCTCTCTCTCTCTCGAGGTGGTTTTTATCTTCCATATCCTTTTTCACATCCTTCCCACGTCACTCCTGACAGCCCTCCATTGTTGCAGTTGCCCCTAGACAGCCACACATTGTTGTTTTCCCCGCAATTTCTCCAATACAGCCACCAGTCCTCACAGCCGCCACCCCGGACAACTGTTCACTTGTTGTCCTGTAGTTCCCCGCATCCCCCGTCACTTCCGCCGACATTCCCACCTCGCTACAGCCGCACAGAAACAGACTTTTACACATGTTTTCTGCTGTTTCAGCTGGTTCAGCCATCCATTCCTCTCCTTCTAGCTTGTTACCCTTGCCGCAACTCCTCTCCTTTGCTACCACCGTCCACACCCTTTGTGGTCGCCACGCCTTCCAGCCTTCACCCACTCCTTACTACCTTGTCAAACAGCTAAACCCTTGCCAATCACCACCATCATCCCGAGATCCCAACCTAGTTTGATTATTTGTGTTGTCTTTTGCTATTTACGATTTCTGGGTGTCATGTGTGTTGATTGTAACACTTAGTTGCTTCAAGTAATGATATTTGCTTCTCTATGATCTCAATTAACTCTAGTATCATATGACCACAATAGAAATCAAAACTACCCAGCAGAAAGTTGTAAATTTTACATAAATTATGTTTGCTAAAAGCATATTTGTTATGACTCGGACATCAAGCAGCATTGGCTTAAACCGAAGAAAATTTGCAATATAAAGTCAATCTGCACAAGAGTTCAATTGGCACAAGAGTTCGATTGTTTAGTAGTTCTGTGCGGGACATCATAAACTCGTCGCTGAATTTATTAATCATATGGTTGAATAATTTTGACTATCACAAAAATTTGGTGATAATACAGGAAGAATGCTCAGGCCACATCAGAAAAGTCTATCAACAAGTTATAGTTCTATTCATACCATGTAGACACAATGAAGGATAAAACTTTACCTAAATTATTATGGAAAGTGGATTATGATAGTGAAGCCAAAGCTAAGCTGTTGACCATGGTCATGGAATAATTAAATATTCTATAATGAGCAAGTCAGCCAATATGTAGATATAAAGGCAACATCAATCAATCAGGTCATCGAATGAAAATAAATGCGAGCTAATCTTGGCCATAATGGAATAATAGAAGCCAAGTCTAAATATGTAGAAAATAAAGTGGTGGGGGAAAGGATACAAACCATAAACTATGCACAAAGAAATGCAAATTTTGAAAGAAAGAAAAATGTATTCTTCATTCATGATTAAACATAAATTACAATAATATTTTATAGGCAACTCCCTAAAGTTTTCATAAGAGAGAGCCGCTTAACCCTATCACGTAAAATCTCTACGGCATTTCATCCAAGCTATGTTCTAATACAATGCCAAAAGATATTTATAACTACTCATTGATAATTACATCAATACAATAAATCAATAAAGCCAGACATATGCTGTACAAATTTGAAAATTGAAATGGTTCCATAAAAGTTTTATTAATGCAACTCCTCCATAATTTAACTCTGGTAGTACTATGATCATAATCCATTAGTTTAAAATTGACTTTTAATGTGTCTCTATTTTTTGAACAGCAGGCCTAGGACAAAACGTGTCAAATCATTATTTAAGATAGCATAAAGTATAACATGCTGAAAAGAAGTATAATCAAAGACTAATTGCTACCATTTTTCCGTATTCATAAGCTTTATCCAAAAGGTGTGAGTACTCCAAATCCTCAAAGCATTTCTGCAGCGATGATAATGGTTCGTTGAAGTAAACAGGGAGGCATACTCGTGTGAGATCTTTACCAACATTGCCTTTGATCATAGACCAAAGGCTTGCACCCTTTTCTTTCTCAACAGGATCTGGCATCTTCTTGCGCCTTTCAACATGTGGAAACTGACAATAATACTTAGAGCCTGCTTCAGTATGGATCATCATATCTCTACCAGCAGAGTGATCATTTCTGCCGCAAATCTCATCTGCAAGATCTGCGACTATCACTGAAGGTGCAGCAATGACACTCGAGTCATAGAAACATTCCTTCGTATCAAAAAAACATGGTTCTTCATCAGAAAGTTCTTCAAGTTCTTGCTTTTCAACATCATCTGATGATTCTGTGGTACTGTACTCTGAAAAGCAGGATAAAAACGATATGAGAAACACAAATTCAAATGAAGTAAAATCAAAGAGAACCATGTTTCTTATTTTAAAGATGCGCTATTTTCATGAACAAATTCCTGTGTTGAACTAAGGTATCAAGTATTCAACAGACATAGGAACCAAAGCTTTTTAACATGACCCAAAAAGGACGAGGGAGAAAAGAGAACAATCCAAGAGATGTATATAATATGCCATTGATAGAAGAAGCTTTCTAAAATGACACATGCATTTCGAAATTTAAAAGACACTTGGAATTAGAAGTATGAATATAAGCAATACCACTAAATTTTCCATGCCCAGAGCTTGAAAATTCATGCTTCATTAACTGCATTGCTTCATCATTTATCATTCTGGAGTCATCGTCCACATTGACCCCCTGCATCAATAGAATTGCAAGTACTTACCATAAAAATATTTGAAGCTTACTCCCTGGAGAGAGAATGCTAATCAGATTAGGAAACAAAGACTTCAAGGCCACAAATATCAACCATGATAAAATTATCTCAAAGGTTTATCTCCAAGAAAATTGAAAGCATTTTTATAGATGTGAACGAACAAAGATAGCCGCATAGGACCACAAAAAAGGATTCATAAAAGGCCCAAACATGATCTTTAGAGAAATTATGATTGCCGAAAAAATACTACACAAAACTTCAATCATATAAGTTAAAAATCTTTCTTGATTGCACAGAAGTATTTAAAAAATGTAGAAGTTCAATGAACAGAAGTATTCTCTTCAATACTGGGACAAAATATAGTTTACAATAAGCTTACTAAAGAGTAGTTAGTATAGAAAGCTCACAAAATACAACAAAGGGTCAGTCCATCATAGGTCAGGTTGGCTAGTTCATGCTAGGTTATGGATAGTTGAATGAAAGTATTGCTCAAAGGGCAGTGAAACTTCACTTTTTCCCGAAAGGTAAAAAGACATGTGAATCTTAATTTACAAAAGCAATAAGAATATTAATAGAATTTACTATTAAACATTTGAAGTCGGATATCTCCTTCAGCTTCACAAACAAAACACAGCCCCCGTACCATATGCTTAAAGAAAAAAGGTTTGTGCAGAAAAACAATAAATGCACAGCAAAATATTAGCTCCTTAAATAACCAGTGATGGAAATGCTTTTCAATAATTATAGATGCTTCCAACCTCTGACAATTTCTTAATAGGCATCAACAACGGAGAAAGAGAATAACTTAAAACAGAAATAGCACCTGATATAGTTAACGTTGAATATAACACAATGGCCATTGAAAAAAAAATAAGAGCTGTAGACTTCCAGAAGTACTGCACAAGCTCTAGCAAAAATATAAATTCTTACTGACTGAACAAGAGTTTAGACATCCAGTTATTTATAGTGCTCATATTACTAGGGTTTATGCTTGTAGTATTCTGCTTCTTTTACAACTTGTGGTGAAATATATCATTTGTTTGAAGAATGATGTCCCCTATTTTTAGTTGAATTAAAAATGCTTGAAGAATTTATTCACATTTTGAGTTTCTTTCATGCCGAATAAACTACAAAGGGCAATGATCAAGTGCCTACCAAGCCATGTCACGCCTTGTTTTGAGTAATATTGGCCTTCATCCACTTACACCGTAGATTTCTAATATTCATGGGTAAAACAGGAAAATGCTTGTCCCTTGTGAATATATCAAACTTATTCAGTCCGAACAATATTAAGAAAGATGATTTATAGTTTCAGGATGCATCAAACCACCTACAAACCGCTTAAAGGGGTTTTCTTTTATCATGATAGCAATATGAAGTCTTATGTCAAAAATCTTGACCATAAGAGAAACAAATACACCATACTTCAAAATATTGTAAAATGATTAAACACTCAAAATTCTTCATCTACTTCACCTCCTTTCTAGGTTTTCATCATTAATAGTGTTCTTTGAACTGAAAATTAAAAGCAGAATGTTAAGGCTGATGAGAAATTAGATTCAGAGCACAAATTAATCCTTACATTTAATTACACCGGAACCAGTTTTTCCTGTACTTCGGATACAACAAGATTTATCTGTGGTACAAATAAATAGTTTTGGAGAGAAAAACGATTGGCAGATGACAAAGTGACCAGAAAAAAATACAGAAAAAAATCCAGATATTGTAAAACGATTAGCATTCCAAAATATCTGTCATTTAAGCCTTGAAGCTCTCACTAATATCATGAAAATCTTTCCCAAAATACGAAGCCCCAAACCTTTTAAAGCAATCAACCATTTGTCTTCAAAGTACTGAAACTACGGCACTAAAAAAAGCAGGCAAAATGTCCACTGCTATTTTTCGAGGAGAGCTCTATTCATATCTTGTGAATCTATAAAATCCAAGACGCTAATTAAATTGCATCTCTGAAACCAGCCTGTTTTTTTGGGTGACGAGCCATCTTTAAAACAAACAATCCTTTCCAAGAAAAAATAAAACTCTTATCCCTTCAATCTTTTTTCTCACCCATGGAGGGGATTCCAAAAGGAGATTAAAAACAGTAGGAAAAAGTAGGCCAAAAAGGAAAACACAACAAATGGGTTATTGTAACACAAAAGAAACCTGTGTGAAGTATTTAACTTGACTATGATACATAAAAGCATACATATGTAAATAAGGAGAAAACTTCTAAGAGTTAAAATTGCGTAGTTCAAAATAAAGAAGTATCCCATTGTAACTAGATGAAAAGGGAATATCAAAGAAATTTGAAAATGAATTTTAGCAATCGGAGAAAAAAAAAACTCTTATCCCTTCCATCTTTTTTCTCACCCATGGATGGGATTCCAATAGAAAGATTAAATACAGTAGGAAAAAGTAGGCAAAGAAGAAAAAGACAATAGATGGGTTATTGAACACAGAAGAAACCTGTGTGAAGTATTTAACCTGACTATATGATACATAAAAGCATACATATGTAAATAAGGAGAAAACTTCTAAGAGTTAAAACTGGGTAATTCAAAGTAAAGAAGTATCCCATTAGAACTAGATGAAAAGAGAATATCAAAGAAATTTGAAAATGAATTTTAGCAAATTGTGATTAGACTAACTATACTTGTAAATCAAGTATCTTTTCTCTTACCCATGAAGGGAATTCCAAAAGGAGATTAAATACTACAATAACAACAACAAGAAGCCTTTATCCCACTAAGTGGGGTAGGCTACATGAATCCTTTTTTCTCCATTGCGTCCTATTAAGTGCCATATTTTCAAACAGTAGGAAAATTTTAGGCAAAAAAGAAATCAAACTCACGAATAAATTAACAAAATAAATGGGCAAATGTAACACAAAAGATACCTATGTGAGGTATTTAACTTGAATATAAGATACTTAAAAGCATACATATGTAAATAAGGAGAAAACTTCTAAGAGTTAAAATTGGGTGGTTCAAAATAAAGAAGTATCCCATTATGACAAGATGAATATCCAAGAAGTTTGAAAATGAAGTAAATTGTGATTAGACTAACCATACTTGTAAATCAAGTATGGAAAACATTAACGCTATTAACTTAATTGAATTTAATACAAATAAAGGTGTATAAAATTATATTTTCAAATACAAGTCGGACACTTCCCTCTATATGCCCAAGTGGGACAAAGAGAGGCCAAGACACTCACATACCTACCAAGTAGCCAGTAGTATTTACGCGTTACCTAAGCAAGTGCCTTGCATAAGGTGCCAAACAATGAGGCGTGTACCTCCTCTAATTAGAACTGTAATTATGAATAGTTTGGATGCAGAAGTTAAGTTAATTTTAAATGATGACAATTTGAAATGAGCGTTGCAGAAAAAAGCACCTCAAAATAGCAACAAAAGGATGCATGCTAGAAAAGAAATTTAATCAAATGTAAGTGCAAAAGCTTTAAATTATAGAGTTGTAAATTTTAAAGATGATGCTGATGAATCTAAGGAGCTGAAGAAATAGGTCGTTGTATATTTAGTACTGAAAAAAATGGATGTTGATAAAGATGAAATAGTTTTTTATGTTAAATTCGAATTCTATAAGCTAAAGTATTTTAACTACTTAGGTTAATTTATTTAAATATATTTTTTTGATACTTACACTAGGATAATCTATCTTGCAATGAGTTGCAATTTATAATCCAATGGAACTTGAAAAATAATAATTTCATTCAATAATATTTAGTGTGATGATAATCATATATGCATTTTCAAAAATATTCTTCATAATTAATAATGGCTTTTCATTATAAAAAAGCAAATACATCTTTATCGGCTCACATCTGAGCAAGTGCCTAGTGTAGCACCTAATATCATAGGTATTAGGAAGCCATGCCACTTTAAGGGTGTCAAAATTTATTGCAACATTGGTTACCAAAAAAGTAGTTAAAAATATTGCACTTGAGAAATGATAGGAGTAACAATTATCAAAATAAGAAGGTTAAAATTTTACTTAGGTAGATGTTGGCATGGATTAAATTAAAGAATGAATAAATCATTAACAATACTATGATTTTTGCATGTTATGAAAATAACTTAGTAACATATCCCTAACCAAAATCTATTAGGATTATTTATGACAATAAGGAAATGATAGAAAAAGGCATTGATTTACCGTACAATGAAGTCATTTGGAGATTTAATAACTCGTCCAATATTTCAAACAATCTAGCCTTCTTCTTTAAGAAGTTTCTTTCTGTATTACGTATCAATTTAATGCTTATAGATCTCTCTGTCAAAATTTTAAGTTAGGGCGTTCCAAGATTCAATACCCATTTGGAGCCATTCATGTCTTAAATCCACATTTTTAATGTAGCTCTACCGCAAGTGGGATCCAAAAAACTCAATAAATGCTATGACTTCAAAATTTTCATATTTATAGTTTTCAAAATCTATGTTGCAAACAATAAATCTATAAACTAGATGAAATAAATTAATGGTCCTTCAAAAAAATAAACAAATATAGCCACAAAAAAATAAATAATAATAATAAATACCTCCAATTGTTGATGAAACGAGCCAATAAAGTCTAAATGTTCCTCATAATGTAGCTTCAACTGTCTATAAAATTCAGAGAATTCTGTCTGCATAATTAGTTCACAATCATTGACGAGTCCTTCATTGATTCCAGCTTCACGCAAACGTGCTTTAAGATTTTCAGTTGAAAAAGATATATTATTTTGAAATAAAGAAACATTTTCTGGTAAGGATAATTTATTCCTTGCCAAACTTAAAGCTTTAATCCAGGCCTGACGATCTTCCTTTGAATAAGTTTTCAACTGAAGGGTTTTTGTTGGAGAAAAAATATAGAATCGCCTGTCATCAGACTTGCTTTCCCGAAAAGATGCAATCTGTGATTGGAAAAAATTAGTACATAATTTAAAAAGAAGAATACTACATGAAACTAGCCATCAAGTGAAGTATTATCGTATATTTTTAACATGAACAATGTATAGCCAAATTGAAAATTTTATTTCTCAATTTGCCTAGCTATAAAAACATATGGAGAAAAATGAATGGTCATTTTCTTTAAAAGAATTTAAAAAAAAAATTAATTATTCACACACTAAAAAGTATAGTTATAGTTGATGTTAAATGATCAAATGCAAGAAAAAAGGTAAGAAAAATGCCAGAATTTACCATAAGCAGAATAAGCAGACATTCTGATGATATAAAAGATAACAATTCTATGAAACTATGAATTTAATGAAATTATTTCCAAGTTTCTCAAATGCAATATAGCAAATATGTTTAAAATAAAAATTAAATAGGTCAACTCCATCAGAAAAATTGTGCTAACACTTTGGAAGTGTTTAGCACTATCAATACACCCACAAATTAAAGAAACAAAAACTAGATATATAAGATGGGAGTTTATTTATTTATTTCTTGTTTTCTTCTAATGTGTTGGTGTTTTTTAGCTTTACTCATGTAGAGTTACAAAAAAAAAAAAAAGAAAGAAAATACAATCAAGCAATTAGGTTCAAAAATCGGTAAAGTAATATATATACAAATAGTTACAAATAAGCAAAACTCGCATGTGACAAAACTACTCATATATTTAACGAATCACACGTTAACCATTAAACAAAAATCAACAAATTTTACATAAATAAGCACAACAAACTAGATATAATGGCTTCTGAGGCAAGCTTATAACTAACCAACCAACAAAAAACATCAATCAATCAAAAAATTTGATATATAAGATTCATGAGTAAACTCCAAATGGATGTAAATCATATTGCATTATTCTATAACTTTCTTATAAAGAGAAACATTGCATACATAATATTACCAAGAAAAGCTTAATTAAAATATGTTTATTAGCAAAAATTCATTTGCATATGGCTAAAAAATTTTATTTTTTCAACATAAGTAAACTACAAATGCTTGTAAAGCGTGTCATATTATCTTATAACCTTCTTAGCATTACCAAGAAAAGCACATTTAAATGAAGTTTATTAGCAATAGTTCATTTAATTATGAGTGAAGAACGCTAGTTTAAAATATAGATATATGATAAAAAATGATGAAATGTAATCTATTTGTTATACTACATTTCCTTCTATTAACACAACAATCCAATTAAAATTAATATATCCGTCATATATTAACGCCGATGTTGACAAACTAAACAATATTTAGTAGTGATAATTTATCAAATCATACAGTGTAACTTTTTTTATAATTTAACCATAAAATTGTGAACCTCCAATGAACCGGAAATGAACCGGAATCGCTACATGAAATACCTATGAGATACTAGTCCATATCTAAGTTAGACACAAAGAAATAAGATTTATGAGGGAATTGAGTAAACTAAGCAATGCTTATAATCTAAGAAAGGAAAAGAGGGGGACATTGAAGGTTAGCTACTTGAAAAATCATGGCCATAGTTTGAAGATCCACGGAATTCATGCATACTAGAGGGAAGAAAAGAGGGAGAGGGGGGGAGAGAGAGAGATAGAGAAGGGTAGGCCCCTTGAACTAGAATTGGTTAAAAAGAGAGGAAGAGAAATTGAGGGGGAAATAAGATCTATTGTTTTATGTTTATTTGTATTATAAGACCTCATATATATTGAGGAAGTAAGAGTCATTTCATACTTATTCACAATTCTAAGTTTTTAAAATATTTAACTAAAATGTTATACATACATTTGAGTTTTGTTAATTATTTCTAATTAGCTACTTAAAAAGTGATGACTTACTTGAAATAAGAGAGGGGATTTCAAATATTAATTTTATTATATTTTCATTCATTATCTCTATATAAATCTCTCCATATCATAATTTTGATATCTTATCCTATTTTTGAAACTTAAATTGCAACTTTATAATGCAAGCCCTGCTTTATTTTTATACATTTAGGTTTAACTTTCCAAGGGTTAAGCATGATTCTTTTTTATGAGTTTTTTCGATAACAACTTCTCTTATTGTCAAATCTTGCTTCTGCAAATGTAATCAATCATTAAATAATCATAACTTAGAATAATGATAAAATTGTCTAATGATTTTGATCTTGATTATAACAGAACCATTATTTTTATCCAAGCAGAAAAGCTTGTCCAACTCATAAAGGGATCCAAATTGATGATCATTTTTATTGGCATAACAACTTTGCATAAATTCCATGGTTATAAATCATGCATGCTGCCAAACTTTTTTTTTAGATTGAATTAGTTTGCTGAAACATCGGAAAAAAAAATAATAAAATTGGTAAATTAACCCCAGCAATAAATTGTAGTTCCCTAAGAAAAAATTAGAAAAATTTTCTTTCTCTTCCTTTACAGCAGCATCATAAAAACTAATTTTCTCTTCTAAATCCATTTAACTCGTCCCAACGTTATATTTGGCGCCCTAGTTACATGGTCAACCTCCTATCATAGTAGCCTAATGGACCAATATAAAATTCACTCTATAGTCCTCTTGGACCATATCCACTTCCTAATAGACTCTTGCGTGACTATGAACTCCTAAGCAGATATTTCAATATGTACATCAATAGAAAGGGTTTATTATTATATTACACATCATGTTCATTGTTTGGCTCATTTTTTCTCATGCATGATTTGTTTGCGTTATTAGAAAATGCACTAAAAATACAGATTGTGGTACAAGAAGAGCTTAAATGATCCCCATGAGTTTTGTCAACCAATTGGAGAAGTCAAACATAACTACTTCAAATTAGAATTCTTAACACTAACATGCATTGACTCATGGCTCTTATCCAATGCATGGGTTTTGTTTACACGAAACTCTCTTACATTAGTCCTAAAATTTTATGGGTTTAATCAGTTCTCTCAACCAAAATATGATCCAAAATAAGTGTGAAAAAAGAGTATGAGATTGGTAAAATTTATTAAGTTTGCTATAGTGGAAAAACGATAATTAGTTTGACACTCCTAATCTACCTAAAAGGCAAGAAATAGAGAGGGGCGGGGGGATGGTTTTTTACCTAGTCATTCATATTAGTTGGTTTCTTGCAGCTAACCCTTTTTTTTTTCTTTATGCTAGCTGTAGGTTAGTTATTAACTTTCTTGGTTTCTTCTTGTATGGCCCTTGGCACACCTTGTGTATGGATTCTATAAATATCCTAAATTGCAATGTTTGTGAACATAATATGAGCACAATTCAGTAGTTACTTTCTTAGTTATCAATGAAATTTATAAATTGAGTTAAGTTGATTCTTTCAATCAAACTAAAAGAGGATGGCTTTATATCTAGTCATATTTTGTCACCAGCAAATTTCAAAGTTTACTACTTATTCCACACGAAGATTGGGGGAAAGAGGAGGGATGCACGGTGTGATCCATAGAAATACAATAGAGTGTAAGTAGCATATGTGAGCACAAACAAGTAATAGGATGAAAATGATTATAAAAGTGTCAAGTGTGTAACGTGATTGCGTGCAAGCCAGCGTGGTTTAGTGGTGCGTGTGAGTAGGATGCTCACTGATGCATGTGATAACAGAGACAACATGCAATTCAAGTTTAACATAAATCAAGTCAAAATTTTGAGATAAAACAAATCTGTTAAAATAAAAATTTATCACAATCTCTAAAAGGAAGAAATTTTAATGAGAGAATAAAAATTTAGAACTTCTGCAACAAAATTTGATATAAAATGCCTATGCTAATCACTGAAGCACTAAAAACTCATAATCAATATTTTCAATACACAACACTCAAAACATTGTTATTTACAAAATTAGCACCCTCTTTTATCCATTTTTCAAATTCTTGCTCAAAAATTAAAATAAAACCCCAGCCCACATTTTGCATTTTCATCAAATTTCCAATGGTTGCACGCATAATGTATCAATTTGATATATCAAAAAAACGCATGGGTGCTCGTTTTGTAAATATCAACATGTAAAATATATATAATTATCTGTAATTCTTTTCCTCTGATACTGATCATTTACAAATTTCTACTAATTCATACGTCAATCCAAATTATTCTAATCGATAGGCGATAAATATCTCTGAATGTAGATGAAATAATTCTAATTTTAAAATTCTAAATAAAAAGATTGATGAATAATGTATTACAGTTTTAAAATACGCTTCAAGAAATACAAAAATACTCAAAAATCATATGGCAAATAGAATAAAATCATCAAATATCAAAATGCTTATCATTTAAAAACCAACAAGAAAATCGAGGTTGGTGAGAGCACAAAATAGGCAAACAACAGGTTGATGAGAGCACAAAACAGACGAAACATAAAGCAAAGATACCAATCCTTCAAACTCGAGGCCGAAGTCTAAGAAAAAGACCGCTCCTTCAAACTCTAGGTTGAAGTCTGACTGTCGCTGATGATGCTCATGTGTTTGGAACTGTTGAACTCCAACGTGCACTCGTTAATGAAGATGATGGCCATCAGAGCAAATTCTAAAACTATCCAAGAAAATGCTCGAAATTTAGGTTGAAGTTGAACTATCGAATTTCAAAGAGAAGCAAAGATGATGGTAGTGCTAAGAGCAAATTCCAAGTTTCCAACAACCCTAGAGTTTGAAGCGAAGTGTCAAAGTTAAACAGTCAAAGAAGAAGCACAGGCGCCCTGAACACTCAAACACCAACTTAGTTCCTTCGAACACCCTCTACTCCTTTCACTCCTTCACCAGGCCAAAGATACCTAATAAAAAGCCATTTTATTTCCCTCGCTCAATCATGAACTGACCCGCTTCGCTGAATCACGCATTTGATCATGAATCACGCATTTCCTTCACATATATTGTGTGACAATCAAGCAAAATGGGCATCTCGTGCTTCGCATTGCACTTGAAAGCGCTTGGAAGCACACTCTTAAAAACTCTGAACTAAGCAAATTGCACTTTCGTTGGAGATGTTGAATAACCGAGATGAGTAAATTTTCTATAAAATCAAGAAGTTGCTTGCTAATATTGCTTTATATCTAGTTATTCATTCTGATCATTGTTCATAACTAACGAAACACTTTTTGACAATTTTAGATCAATTATTTACTTTTTTTATTTCCTTTGTATGAAATTGTTGTGTCCTTGGTTATGGATTCTCCAAATACACTAAGGTGTCAAAATTGAACAAAGTACTCTAAATTCAATTTAACAACTTTTCTCCAATTCGCTTCTTTCCCACTTCATCACTACCTTTATTCTTGCATGTGTTGTTCTTCAAGGAAAGTAGTGCAATTCATCAACGCAGTTGAACTACTTACTACTTCTACATTATGGAAATCTAACTAGAAAAGTTGATGCTATTATATTTTCCAACCATTCTTATTGTGGGCGTGAATTTATAGGCATTCAACAGCAAATTCTGGTCTCAATTGTTGTTCAAAACTGTAGGGAGACAGAAAATTCCATTTTCCAAAACCTATACTACATTGGAAAGAATGATGAACTGAATAAAGGAAGATCAGTGGAGAATGAACGCTGATTCAAGAAATCTGAATCATAGAGATAATAATAAGATTAACTGGAATGTAGAAAATATGAGTTTAACAAAACTTTTAACATGAAGTGCTAAAAGTAATTCATCAACTATCTCATATTTATAGAAGGGCTATATGGAGTCTTTTCTCCTTGGAGCACATGCAAAATAAAAAGATAAAGAGGCCCAAGTATGCCTCCTAATAAAGAAATGGAGAGAGGGAAAATCTGAGGAAAATAATTCAATTGTTTCAACCTTAATTGCCAAATCCTAATGCCTCTATATCAAAAATAATAAAATAATAATTTAATTTATGTTCATTTACAATTCTTACTGCATGCTTTAAGTTAGGTATCATTATTGTCAATTTCTTACGCTACAAATTTTTAGTCATCTTTTGAAAATAGTTAGCAATTCTTATATATTTCCTTTAAAGGTGGTTGCTACATACAACAAAAGTACTTTTATGATTGTTTCCTTAATTGCCTCTACATAAATTAATAATTTCACTTACCCTCCTATTATTTAAATTTAAATAGCAATTTTAAAGTTTTAACCCCATAACTTCTCTTAGAAAATTTATCCTTCAAAGATTAAATTTTTTATACTTCCTTGAGAGACTTAAAGTATCAATCTAGTAATAAAATACTTGGTGCATCATGAACATAGCTACCTAAAGCATGCATCAAAAACATTATTTAAAATCACATGGATTTCAAAGCACCTCATATGAGATCCTAAATTTAAAGCTATATATTCAAGAAGATAATGTGCTCTTAGGTAATTTTCCTATTCATTTTGTAAATTCATCCCAAAAATGGTGCACTAGTAGGCTATTATCACTTGTAATTGCTTGAGCTTCAATTGTTGATTAATTCTTCATATAATGATGCAACAAATCATAGCAGCATCTTACACACTATTGACAGTTTCATCTACACAAAACTAAAGCCTTCTCTACAATGGCATAAGTGGATTGTTACATGCGCATTTTTTAAATTTACCTTTAGCTCCTCAAAAAATTAATTCAGATGATAGTTAAGGCTACCCGTCACAATTTCATGTAGCCACAATAACCTGAC
Source organism: Papilionanthe hookeriana x Papilionanthe teres (assembly GCA_022702705.1). Lineage (NCBI taxonomy): Eukaryota > Viridiplantae > Streptophyta > Magnoliopsida > Asparagales > Orchidaceae > Papilionanthe > Papilionanthe hookeriana x Papilionanthe teres. Next base: position 63,526,576 of record CM040428.1, on the reverse strand, counting down.
TTTGCCACAAACAAATTTCTATCTAGAATGCATATAAGAAGATAGCCAAACTAATTGAGCATCATCGTTGGTTCACAATCTACAACGTTCTTTTTCTTAATTCATAATATGGAAAAAGTGCTCATTTGATAACTGATAGGAGCAAAGGTGAGTTCTTCCTTCTAGTAAGCTTTCATTATTTAGAATCATCATTGGATTCATAAAGACAAAGCAGGGATTTAAGAAGTGAAGAAATCCTCTAGAAGTACATACTTTTGATAGCTCGTAAGGTCTGAACCTTATTCTAGGGGAACACGCTTGGCTGTAAAGGAGCTCTGACCTGATCTCATTGATTTTGTAGAATGCAACGCCAAATAATGTAGGTGATCACACGTCCTTTAGGCAAATGGAGTATACAACAATCACCTCAATTTTTAAGAATTAATGGCGACAGGCTTGTACGGATAAAAATGCATCAACAATAAGAAAGTAAACATATGCATAATATCGATCAGCAGCTATTACAAGCCCTAATTTGCATCGTCAAGCTTTTAAATCCTTGTGTCCAAAGATTTATGCACTAAAGGAGACTTCAACAGAGTTATCCCATTAATTGAGTTTTGATATGCAGATAAGATGAAATACAGCTCTTTTCCTATATTTTTAAGCCAAAAAACTGCTCGTCACGATGTGAGTCGACGACAAGATAAGACGCGATGCATGCGTGAAACAGGGCCTAGGCTGTGCCACCATACTAGTTAGTCTCTCCTTTTAAACTTTGAAGTCTACCAGCTTCAAGGCTTGTACATAGAACATCAATTGCAATCGAGAAAATAAAGTTAGTACGTGTGAAATGATTCTCCACCAGATTGCAAAAATGAAAAGAAGGTTGGACTAGAAAGCTATCAGATTGCAGTTTAGCCGCAAAACCAGTATAAGAAACGAATAAAGCAGCAAAATCTGCCATAGTTCTACCTCTCCATCTTAATTTTGTAGACTGGGGACGAGTTAGGTGGTAAGAATCATGTAACACTCTACTAGATGGATGACAAGTTGTACAAGAAGTCCTTTCCTGTAGTACGATTCCAGCATGAACCACATGGACATCGAAAGCCAGAAAAAACGGAGGGAGAGTAGTTAAGACTCGAAGCGGTGACCTGGTGCAAGATAATATTTTTCTACCTGGACGCCTTTTTCAATAGAGGACCCAAAAAAAAGGAACATGCCTAAGGATTTCAAGGAGCGATACAAGCACTTACTCGAGGCGGTACGCTTACACCCCAAAGACCACGCCTTCTGATATGGACTTGAGCGTCTCGTCAGTCGTCACGAATACTGCCCTATCTTGCTCTTGCAATTGCTCTCCTGCGTGATGTGACCCACTTTCAGATTAACAGCTAGCGGATGCCCCGGACGAAACAGTAAAATTAAACAAAGGCCAAAGGGTAAAAGATAAAGAATCAATATTGACAACATAACCACGGCCAAAGAAACGAAAATCCGCCAGTTTGGGTGACCTACGGGAAGGATACTCCCACCTTTTCCCAAAATATGGATGGAAACAACTAGCGGCAGGATGGGGTAGGAGAAACGGACGACATAACTGCCGCGTTTCTTGGTCCAAGCCGTGCGCTCTGGTATTCGGGGATGAGAGAGAGAAGAGACCATCCAGAATTGGAAAGGGTTGAGGCCTCTGTGACATCAAAAGTCATCACATTTAGAAAACTCTTCAAAAAGAGGCCAAAAGCAGATCCGATCCGGCCCTATGGCGTTATTTCCTACATGACTATAGCCTTCTCACGATTCGCCCCTAAAACCGATAATTATGTAGCGAGATGAAAAACATGACCGTATTGGTATTCGACGCTCACCTTGAGATAAACAACACCGACGGGATTCTTCAGCTTCCTCCCCACGGCACCGTCCTCCATCGACCGCGAAAGCCGTGCGGACGCGGCACCGATTAGCCGCACGTGGCCGCCGACGTAGAGCCGATCCTCCCGCCGACAGATCTTTGAGTAGGAGAGTACACCGTTCCTAAGCGTGAACCATCGAGATCGCCAGCCCTTGCCAAAGTTGGTCCACTTGTAGAGCACGCCGGCAACGCTAACATCCGATTCCCCTTCCCCGCCGGCATTGCCCTCCGGCCCACCCCGCTCTTCAGAAGATGGTTGCCACTCAGGCGGTTCCGGCGATCGGTCACCAATCCCAGGGCAGTCAATCGAGATGCAGCACAGCGGATGCATCTCCTTCCGCTGCATCCCGCCCTTAGTATTCCGATCCCGAAGACACCATCAATCAAATCGAGAGGAAAGAGAAAAGCGGTGTTGAGTTTTTCTGAAGCTTGCGGGAACGGAAATGGAGGCGAAAGGTTGAGTAAAATAATGGCAATGGATGGGGAAATAGGGAAGATTCGAAGGGGGAGAAGGACTCTTCTGCGACTCTTTCGCTGGTTTCCGCGGCCACGTTGAGTTGCGGGTGGGGGCCGTAGGCTTTCGCTGATTTCTCAGGTCCGCGTTGGTGTGAGGGCGGGGGCGGAATTCAAGGTGGACCACTGCACGTAGGATCTTATATTATTTATGTAATCACCCCCGCCAATGTTAAATTAGAATAAAAAAGTTTCAAGTAATTTTATTTTATTATTATTATTTTTTTTTTGAGAAAAGATGAGTTTAGTTTTTATCCATTAATGTAAAATACATAATATTAATGTGAAAATTGGGAGTATATGCATCAAAGATTTGTGAAGAGATGGGAATAAATTTTTTTATTATTATTTAGGGCCTGATTGTGCAATGTAGACTTATTTAATAATATGCCGATGTATCGATTAAAAATAATCACAGATAAAGTCTAAGTTGCGTGACTATTTCAAATTTTTATTTTTTTGAAAAAGCTATACCACAGCCAGAAAGTTCCCACCACACCTAGGTAGGTGCGGTGTGAAAACCCTGTTTTTCAGCGTTTTGAAATCGCATAAGCTGTCAAAATGCAGTTTACCCAAACAGGACAGGTGCATTTTCAAAACGCTACCACACCAAATAAGTTGTCCCAAACGTGCCCTTAATGAGGAGTTGAGAAGAAAATAGAGGATGAAAAAAAAGGGAATGGTACACTTAGATTTAAGAGTGTTTAAATAAAAAAACTTGCATACACTAAAATGCTTTTCAAAATTTTCTACTTAATTTTGATTGAATTTTATAGATTTTCGTCTTCCAAAGTTGAGAAAGAGAAGAATAAGAAAAAATGCTCTTGTGTTGGAGTTGTGTTAAAAAGGATAAGGAGTTTAAACATTTGTGAAGTCATGTGTTCTTAGCACTATTAGACATTATAGAGTGATTTCGTTGGATTATACAGAAATATATCTTATGAATATCATTCAATTCTTGAGTAAGAGAAGCAATAATGTGCTCCTTTTATAAGCTAACAAGAAAGATGCCTTTTAAGGTTATTGAACCGAGCAATTTGTCAACATTTCCATTATTCAAATCACCCTTTTATATGATTTCAAGAATGATATGTGTCATTAAACCTAAAGAGGTATTTTTCAAGCAATATGGGCAGGCAAGTAAGTATGCATTAACAAAATCTTTATGGTGCTATAATTGATCATTATACAAGACCTGATAGGGCAAGGTAGTGAACTTGGCTATAAAAAACGTATTAAAGTAAGCCATTAATATTCAAAGCAAATGTAAATAAATTTTAAAGTAATTGTGTCAAATTAATAATTAAGTTTAAATTCATTTAATAAGAAAAAATAAGTGTATCATTCATTGAAACAAATCAAGTAAAAAAATAAATAATTATCTATACATATATTTAAATAAATAAAAATTATATATATATATATATGTGTGTGTGTGTGTGTGTGTGTGTGTGTGTGTGTGTGTGTGTGTGTGTGTGTGTGTGTATTTATTTATTTATTTTGGAAACCCGTAGGTAATTTTAATGCTCATTAAAAGTAGGTTACAAGATTTGTAGGTGAGGGATCCCTATATAAAAGGAGTGCATTGACTTAAAATGAGCAATATGATATATTACGATCAATTTCCTTTATAAGTGTCCATAACAAATTTCTCAAACCTTGAGGAGGTTCATGCATTCATACTCTATAGTTAAAAAATGTTTGTGGATTGTGCCTTTGACATTGTTAATCAATGTTTGAGTGACATTTTTTGTAATGTTATCTTATTGGAGTTAAACTTTTTTATCAATAAAGCTATAGTACAAAACTATAATCAATGTGCTCACGATGGATGGGTGGAACAATTAAGTCGTACTCTCAATAAGGTTGTGCAAAAGAAGCAACCTGCAAGAATTGTGTAATGATTCTGTGAATTGTCCTGGTGAATTGATCATCCACTTTTTTAAGTTACTTATAAGTAACATATTTACATAACTTGTTACCTTACAAAGACTATATAGTATGCTTCTAGATGCTATAAGGCTTAATTTATAGTCTTGAACATTTATATATTCACTACATTCTCCAGAATATTAAATAAAATATTATGAAAGGAAAACACCATGATCCTACTATAAGTACAAATCAAGCCTAAAAAATTATAAAGTAAAGAGAAAAGAGTGATAGAGTTTAAGAGGAGTTTTGAAGCCCTTGCCCAATCAATAACCCATGTTCATTAACTAGGATCAATATATGTGGTATAAGAGCTAATAGTAATAAAATTACATTTGTAGTTTCAATATGATCAATTTTGTAGTGTCAATTTTGTTGTGAGCAAATTTGGATATTCACTATGTGGGAGTTTCAACTAGGTTTTGCATAGAACCCTTGATAAAGTTTACTATAGAGAAACCGTAGTCGATAAGTGAGCACTCCATACAAGTATTTAAGATCTTTGGCAAAGTGACATGCACAAGCAGACAGCTTCATTAGTAAACTTTGACTAGTTCTAAATTCAAATATAAAGGGTTGAGTAGATATTCTATCCTTAATCAGTTGATTAATTTTGGCTAAAGTAACTTTATGTGTGAGGACCGTGCTTCATGCAACTAGAGAAAGTTCAAGATTAAACTTATTAACCTATTCTTGAACTTATGATGGCTTTCTCCATCGAGCTTTGACGGTTATTAGTACACAAGCAACATTCTCATAATAAAGTTTAAAACACCTTACAAATTTGGTTGATTCGTTTATAACAATGAGCTCTAATAAAATTTTTATGTTCTTTCTTTTTTAAGAATGCAATTTACTCATATGAATGAATAACACTACATTTGCAAAATGAGATCTATATTTTCTTGTAATTTTATTAATCCCAACCTATTAATTATATGAATATGTAATTGAATTACATAACATAATAAATTATTTTATGATTTTTGCAGAGAAAATAAAAATAAAAAAATAATTTTTTTGTGAATTTATTATAGAGTGAAGCATTTTTCTTTTATGAATCATCATTTTATATTTATGATATTGACTATTACATAAATTTTTTATTTATTCAGAGTGATTATTTTCTTACAAGCTCTATTTGTATTAAAATTCATCGATTCAATCTTTCTTAAAGTTATAATTTAAATTTAATCAAATATACATATTTTGGACAGCATTTATATATGATAAAAAATGCTTTTTATCCATCCTATACTTTTAAAATAACTCGGAGAGTGTCTTTAGGCTATTTTTTGATATCATAACTATAAGTGGTATTTTAAATTATGTGACCATCAAGCCTCTACCATCTAAGAATTCCATCAATACTTTTATAAATTTTGCCACATAAATATGTGTTGTTTTTTTACCATCTACTCATTTGCCAAGCTCCTTTTATTTTCTATATGCCACATATGCAAAATGAGTTAAGATGTCTTGATATTTTTTGTATGATGCATTTTCTCTCTTTAATATATTTTTTTGCATCAATTTTATTTATTTAAATTCAGGTTCTAGTATTGGGCTTGGGTTTTGGTTCACCAAAGACTGGTCAACGTGGTATTACTTAAGTGCCAATCATAAAGTGGCATGGCTAAGTGTGTTGTTTTGTCCTTTTGTATTTGAATTTATTTAAAAATAATTTAATTTTAATAATGTGTCACCAATGTGTCATGATGGGTTGGATTTGTGTCATGGATGACCCATGAAGGATGGGCCACATTGGCTTGATGTGCCATAGGAAGGATGGGTCATGGGCTTTAGATTTTTTGCTAGCCTAATGTACTTGGGCTTAACCTAAAGGGTTAAGCTCTAATGGCATTTCATAATTCACCTAATTAAGTAATTAGGTGAATTAAGAGGGATGACCCTTTGTTGTTAATATTGGCCCCCAAGTGGTGTGATGCCTTGACCACTTTGGGTGGAGTCCAATTTTATTTGACCACCCATGGTGCCCTCAAGCCTAAGGGTCAAAGGGGTGTGTTGCAAATTTAAGTTGATTTTAGGGTTTATTGAGGTTGGGAAGGCCCTTAATGAGGCTATGGCTCAATTTGGATGGACCATCTTCCCATTGTGAAATTTAGTGTCATGGTGGCCCACAGGATTCATAGGAAGGTTTCTAGGGTTTTTGGGTTTCATAAATGACCTGAGGCATGTCTTACCCATGAGGGATGGCTTAGGCCTTTCATATGGCCAAACCCTAAACTAGCTCAGCCAAGGTTTGATGGCCTAGGCATGTCCTGATGAGGCATAAGGGAACATAACCCTTGTCTGGGGTTATGTTCAAGTAGGCAGAAGAACTCTCACAAAAGTGAGGTCAACATGAATCTCATTTTAAGAATGAACATCATGCCTCCTTTTATATGTCATCGTATCTTCAATCATCTATGAAGGAGGCTCCTACCAGTTTGCATACTGCAGGGGCTAATGTTGGATGCTTTCAATCAATGGACGCTGCCTAAAGTGATGTTTTTGTCAAAGGAAATATATTCACAACTCTATAAAAGTCGAATTACTGTAGAATAATTGAAATCATAATTTAAATTGTCAATTTGACACTAGATTTATGTTGAATCTACTTTAACCATATTCAAGTTAAATCTTGAAAGATTAAATTATACCATAAAATGAGAAATCAAAATATTTCACTGAACAAAATTCACGATTCAAATAAGAGTTTGACAATCACTGAATCTTTAAAGAAATTTTTGGTTTTTAAAGAGCAAACTTATATTAAATTGAACTTAAATAAACTTTAAAATCTCAAATATTGGCTTTCTTACAGTTCAATCAAAACCTAAATCCTTAAAATGAAGACTAGGTCTGAAACTTAAAAAAAAATCATCAAAACTTACAAACTTTTTCAGTCTTCAGGACATTGTCCTTAGATTATTATAATTTTTATTGGGAAGGTGGAGTTTCTACTAGGGTGTACTACACTCAATATAACTATAAGAACTCACAAACTTGTTGATAAACCAAATTTCAAATAAAATAACAAAATTTTCAAACAAGAACTTCAAACAAAACAATCACAATCTAAAAAAAAAACATTCAAGAAAATTTCCAAACACAACATCAATCAAATCAATCTCCATTGGGTCTGGCATAATGTACCTCATCTTGCCTTTCCCTTTAATTATCTCATCAGTTAGATATGAGTCTTTGTGCTCTCTCACTTGATCTCGTCACCCAGTTCACTTCTTAGGTTGGACATGAGGCCCAAGAATTCCACGATAATGTGTTTAGGTTAATCAAACAAAATCTTTCTTTGATTAGCTCTCGAGTTAGATGAGAGTCCCTGTGCTTTATAGCTTGATCTAGTCACCATGTTCACCTCTTTGGTTGCATGTATGCTTCTACCCTAATGTTTTTAGGTTAATCAAATCAAATTATTATTTGATTAGCTCTCAAGTTTGTTGTGAGTTCTTGTGTTTCTTAACTTGATCTAATTACTTTGTTCACCCATTAAGTTGGATGTGAATTATCAATATTTGAGTGAATATGTTGAATGCCTTTACATTTGCTTTCATTTCAATAAATAATAGTATGCACAATCTATTTTAGATACATAATAAAGTGCACAATCTAATTTAGGTAGCTTAGTAATACATATTCCATATTTAAATATTCTAAAAGGAAAGAATTTGTGCAATTAAAATAAAAATTTTAATGCAATACTACAAAGAAGGAAACTCTTTATTCTATCTGATTTCATTTACCCTGATTAATATCCCCCCTCAAATTGATGATGGCTAATCAAGAAGCATCAATTTGCCAACAAGAAACTGATGACGCTGTTGAGAAAGAGCTTTAGTAAATATATTAGTCGTTTGAAGATCATAAGAGATATGAGGAGTAGATATAACACTATTTTCTCATAAAATTCTAAAAAAGAATAATAGTCCACTTCAATGTGTTTCGTGCGCTCATGAAAGGCAGGATTAGCAGTAATCTGGATAGCACTCATATTATTTGTGTAAAGAGAATTTGACTTCAGTTGAGGAAAACCAAGCTCAGCCAATAAACCCCAAAGAAAAATGATCTCGGAACAAACAGAGGACATAGCGCGATATTAAAATTAAATAAATGACTTAGACACTCTATCTTGTTTCTTGCACTTCCAAGAAATTAAAGACTTGTCGAGAAACGTGCACTAACCAATGATATATTGACATGTATCAGAATAACCAGCCCAATCAACATCACTATAGGTTGTTAAGCTAATAGGAGACTCGTAAAAAAGAGCAAACCATAATTTTAAATACCAAACAATACATCGAACTGCAGCTAAATGAAGATGTGTAGGTGCCTGCATAAATTGAATAACTTGTTGCACAACAAATGAAATATCAGGACGTGTAATAGTCAAATAATTGAGTCTCCCAACAAGTTGTCGATAAAGAGATGGACCAGATAGAAAGTCACCATCATTTTGTTGATATTTAGAATTTACTTCCAAAGGAGTATCAGTAGGGAGATAATCTTGGAGACCAGCGAAAGCAATGAGTCCCTTGATATGGTTGTGCTGATGAAGAAAAATACCAGTGGGAAAAGAGTGAACCTCAAGTCTTAAGAAATAAGTTAATGACCTCAAATCCTTCATATGAATAAAACCTTGAATACACTCTTGTTGCTGAGACGTCAATTGATTATCAAATCCTGTGATGAAAATATCATCAACATAGACTAATAACAAAATAATTCCCTTGTTAGTCTTGCAAAGAAATAATGATGAATTGTACTTTCTTTGAATGAAAGAGAAGCAAAGAAGAATATTGCGAAACTTTTTAAAACAGACCCATTGAGCCTATTTTAAATTGTATAGGGACCGTCTGAGCATACAAACATCATGTGAGGGTGTAGAAAACAAGCTTGGAGGAGGAGTCATATGGACTTCTTCTTTAAGGTCCCCATGCAAAAATGCATTCTTAACATCCATCTGTTGTAAGGATCAGCCTTTAGATGCAACAATAGACAACACAAGCTAGATAGATGTCATCTTAGCCACATGTGCAAAGGTTTCTTCAAAATAAATCACGTATTACTATCGTTTGTCAAGAGCTGCCAATCTTGTCTTATATCTGTCAAGAGAGCCATCAGATCAGAGCCTAAGAGAATAAACCTTTTTACAACTAATGGGTTTAACATATGCAGGACATAAAAAAATATCCTAAGTGTTATTTTTTTGATGTGCTTGAAGTTATTATTGCATGGCTTTGATCCAGCAAGTCTGTTTAGCAGCCTAAAAATGAGATGTAAGAACAGTAGTATGAGTTAAATTTGCAGAATACACATATCTATTAGGAGGATAAATGCGCCGACTTGATCTTCGAAGAATTATTGGAGCAATTTTTGGAGCAGGGTCGGAGAGGATTGGAGGTGAAGGGGGCAGGCATCATTTGTAGACAATGTCAGGCTTAAACCGTTTATCAAAAGAATAATTATTAAATTATAGAAGTATAATTGTATCCGGTGTCAAAATATGATGTTGTTGAAAGTAGTATTTTTATTTAAGGAAAATCACATCCCGATAAATATACCATCGATTATTAATTGAATCATACACATAAAGCCTTTGTGATTAGGACTGTAACCCATAAAGGCACATCATTCTGATTGGGCTCCCAACTTATGATGTTCAAGAGCAGGTAAATGAACAATTGTTGAGATGGTAGGGATAAACATACTTTAAATACTGAGATGGTAAACAATTAATGAGATAAACTGCAGTAAATAAAGCTTCAGTCCAAAACTTAGCTGAAACAGAAGATTCTAACATCAATGTGCACAATGTATCTAACAGATGTCAATTTTTTCATTCGGAAACTACATTCTACTGAGGTGTATAAGGACATAAACATTGTGAGTTTTGGAGAAATACTTGAAACTCATGAGACATGTATTCACCATCATTGTCAGACCGTAAGTTTTTATACAATCAGAGAACTGAGTTTCAATATCCCAAAAATATTTTAAATATGGTAAATACTTCTGCTTTGGAACGCAAAAAATAGATCCAAGTAAATCGACTGTAATCATCAATAAATGTCACAAAATATTTATATTGAGCATATGAAATAATTTATGTTATTCACCAAACATCACTATGAATAATGTTAAAACATTTATTGGCACGACTGCCTAAAATAGGAAAAAGGTAATGTCTTACTTTTTCTAAGTTTACAAAAAGAACAATCAACTAATAAACTTTTATTTGTATAACCAATAACACTGCTTTCTAGCATAAACTTTACCACATTATTTGGATGACCTAGTCGTTTTGTGCCAAACGCCTTATTTTCAAAAACGAAGAAGTTAGTGATATAGTCCAAGGAACAGTAAATTGTAATGGAAATAACATGCCCACTTTAGGCCCCTTCGCTATCACCTTCCCCGACACCTGATCCTGCCAACACAACAATCACGAGAAATGTGTACGTCTGGTCCGACCCGCAAATACGCAGTAAATTAACTTCCAAAAGATTGCCAAAAACTTGACCTGATTTATAAATAACGGCTAGTGTGCAAAATCTTAAATGATATAAAAATTGGAAAATATTTTGCACACTAGGGGTACTACGCAAGTATACGTATCGTTTCAAGTAATATGAAGTTTTCTTTTAAAACTCAGTATCGATCCAACGAGGAAGTGAAGTAAGAGTCTTTAGTCAAATTCTAGTCTACTACTAATAGTCCTTAGTTTGGAATGTCGATTGAAATTTGTGTTTTATCTAGCAACTACTCCTAAATGCAAGTGTTAAATGTAATAGTAACTATAACTAAATGCAAATAATAATTCTAAAGATAACCCTTTTTGGATGAATTGGTTTGGAAAATTTTAAGCTAATAAAAACTACTATTCTTATGTAATGAAATGGATAATATATAGGAATGAGATGCATTAAATATTGTATGTGCCAACTAGGAGCAGTCATATTCTTTACCCTTTGGTCCAGGCATAAAGAACATTAACTAATCCTATGCTTGGTTACTGAATCTGCGGCTAGGCTGGGAGGATACCAGCTCTCACTTAGGAGCTCCCACGTTCCGCACGCCTGAGGGCTAACATCTACACTTCAGCACCCAAACGATAGGACCGAATTGAGGATTTTTGCCTGTCACTCTAAAATCTCCAATTCTACGTCCGATTAATATATTTCCTTATTTATTTGCACTCAACTCCCATGAAATTCACCATCCATGGAATTTGAATGTGATTCCACTTTGTTGAGAATTACACCGCCCTTTTGGGTCAATGCAATTACAACGAATTTTAACACTACAACGAGCTCTTTTTGTAATGTAAATAAAGTGCAAGTAAAAACCATCACATTTATAACTAAATTTACTTCTATCATGCATCACAAAGTCCTAAACATGATTTCTACTCATTACAAAAGAAAAGTAAAATGAAAATAATGGCATAATCTTCTCATTTCACTATTTTCAAAGAAGAAGAAAGAGTAAGAGAGATGCGTCACAAAGCATGAAAAAAATACAACGGAAACTTCATTAAACCAAAGCAAATCCACTAGGTAATTGTTTAGAAAATTATAAGATAATGAAGAGCAATACTTAGCTTTTTCCCTTTGAAAGAAAGACGAAGATCTCTCCCACAAAGTCTCCCGTCGATCCATGCAATGCTAGTGCAATCCCTTACAAATTCTCTCAAAATCTTCTCTCCAATCTCTCCAAAAGGGTAGAATCTACATTTCTACTCTTAATCTAAGAATCCTAAACATTCCTCTCTCTTTTTCTCTCCTTTTTCTCCTCTTTTCCAACCTAAATTCACCATTTTAAAGAGTATGGACGAAGTTAGAAGAGTTGTCATAAGCACCCCTTCGGAAAAGCATCCAAATACGTCGAATTTCGGCCCAAACCGCCAAAAGTCGGTCTAGAACCTTCCCGAGCGCTATCGACATGTTCGAGGCCGCTGTCGGCGAGCTTTTCAGGCAATTTTTGGCCTTCTCGGGAAAATCTCACCGTCAGCGAGATCGAGGCCACCGTCAGCGAGCAGGCTCTGCGCAGCTCCATCGTTTTGCTTCGTTTGGCTCTGTTTCACCCCATTTCAGTTGTGTTGCGTTCGTAACAGATAGCCCTATAAAATAAACATAAAAATAACCTTATTTTAAAGTGTAATCTCATTGAAAAATATGCAAGAAGTGTAAAAGAGATTAAGCATCAAAAGACTTATCGAAAGGTGTCAGGGCAAAATTTCATTTCTTGCTCGTTTTTACTCCAAATTACACCGTTTTTGCTTCTTTTTGCTCCAATCACCATTTCTTGTACCTAAAACCAAAAAACATACAAAATAACTTGCTTTAAAATGTAATATCATCAAAATTGAGTAAAATGATATTAAAAATAATGTATATATTTTTGGCGTGTCAAAATCCCCTAAACTTAACTGTTACTTGCAAGTAACACTATAACTTTAAAAATAAAATATGTTAACTTGTGGTTGTGGGTTTCAATAGAATTTCCTATAATTTCATCTCGGAAATATTATAGTATAACATAGGAAAAATTCTAGCAAATCAACCTAGGACTAGAGTATAAGAATATCTCATATTCAACTTAGAAATTCTGATTTTTTTATTTACTTCAAAAGTTATTGAAAATTGTCAAACTAAAGATTCATAGAAAGTATAAAAATGGAATTTAAGTACCTTATCTATACCAATTTAACCAATACATTTGAAATAAGAATTAGCTTAGGATTGTTTTTAAGTCTTTTCATTTAAAAAGATTCAAGTGAAACCAATTTTTTATTAGGCTTCTACTCAATCTTCTCCTCACTTATTTTCTCTCTTTTTTTTTCTTTCAGGATCATTTTCAATCCCCTTTTTTTCACCCTTTTTTTTTCTTTTCGGGATCATTTTTAATCTTTTTTTTTTACTTTTTTTTATGGAGGATTACTATATCTGGATAGGCCTTTAATAATTTTGAATTTCACTATCCACTCTCTAAAATCCAAAACTCAAAACTTTCCCTCACTTTTTTATAAGTGTAAGTATTAGATCGAAAAAGATTTTCAATAAAGGCTCAATTCTCATTAAGTATAAATCTAAGAATTTTAGCTTTTCAAATATTCAAATCCTTTCTACCATAAATAGAAAAAATCATCTTTCCAATGTTTCCTACAAAATATCTTAATTCTAGAACAGTTTCTTCACATAGGATTTCAACTAAGTTATGTTTCTAACATTCCTAAAATAAAAATTATAGTAACCTAAAAGTAACACCACATACCACAAGTCGTTTTAAAAGTGATATCAAATTAATACAGGCTACTGAGAACAAATAAAGTTACATTTTAATTTTTTTTTCCTCCCACCAAACTTAAATTTTTAAATATTTTGCAATTAATTCTATAAAATATTGCAGGAAGAAAAAGTAAAGGTTGAATCTACTTACTACTACAACATCTTATCAAATTCGTATACATGCATAATCAGGATAGAATGACTGTAGGAGAAAGTAAATCTAACCTAAAACATGCTCGTAATAAAATTACACTAAAAGAAAGTATTTTCACTTTAGAATTTTATTTTTATTCCTACCCCCAAACTTAATTTTTAACATATATAACATTTAGTACAAAAAATATAAGCAGGATGAAAACAATTTAGAAATTTTATCTACCACAAATGTCTATCAAAACAATTTACAAATATTCATTTGGATAGAACAATATGCAGCAGAAAGTAAATCTAAACTAATCATGTCAGAATGAAATTAACTAAACCAAAGTCTAACTAGCATAGCATGTATCAGCATGGGAATATAAAAATGTTCTTCAAGACCAAAATAAAGCTGTAACACAAACATAAATACACATAAGATAAATGAGGTCAGTTCATCTTTTAACTCATCCATCTTACTAATTTACTTACAATTTCTAACGGAATCACTACACTAATAAATTAGGTACATTTTAAATGATTTTATAGATTATAATCCCAAAGATAAGATTACCCCTCATATATTGGCTCCTAGGCACCAATCTTGGGCATCATCTAATCCTTATAATTAAGCACCTCTAACAATTGTAAAGATAGTGTAAAATCATCAATATGGTGTTCATCAAATAGGTTCGCGACTCCTACCTAATGAAAATAAAGTTGTAGGAAGGAAGTAACAAATGAGGATGGAACTATCAATGTTCGAAATTTATGATTTATCTTGTAAAACTCAAGTCTGGGTGAGACCCAAGTCACAGTGGACTCGTTAATCCAACTACTACAAGAGATCAAGTCTAGCCATAATAAGAAGTTAAGGAATCACCTCCCTCATGACACGCAAAGATCAAATCAAACTACTAACAATTCAAACATCTACCAATCATCAATCAAACTGATTAATCCACTATAAAGCAAATACAATACAACACTAACAATCATAAATCTCAAGCACACTAAATCAAAGTACACTGATAACTATGGGTTGCCTCCAATAAAGCACTTGATTTTTACGTAGCTTGCCCGACAAATGATTCCACCTGGATCAAAATTCCATTTAAGTAAGTCTCGATCAATCACCCAATCTTTTTCATATCCAGGGATTCCTATAAAATTCTTAAATTGTAATTTTTCATTCAGCTCTTCCTTTTCAAATGTATTTATACCATTGTTCCTCATATTTCTTTTAGATTCAACATTCTTCTATTGATTTTCTCAATCCGCATATTAATATCATCCTTGAAATTTATAATAAATAGATCTTTATAAGATACTTCAATATCTATCAAATTTTGGATCAAATTCTCTTTAAATAATTCAGATTCATGATCAAATTCTTTTATGTTACTCTTTTGTTTCAAGTTATATTCCAATTCTTCCCTTTTATAATTATTAAATGATGGAGGATCTATCTTAGTTGAGGAAATAGGTTTTTCTAATTCCTTAGGAATTTCTTCCAATGGTCTTCCAATATCCTTATCCTCTTTTCTCAACTTAAAGTTCTTTTGAAATTTATCCTCAAATTCTCTTCTAAGTTTTAGTTCAATAATTTTATCATGTTCATCATTCAATTTAGGTTTTTCTTGTGATTGAGTTGCATCTAACGATATAAAAACTGGTTGTGTAGATGAATCCCTTAAATAGATAAGCTTTAAAATTGTATTGGGTACATCCATCTTAAGTTCATGAGATTTTTCAACAGATGGAATTAAAAGTTTACTATTTTTGGTAGCATCCATCATTTCACATCTCTCCTGAACATACATACAGTCTCCTTTAAATAACCTTTTCGAATCATCATGAAAATCCATTTCAACCTCATCTGTTATCTTACTTTCAAAACTTTCTTGGAAATAGTCTTTACTTAGATAATCAATTTCATCTATCCAAAAACAATCATCTTTTCTTTCAGCTGGATATTTTATAGTCCAAAAGTGACTTCATGGTCATTAATATTCATAGTCAGCTCTCCTTTTTGCACATCTATCATAGCTTGTTTAGTAACAAGGAAAGGTTGTTCATTATCGTTCTCTTTAGATTTGATCTTAGTGTTGCTAGGAAGCGTTCCTTGGGGTCTATTGCTAAGTGAATTATCAATTTGTCCCAGTTGATTCTCTATGTTTCTAATTGCAGCATTTTAACTTTGCAACTGGTTTCCCATTTGCAATACCACTTCTTACATAGACATCTTTTTATCCTCAAATTGTTGATCATTGTTAGAGTCCGGTGGATATGAAGGTATATAGTTTGTGTTCCCCTGATTATTCCAACTTCCATTAAGATTTGCATGATTATTTTCCCATTTTTGGTTTCCACCATAAGTAGTATGATTTCAATTAAAATTAGGATGGTTCGTCCAACATGGGTTATAAAAGACAGAATATGGGTTATTTATGGTATTTAAAGTCTCATATGATAATTTAAAATCAATCATATTCGCTAATGAACTTTCCTCACTTATAGGAGTAAATTGAGGTTGCTTCATTCCAAATTGGTCCAACTTCCTTGATATTGCAGCAATTTGAGATGCAAGAATTGTAATCGCATCTGTATCATGAACACTTGCTATATTATTATGATTTACCCTTTCAAAAGACTATTGGAATTCATTTGTAGTCATGTATTCAATTAATGCATACGCTTCATCAAATGGGTTTGACATTAATGATCCACTAGCGGCAGCATCAATTATAGACCTAAGGGATTCTACTAACCCATTATAAAATGTTTGAATGATTAACCAATCGAGCAGAGCATGATGCAGACACTTTCTTAGGAGTTCCTTAAATCTTTCCTAGGTTTATATTGATTCTCCTTCATATTGAAAAAATGAGATAATATCGTTTCTAAGTTGAGTAGTCATTGAAGGTGGAAAATACTTAGCTAGGAATTTCTGAGTTAACTCCTCCCAATTTTTAATAGAGCCAGAAGCTAAAGAGTATAACCACATTTTAGCCTTATCCCTTAGTGAGAAAGGAAAAAGCTTTAGTCTAACAACATCATCTGACATACCGTTATAACGAAATGTAGCACATAGTTCTACAAAACTAGATAAATGTAAATAGGGATCCTCTAAAGGAGTTCCCCCAAATTGATTGTTCTGCACCAGTTGGATAATCACAGGATTTATTTCAAATGAATCAGCTTCTACAACAGAGTTTTGTATACTTGAGTGAATTTCATCTGTCGTAGGATTTACATAATCCCTTAATGAAGTATGATGATTTTCCAAGTTATTATCTTGAAAGTTTTCTATTTCCATTTTTAGTTTTTCGAGTCATTTCTGTATTTTTATTTTTTTATTTTTTTTAAACTCGGGATCATAAGGCATAAGCCCTGGAGATCCTTTGTTTTGCATACGCAATATAACAAACAATACATTAACAATTAAACAAATAACAGATGAAATATGTTCAACACAAGAAAATATTTTTTACGAACACTTTATTTTTCACAAAAATATTTTTTTTTCGTTTCTCACAACACTCTTTCATATAAAAACACTTTTCACACAAAAATAGTTTTTACGAAACTACAGTTTTCCAAGTCTAAGCCTAATTACTTCAACTAAAATTCTCCTAAAGTTCTTACCGAAGCTTCCCCGGCAACGGCGCCAAAAACTTGATCCGACCCGTAATTATGCAGTAAATTAACTTCCAAAAGATGGCCAAAAACTTAACCCGATTTATAAATAGCAGCTA
Organism: Papilionanthe hookeriana x Papilionanthe teres; assembly: GCA_022702705.1. Classification (NCBI taxonomy): domain Eukaryota; kingdom Viridiplantae; phylum Streptophyta; class Magnoliopsida; order Asparagales; family Orchidaceae; genus Papilionanthe; species Papilionanthe hookeriana x Papilionanthe teres. The sequence goes on along the minus strand of CM040428.1, from coordinate 63,509,030 downwards.
GTGTACAAAATATTAAATGATATAAAAATTGAAAAATATTTTACACACTAGGGGTACTACGCAAGTATACGTATCATTTCAAGTAATATAAAGATTTCTTTGAAAACCACAGTATCGATCCCACGAGGAAGTGAAGTAAGAGGTCTTTAGTCAAATTCTAGTCTAGTACTAATAGTCCTTAGTTTGGAATTTTGATTAAAATTTGTGTTTTATCTAGCAACTACTAAATGCAAGTGTTAAATGTAATAGTAACAATAACTAAATGCAAATAATAATTCTAAAGATAACCCTTTTTGGATGACTTGGTTTGGAGAATTTTAAGTTAATAAAAACTACTATTCTTTCTGTAATGAAATGGTTAATCTATAGGAATGAGATGCATTAAATATTGTATGTGCCAAATAGGAGCAATCCTATTCTTTGCCTTTTGGTCCAGGCATAAAGAACATTGACTAATCCTATGCTTGGTTACTGAATCTGCGGCTAGGCTGGGAGGATACCAGCTCTCACTTCGGAGCTCCCAAGTTCCCCTCGCCTGAGGGCTAACATCTACACTTCAGCACCCAAACGATAGGACCGAATTGAGGATTTTAGCCTGTCACTCTAAAATCTCCAATTCTACGTCCGATTAATATATTTCCCTATTTATTTGCACTAAACTCTCATGAACTTCACCATCCATGGAATTTAAATGTGATTCCACTTTGTTGAGAATTACACCGCCCTTTTGGGTTAATGCAATTACAACGATTTTTAACACTACAACGAGCTCTTTTTGTAATGTAAATGAAGTGCAAGTAAAAACTATCACATTTATAATTAAATTTACTTCTATCATGCATCACAAAGTCCTAAACATGATTTCTACTCATTACAAAAGAAAATTAAAATGTAAATAATGGCATAATCTTCTCATGTCACTATTTTCAAAGAAGAAGAAAGAGTAAGAGAGATTCGTCACAAAGCATGAAGAAAATACAACGGAAACTTCATTAAACCAAAGCACATCCACTAGGTAATTGTTTAGAAATTATAAGATAATGAAGAACAATACTTAGCTTTTCCCTTTGAAAGAAAGACGAAGATCTCTCCCACAAAGTCTTTCGTCGATCCATGCAATGCTAGTGCAATCCCTTACAAATTCTCTCAAAATCTCCTCTGCAATCTCTCTAAAATGGTAGAAATCTACATTTCTACTCTTAATCTAAGAATCCTAAACATTCCTCTCTCTTTTTCTCTCCTTTTTTCTCCTCTTTTCCAACCTAAATTCGCCATTTTAAAGAGTATGGACGAAGTTTGAAGAGTTTCCATAAGCACCCCTTCGAAAAAGCATCTAAATAAGTCGAATTTTGGCCCAAAACCGCCAAAAGTCGGTCTAGAACCTTCCCAGGCGCTGTCGGCAAGCTTTTCGGGCATTTTTCGGCCATCTCGGGAAAATCTCGTCGTCAGCGAGATCGAGGCCGCCGTCGGCGAGCAGGCTCTGCGCAGCTCCACCGTTTGGCTCCGTTTCGCCCCATTTCAGTTGTGTTGCGTTCGTAACAGATAGCCCTGCAAAATAAGCATAAAAACAACATTTTTTAAAGTGACATCTCATTCAAAAATATACAAGAAGTGTAAAAGAGATTAAGCATCAAATGACTTATCGAAAGGTGTCAGGGCAGAATTTCATTTCTCGCTTGTTTTTGCTCCAAATTGCACCGTTTTTGCTTCCTTTTGCTCCAATCACCATTTCTTGTACCTAAAACCAAAAAACATACAAAATACCTTCCTTTAAAGTGTAATATCATCTAACATGAGTAAAATGATATTGGAAAAAATGTATATATTTTAGGCGTGTCAACGTCATAGTTATTATTCACAATTTGACCAACAGAGAGTAAGTTAGTAGATAATTTAAGAGAAACCAAGACATGTCTGAAGGAAAAGGTAATATCACAAACTATCGTAATTGGAATATTCTTTTCATCAGCAATCTGAATATGTTGAGTATCAGTATATGATCGTTTCTTATGCAATAATCAGTTGTGCTGGTCATATGATTTGTGGCGCCCGAATCAACAAACCAAGGAGAAAGAACATAAGTAATAGTCTTACCTTCCCTTGAAGACCTAGAGCAAAAAAGGCTGAGAGAATCATCTGTTAAACCATATCTGGTGTAAGAATAGATTGATCGTTGTCAGCAACTATGGATGTTGAGCCAAAATTGTGAGTGTCAGATACCGTAGCATGAAGTGCTTTTGGTTTACAGTTCTGGGTTTGTTGAGGACACTCCTTAATAAGATATACCTTTTTCTTGAAATAATTACATAACTTATTACCACAATTGCATGCAAAATGACCAAATTTGTTGCAGCTGTAGCACTGCACTGGTCTGTTGCTTTTAGTCTGAGCAGCATATGCAAAATTGACTATTTCTGATGTTCCACTTGCTGCACTAATAGCATCTTGCATCGCCAATCTTTGTTCTTCGCAATGTAATTCACCAAAATAGATATCCAAACAAGGAACCAGATCTTTGTTCAGCAACCCAGCCCAATCGCATCACTATGCTTTCCATCCTAAAGTGTTCAAGCTAAAATCCTCCAAACAAATCAAATTAAACCAATCAAAACAAACAAACACAAAAATCAAATAATAATTTTAAAAACAATCAACATCTTCAAACAAAAAATTATATAATCAAGCAAAAACACAATAATAAAAATTAAAACAATAAAAAACACAACAACTACAATCACAACAATCAAAATTGATCAAATCACAACAAAATCAAAAAAATTTCAAAAATGAAAAACTATAACAAAGCCAAATTTTCCTAAAAAAATTTCAAAAAAAAATAATACTTTTCTTTTAATCATAAGGATGTCATTCTTAGATTACCCAGTCACTAGCTAGAAAAGGTAAAATACCCCATACAGTCTCCTACATCCAAATATAGCTTGAAGGTTCATAGTTGTTCAAAAATGGAACAACTTTTCACCACACTAATGCACTAAATTAATCTTATAAAATAAATTTTTAACACAAACGAAATGAACAATGAATCTAGTTTGCACTACTTCAACTCCATCGGAGGTTGGAGCACGCCCCACAAGACACTGGCATGATGGGACCAAGTTGATTGACTTTAGGACAATTATGATTGGCCTTGGAGATCAATATTTTAAGCTAAGTATCCTCTTAACCTAGTCCATCACACACCAAAAGAAGTTTTCTTTTTATCCATCAAAATTGGAGAGCGCCCGGTGTTGCACCATCATGATCAGGTCAAGTTGGTTGACTTCATTAATTAGGGATGATTTTGGTCGTCAAACGTTTGGGCGAGTAAACCTAAGATGTGACGAATCACATATGTCCCTTTTCAGTTTAAGTCATTTTAATCCTTCTTTGAACCTTCTTCAAGTCTATTGGAAGTTGAAGTACAGCCCACGTGGCATCGACACAATGTGATTAGGTTCATTGACCTTCCTATACATGTCGATCCATTGAGTCAGTAAACTTGGATTAAGGCATGTCTTACTCTCATCCAGTATACTCAGTGCACACTAAAAAGGTTTACTAAACTTAGTATGATCTTATTGATCCATCTAAAAATAGTCTGTTTTTAGTGCATATTTTATAAGTATTTTATGTATATTTTTGATGATATTGCACTTTAAAAGAAGAAATTTTATATGTTTTTGGTTTCAGGTACTTGAAATGGAAATTTAGAGAAAATGAGAGAAAAATGGAACAAAATTAGGCAAATATTGGTAGCGCTATAGTGCCACCCTAGCGCAAATAACGCTAGTATCCAGCCGGATGGGCACTATAGCGCTCCAAACTGGCGCTATAGCGCTAGAAACTACCTTTCAATAAGATCCATTAAATTTAGCTAAATTTTGGAAGGTTTTTGAAGCAACCCTTTGTTATTCTTTGTTTTGTATTAAATGAGAAGGATTTAGCCTAATTTAGAGACCTTTTTGGAGCCTCAAAACTTCAATTGAGCGGCATAAGAAATTAGGTTTTTCTTATTCTGTGTTCAAGTGTGAGTGTAGTGTGTTTTAGTGTGTAAAAGTTTGGATATTGCTTAAAGAAACCTTCAGAAGTTTACTTGGGGAGAAGACATAAGATACTTTATATTTGTGTTTAAGTTTTTATTGCAAGTCTTGGATTTCAATGCAAATGTTTTGTTTTTCTTTAATCTCTATGAATTCTAAGTAGTTCCCTTTTTTCTCGTTGCATATGTGAATTAATCTTGTGGGATGAGATGATTTAAAGACTTATTTTTATTCTTAAGTGATGGTATTTCACCAAATATTCATTTACTTTACAAACTAGCCACTTGTGAGGTTAAAATCCATTGAGAAATTTAATGACTTGGAGGTTTATGATTTCATCCTACCAGTGGATACCACACTTCATTCTAGGTAGAGCCATTGTGATCACCTATGGGGGAGTGCAAATAAATAGGAAGATAAGTTTTTATGGGTGTAAAATTGGTTATTTCTAGAATGATATGCTAGATTTTATCAATTTGGTTTACGATTTAGCACCCTGACGCTGAGATTTGACCACCATAGTGGCATAGGCTTAGGAGCATCTAAAGGTGAGAGGATAGATAATTCTAATGTGGAATTGAGATGTTAAGGGATCAATCTTAAGTTAGCCAATATTCTTTGCTAGCACCGGGAGAGGGTAAAGAATAAATTATGTGTTGGCCTCATTTTTGATGACGTCTTCTCTTCTTTCTTTTAGTACTTAGGATCTAGCCTTAGGCTTTTCCTTTGACTATCTTAGAGGATTAGAATTGGGACCCACCACTTAGAAATTAAAACCACTTCTTAACTCCCTACAAACTCTACAAACTTGACTATAGACCCCTAATCACCTAGAGGGTTGAAATCAAATGTGGAAGTTTAAAGGATGAGTTCCTATAGGACTCTTTGGCCTTAGGACTGCCCTGGGTGGCCTGGTCTGGTGAAGGGCTGACTTACACACACACTACACTCATACACTACACTTTCACACACCTATACCCAACTTGACCTCCTGACTCATGTAGGTGATTCACATGGATGGTCCTTAACCCCTAAGCCCTTAGCAAGAGGGTTAGGAACAACAATGTGGATGCCTCAAATGAGTCCCTTCATGGCTCATGTGGGCTTGATATGGCTTCATGGCTCAACCAAAATGATTTCATTTCACTTACATTCACCCAGTCTTCAATTTTCCAAATTTTCAATTTTTGACCCCCGGGACCCTCCGCCTAGCCTACCCAAAACCCTTGAAATCACCCAAAATTTTCAAAAATCCCAAATCACCCAAAATTCCTCAAAACCAATCCCAAAAATTTCCAAATCACTCAAATTGACCATCCATACCCAAAAATATCAAAAATTCCAAGAATACCTCCAAATACCCTCCAAATACCCAAAATACCCCTCTTGACCCAAAAATCCAAAAATTTAGAAAATTCCCAAAAAATTCCAGAAAATCCCAAATATTCTCAATTTCATTTTGTTTAACTACACCATGGGCCAATTTTGTCAATTTACCCCACTTTTGTCAAAACCCACAATTTAACCCATTTTAACCCAAAGTAAACTCAATGTCAAACCAAACCTGCCCAATTGACCCAAATTCTTGTCCAATTCAGTTCTAAACTTCAATTAAACATTCCCAATACCAATCTAGACCAAATCCAAGTCCAATTTGATTGACATTTGGATCCAATTTCACTTTTGGCCTTAAAGCCCAATTTGGACCCATGACCCAAACCTAACCCAAACTCACCCAATTCAACTCCAATTAACCCCAAATCTTTTCTAAATCTTCCTTAACATTCCCACAAACAAAACACTAACATGATTTTCCCAACATTTAGACCAAAACCCCACTCAAATTCAACCCAAAGCTAAAAGGCTCAATTTTGACCTAAACCCAAACCTAACCCAAATGAGCCCAAACCCCAAAATCAAAGCCCAACCAAAGTCAAAACCTCTTTGAAACACTCCCATAAACATTTCCCAACATTAATTTTACATCAATTTCAACCATAGCCCAACATTGGCCCAAGTTAGCCCAATTTGACCTATATTGGCCCATTCACCGAAGGAGCCCAAATTCAACCCAATTTAAACCCAAATCACTCCCAATTTGCTCCAAGTCACTCATGACACATCTATGAGCTAAATCCAACAATTATTTGGCCCAATCCTTTACCAAAATTTCATCCCAAAATCCATTTTAAAATCCAAAAGCCCACTTTCCTAAACCATTCTAAAAGCCCATTTCCACCAAATACAAAAGCCCAAAATTGGCCCTAAAGCCCACATGGCAATTTCTTTTCATCATACCTCTAATTGATATCACCCCTAAGTTTCAAAATCATCATCAAACCATTCCAAATCAAGCTTCATACAAATTCCCATCAAATTACCAAAAAATTTCTAAAATCCATTTTCATGAAATCGACCAAGCTTTTCCCCAAGCCAAAGACAAGCCATGCAAGCCATGGACAAGCCACATGAAGCCATGGAAGGTTTGACATGTGATCAAGCCACTAATGGCAAAAGGAGGAGCCTCTTTTAAGCCCCCTTAAAAAGGTTTTAACCCTTTTAATGCTTCATCTTAATCCATGTTTAATCAAAATATTCATGGATGGTGACTTCTCCACCCTTTCCTAGCTGATCCATCTGATCCTCCCTCAGCCCAAATCAGCCATGGGGAGGTGAACCAAGCCCAAAAGGTGGGTTGACCCATTTGGACCCAAAATGAGCTCCTCCCCCATTCCATTTCAATTCAACTCCTTTACACATGTCCATGGCCAATTGACTGCAATAAGCCCCAGCCCCGACCTCCCCGACCTCGAGGGTGACCCGACCCCGGCCGGCCGGCCACCACAGCCGCCGGAAACCACCGGGCCGAGAGCTCACATGTGAGCCCAAACTTGGAATTCTCACCTGCCGAGCCGCCCCATCCCCAGTGGCCATTGTAGCTGTTCTTCTCTTGCCAAGAGCAGCTGATCCCAAGCCCTAACTTTCCCTGGGAGGCCCTCCACCCTCTCCTATTTAAACACCACCCCCTCTCGGCCATGGAAGGTGCTAAACCAGACCTTACTGAATCTCTGCCAAAATTGCTCCAGATCACTCTCCATACTTAGAGTAGTTGATCCCTAGTGCCAATTTGCCCTAATCCCCACAAACAGAACCCAATTTCTCAGCCAAAATTCCACCCAAAACCAGGACACTTCTCCACAGTGGATCAATCCTCAAATTGATTGGTCCTACACCTTCACCGCACCAAGGGAAGGAGTCCACCACAGAAACCCCCTCTCCGAGGCCACCCGGTTGCTCCGACCTCCAAGCTTTGTGATCGGTTGTGGTCGAAATCATACCTAGGCGATTCATCAGACCAGGAGACTTCATCTGGAGCTTGTTGGGATCCAATAGAAGGTGACACAACCCTCAGATTGAAGCCACACTTCTCTGAGCAAAGGTATGAGCTAATTCTTCATCCCGAGCTTATGGAGATTCTCCATTTCAAATGCTTTAATTTCAATGCATGATCACCGTATAGATGTATCCGTCTCTTCAAGACGAATCCATAGAGTATAAGAACACGAAAATTCATTGAGTATTGAGTGAGATATTAGGGATTTAGTGTGGACGGCTCTCGGGTGAGGACGCTTAGGGACGATGAACGGATGCCGTCCATTTAATACACGAGCGGACGAACGGCCAGGATCGCGTCGGATCAGGAGATGGAACGACACAGCGGGGCCCCGCAGCACTGAGTCAGATGGCGGCGTCGAACCAGAACATGCCGCTTGGCCTTTCGGAGCTGCCGAGGTTGACGCGGCGTCGCGTGGATAAATAGAAAATTAGGGTATTTTGATTTATTTAATTCCCCTAAACTTCAAAAATGCATAACTTTGTGTAGGAAAATCAGAAAAATAAAATAAAAATACCCTCTTGCTCAGTGAAAAGAGGAGAATAATGTGGAAAAGAAATTATTTAATTTCATCAAGTATTTTATTTTTAATGATTTATTTCCCTTCTGCATTGTTTTAATTCTCCATGCATATAGGAAATTCACCATGGCATGAGACCATAGGGCTTTTGAAGCCTCTGAATTTGGGAACATTCCCTGAATTTTTCAAAGTCAGAGACCATCCCTATGAGAAGTTATTGATTTTTCAAATTCATGTTACTGTTTTGAGTATTTTAATTCCAATAATTAGCATGTTGTGAAATAAATTCAAGGAAAATTTGGTGATGTCTCTTATGACCAGAGGACCCTAGGAAAAATAGGTTTTGAGTTAACTCATTTAAAATAACTCTAATTGGCTTAAACACCCAAAATAGATCCCTAATTAATTAGAGCTAACCATACATCAAATTGACTTAAAATCAATTCTCCACTGACCTTTAGTATTAGAGGAACCCACCATAAAAATTTGAAGTCAATTGGACTTGGTTAGCCCTACTAAATGGGTTGATTAAGCCATTTAGTCAATTTAAACTTTAAAAATTCATAACTTTCAAAATACTTTTTAAAAATTCACCAAATTGGTTTTGGAGCCTCTCTGATATCAGGGGAATTTAAGAAAATTAAAATTTCAATTTTCTAAAAAAGTTGATTTTTTGGTATTATTTTAATATTTTAATAATTAAAAAATAAATAAAATCATAAAAATAATAAAATTCACCAAAATGTCACATTTTGAATTTTAATCACTTAGGAACAAATCCTATATTTTTCTTAGGTCTATTTAATGAGATATTAAATTTTAAAGCCCTAGGGTAATTTTAAAATTAAAAAAATATATTTTCTAGCATTTTCACTAAAATAATTATAATAAATCAAAGAAAAATCAGAAAATTACAAAAATTCATTGTCTGATTTCCTTGATATCAGAGAGATTTTTGAAAAATATAAATTTAATTTTTCAACCTTTATTTTATTTTTAAATTAATTAATACTCCAAAACTTAAAATAATTATAATAAAAATAATATAATTCAAAAAATCACCAAAATTGGTCCAAGTGGTCCTCTGGTCATTAGGAATGTCCCATAATTTTCTTAAGGACAGAAACTTTCCCTTGGTCATATTATTAAATTTTCCTTGGAAATATCTATTTTCCACTAAAAATAATTATATAAACAAATTAAATACGAGAAAAATCACATTTTCTCCTCTCATGTCTTTATTGACATATGAGTGAAGTCACATAAAAATTTCAAGTTCATTTAAGCTCAATTTAGTGAGTTATGAAATTATTAAGCTTGAAGGGCAAAGTGGTAATTAAAATTTTAACCCTTAATTAAAACTTTAGGTTTAATGAAATTAACAAGTAAAATATTTGATCTTAATCTGATTTGGATGATTGAAATTCAAATAATTAAAGGGTAGAAACCTACTAAACAATTTAAAATAATTGAAATAAACCTTAATTAAATAATTGATTAAATTTGGAAGAATAATAAAATTGGAATTATTAAAATAGGGATATTATTAGGAAGAGATTTATTCTTTAATTTAAAAATCCCTAAATTAATCGTCTCATTAATATTTAATTCTTAATTAAAATGATAATTCAAATTTAAGTTTTAAAATGTTAAAGGACTTAATCATTAAATTAAATTAAAAAAAAAGAGTTAAATTATTAAACTTTTTTTTAAATTTTCAATTAAATTAAAATTAAAAATAAAATTAAATCAAACAAATAAATTAAATTAAATTAAATTAAACAAATAAATTAAATTAAATTAAATTAAATTAATAAATTAAATTAAATTAAATTAAATTAAATAAATAAATTAAATTAAATTAAATTAAAATTAAATCAAATTAAATTAAATTGAAGGAAATTAAATTAAATTAAATTAAATCAAGTTAAATTAAATTAAATTAATTTATATCAAATCAAACTAAATTGAATTAAATTAAATTAAATAATAGAATCAAGTTAAAATTAAAATCAAGTTAAATTGAATCAAAATTGAAACTAAACTAAATTAAATTAAATTAAAGTTAAATTAAATTGAATTAAATAACATCACCTAAGACATAAAGAAATTAAATATAAAGCAACTTGAACACTATTCCAAATTTAAACCCTTTAACCGAAGTTAAACTAAATCACAAATCATTGGAACACCAATTTGCCCTCGAAAACTTTTATTATCATAACTCCTAAATAGAACATTAAATGAAATGTTACTCCACTTATAGGATATTCAAATGTCCTAGTTCACTGAGTAAGATAACAACAAAAATTGAATTCCTGGACGATTAATTCATTTGTATAATTAAATTCATTTGGACTTAAAACAATTCTAGCAAATATTGAAAAGATGTTTAAGATTCTTCTTAAGCACTTCCTCAATATGATAGGATGTTTATAAGAACAACTAAATTTAATTGTTCTTTGATGAAGAAAATCGTCCTCAAACCAAAACACAAGGACCTAGACATCATAGGAAATGACTAGCTATAAGATTAGGAATTTGGTAGAAAACCATAATCCTTCCCTTAGCTTTACCTATGAACTTGCTTAAATATTCTAATTGTGTTTAAGTGCAGCTTGGGATGACGGGAAGACCCTCCAGGTACGCTTTTATTTTATTGCAATTTACCTTATTGCAATTTATTTAATCGCATCGCACTTACTTTTTTGCATGATAAACAATCGTTGCATGAAAACCCACACCTTTAGGATAGATCCCTAAAACTGAAACCAAAACTAAGTTAAAAGTCATTGCAAGATAAAATTCACCGCCACAACATTTCAAAATATAAAACAACTTAAAATTTAATCACAAACGGAACACAAAACTACAATTACAACTAAATTAAAACGTTCGTTGGATGATCGGGAATACCTCGGATGATGTAACCTACGTGTTGTCGACGGGATTTCCCACGGTCTAAATGAAAGTGTGGAACTCATTCAGTTGAGTTTAGCAAATTCATCCGGACTAAGTGAATCCGATAAAAATAACGATGCCGGAAGGATGGAACCGTGGGATCTTAACCGGTGTCGTTATAATCAACTTTAAGATTTGTTTTAATTAAAACACAAAAAACACTTGGAAATTAAGATTTTCTCTAAACCAAAACACTTTTCTCATCTCCCGATTTATGACTTCTAAAACTAAACCTCCGCAACAACAAGGAGCTTGGAGCATGGTGGGCAGCACGGCCATCTTCGTCAGCAAAACTTGAATCTACATCAGCAAAACCATTCTTAGAATTAAATAACCAATCCATAGGATTTCGAGGTAGTTTGCCTGGTGCAACATAAATCCTCAACTCTTCGTTAGGCATTTGCATTGCAAATTAAGCCCTAACCGGTCTTAGGATTCCGAGGTAGTCATCCGATATGACATAAACCCTCATATCTTCGAAGCTATTTGTATGATTTTATCATACTAATATAAGTCCTAATTAATTAAAATTGGCAAGATCAAAACATTAAATAAACATTAGGGCCTTCCTAAATTCAAGCCAAACAATAGGATAGTCGGGAAATTACCGAAGTTCACTTCGAATCTGTAATTTCTCCTATTTTTCTTCCTTTGAATTCCCAAAACAAAATGTTCCAAATTTGATCCATTCCCTATTGAAATTTCCAAAATTCAATCCTTTGAAAACTTAAACTTTCAAATTCTTGAGAGCAGAATTACCGATTATTATCGAGAGTTTTCTTAGGTGATTCCCGTCACTTAAGATGTAATTAACTATAGGGGCTTGCCCTTATAGAGAATTTTAAGAACCCGAGTAATATAAACCCTGCTTAATTCATTTATATTAAACAGGGGAATTTGTTGGCTTATAAAATTGGTTCGCAGACCAAACGGATGTCACAAATCTTCTAGTTTATTTAATTGAGCCCCATTACCAAACAGTGTATCTATTCTTCGGGATAGATACACGGTTTGTGATGCGGCGCTCGTTTATATGAACTATTTGGGATGTGAGATCAGTTTGATTTCATATCTTAAAATTTTCAAATTTAAAATTATTTTCAAAATCAAATGCTACTTTTCAAATTATATATATTTAAACTAAATTTAAAATCTTAAAAATTCGCCGCACAATTTTTGTTAGGCGACCCCCTTTTTAAAAATACAACACTCAACCTAAAAATATGCCGACAACTTCTGGCGACTCCGCTGGGGAAAATTCCTCTCTCCTTTTTAATCAGATAATTCTGCTTTCAAAATCGGTAGTGTATCCATGTCCCTCGTGGATCAAACTACCCTTCTTTCCATTGGAATACTATGTTCATTTCTACCTTGAACAAGTATAGCCAACATTCTCTCGGATTTAGGAGCCACCGTTTAGACACCCCTAAACAGAGAGGTTCGAGATCCTTTTACCTCATTTCTGAGGTGGGGTGGACCCCCAATAGGTATTAGTTTAGGAGCAGTCTTGCGGGTCGAGAAGTTTCTACAAGACTTCCTCTTCCTTTTCCAGTTCCTAATCAATTCCTTTTACCCTTCCTACAACTCTCCTTCTTTTAATAACTCTCTGTTTTAACAAACAAATCTTTCCGATAAGATGATTTTCCTTTAATACCACAAATACACTAAGATAAACAAAAATGTGTTCGGACTCTTTCTTTTGTTAATAAGTTTTACGACAAGAAGAAGCACGATTCGGAGACTAACACTTGAAATCTGCCCTGCAGAAATGGAAGCCCCAAAACTGATCTTCTCCTTCGTCAACGGACTCGACCTGGCCGTATTCAAGGACGAGCTGCCTGATAATGGAATCATTCGATTCAGACAAGGATTCGGGGACACTGACATCAAAATCCCCGACGTCACTCTCTTTTCACTCATAAGCAAAGAATCAGAAACTGAGAAGTCGTTGATTGAGTTTAACCTCAAGTCAACTCATGAATTCCCTCCTCTGCAAAAGATTCCAACTGAGAGGAGTACTGATGTCTACAGAAGGACTGTTGTTGCTACCCCCACTGGTCTAGTTGTCTCTGCACCTACCCCGGCTCCTACCAAACTAAAGGGGAAGGAAATCCAGAACTATGATGAACCTGTTACCATGGAGGGTACAAACCTTCCTGTGAGACCCTCTGTTTTTGAAATCGGGTCCAGCTCTAGAATTCCATCGCCGACACGGACTCGGAGAAGGAACGAGGTAGAAGGATTGCTGGAGAAGCCGTAGCCGCCGAAGTTGCTTTCTGGAAGAAATCCCGAATCGCCCGAGTATACACCGCTGCTCGAATACATACCACTTTTGGGAGGAAGTAGATTCCATCCCCTCTCGCCGCGGAGGATGAAGAAAATGTTCGCAAGATTGTCTGCCGCATTGCCTCGACTCTGTATATTACAACGATAGCCATAAGAAAGGGCCGAACTACGTCATTTGCTCGACCGCAAACTTTGATAGAGAAGTTAGCAAAGAAGGAAAGGTGCCCCGTATCGAAATTTTAAGAAGGATGGGCGGGTGCCGCTCGAAATCCCGTCTTGGGCCGCGAGTAGAACCTGCTATCGTTGCAGAAAAGCCAAATAAAAGGATGAAAGCTAGTCCGCCTGTCGTTGTTTCAGGACTACAGATTAGGGAGGATACCACCTTCCAGCATTTGGCTGACAGACCATCCGGTCCCAGACCTTCTGCTGCTAGGAGGATGGTGTGGCGTCCCACTACTGGACAATTAAGATTGAAACAACAGCCTGAGAAGGAAAGTCTCGTCAGGAGACTTAAATCCGAAGAAAGTGCTACTGCAGTAAAGGGGACTCATGAGAAGGAAACCCGACAGTTATCACATGACAACTGCAAGGATGTACAGAAAAGACCACTAGAAGACGCTATGGAAAAGTTGAGGACTGATATTCGACGACTAGCAAAAGAAAGAGAAGAGAAATTCGGAGATGAGATTGATTCATCAGAATTCATGGATGATGAGTATGCAGAAATCAACATGGTCGAAACACGAGCTTCGTCGGCCTCGCAAGGTGCTCCCGCAGACGCAGAAAGAGAGGAGCCAGAAGTAATGAGGAGGCAGCTTCAAGAGAAAGACGATACGATCGCTCAAATGGCGAAGATGTTGAAAGAGATGGCTGTAGCCCTAGCCACTCTCCAGAGTCAAGTGCAACCCCAAAGAGAGACACCCCCAGAGGTCATTCACATCGTAGACGGAGGAAAGGAGATTACATCTGTCAACGAGGATGATCAGCTAAAGAAAGATACAACACAAAGTATGATTCCGGAAAAGATATCAAGAGCTTGGTGGAACAGCGAGGTGCGAGAAGCCTTAGCACAATCAAAGAGCGGGACATCCATTCGGACGGGTAGACCTTACCCGGAAGAATTCGACGCCGTCCAATACCCAAAAGGCTTCGTACCACCTCTGTTCAAAACCTTTGATGGAACCGGGAACCCCCGACAGCATGTTGCACACTTTCATGCCAGTTGTTGCAATGCCGGCGGGAGCGATGCATTACTCTTTCGACAGTTCGTCAGCAGCCTGTCAGGGATTGCCTTTGATTGGTATGCAGAATTACCGAATGGTTCAGTGAAGACGTTCTCAGAACTAGAAAACCTTTTCATCAAGCGATTCACCGGAGCTCAGCACCACATCACTATAGGTGATTTAGTGGTAGAGAAGCAGAAGCCGAACAAAACTTTGGTGGATTACATACTTCGATGGAGGAACTTAAGCATGAAGTGTGAACCACAACTACAAGAACAACATGCAATCGACATCTTACTTAAAAGCATTCACGGCCCGATAGCACTTCTCCTCAAAGGATTCACTATTAAGACTTTCGAGAAGTTGTTAAGCAAGGCCGGGAGCTTGCAAGAGGAGGCGAAGCAATTAAGTTTCGCCGACAAGACGTACAAGCAAAAGCCCGTGAAGACTTTTGAAAAGAAATCCGGGATCGTTGCGACGAGTCGACAAAGGCAAGCAATCGATACAAATATCGTCCGAACGGCCACAACGAACCTCAACGAATTATCAACAACCCCGACCTAGCTATCGGTCATCTCCACGAGTATGAACAACCGCCTCGTCCGCAACGTACATTAAGGGAGCTTCGAGTAGGGAATATCCATTCAAGAATGAGGCGAATGCCAAAAATGTTCCGTAGTCTGATGAAGACTCCAGATTTCCAGCTGCCAGAGCCTAAGAGACCAGAAGAAGTCAACAAGAAAGGTGATCCCAACTTTTGCCCTTATCACCGGATGCTTGGACACAAGATAGAAGATTGCATTACCTTCAAAAGTTGGCTCAATGACAACCTTCGGAAAGGGAATATAACAATCCCGAAGGAGTACATGAAGGAACCCCAGAAAGGAGGTTCCGTCAATATTGTCTCGACTGATCCCATCGTTCCGATAGATCCCTATACAACTGACGATGGATGGACTACCGCCTGGACAAGGTCTTCAAAAAAGATTTTAGACAGCATCCAAACCGCTTCGGTGCGAGCTTCAATTCAAAGTTCGAAACCTGTCAAGTCGGCACTATCACTTGCGATAGAAGAACCACCGCAACAGGAGACGATTGAAGAGAAGAAGAAAATCGATGAAGAAGAGAGGACCGAGGCTCCTAAGGCTAGACTAGGGGCTGCTTATCCTAGGATAGTTGTTTCAGATTCGGGGGAAAATCCTCGAACCTCCGACTCGTATGATTATCTCGCTCACTTCGGTGGGATCTTATAATGATAAGGGTGATGGCGTTGGCTACGTTTTGACTGTTTCTAACGATTACGTAACTAGCGACAATCCGGACATCGATTTCGATACCAATGACAATTCTCAAATCATACACAATCTCGACGATCACAATGACAAAGAAGACATCCATCAAGGAGGCTACGAGAGTTCAACGAGCAATGGATCTATTTGCGAGTTTCGAGGAGCTCCAGTCACAATAGAGTTAGAGCCTTCAGACTCCGAGGCTAATCCAGAAGAACCTGTCATTCCGATTCAAGAAGAAACACCAGCAAGCTCAACACTAGATTCGAAGAAATTACGAAGTCAACTTAAGAAGTGGAAGAGTTCTACCTCCGAGAATGGGTCCAAAGGACAAAGGAAAGCAGGTGGTTGTTCAGGAAGAACCAACCCCGACAGAAGAAATACTCATTCGAGAAGAAGCCGAGACACATGAAAACAAAGTAGACTACAACGTGCTAGCCCATCTTAGGAAACTACCAGCCAAACTGAGCATCTACGACGCTCTCATCTTATCAAAGGAGATGAGAGAAGCTCTGATCAAGGCCTTACTTGATCCAGAAATTTGCTTAGCTCAAATGGCCGGAGATTCCTTAGATGAGGTTTGTTCGTTAAAGGAACAGCGAGGTGTTACCTTCACGGACAATGACCTACTGCTGGGACGATGCGGACCACAACCGACCGTTGTACATTTCAGTTACAATTGGGAAGTTTACGCTTTCAGAGTATTGGTGGATCCAGGAGCGTCAATTAATATAATGAGTCTTCGAACACTAGCATACTTGGAAATTGATGCTCGCGAGCTCGAAGCCGACAAAATGTTATTAAGAGGATTCAACCAGAAAGGAGAAAGAGCCCTCGGATCAAAAACACTACTGATGAAGACCGGTGACTTAGCAAAGAAAACCGCAAAATTTCACATAATTGATTCAGAAATGTCGTTCAACGCTCTACTGGGCCGACCATGGATACATGAAAATAGGATGGTACCATCATCTCTACATCAGTGCATTAAATACTACGATGGAGAGGAACAGTGCATCAAAGGTGACTTACAACCATTCTCCGTACATGAGATTGGAATCCATGAAGACGCAGCTTATTATGCACCACCGAAGAAAACAATCTTCTCCAGAGATACCATAACAAATGAAGCAAAGAAAGTTCGGGACGACGAAGAGCTCGAAGTTCTAGTCCAACAGCTCACTCACCACTCCCTTACGGCGAGATGGTGAAGGTTTCTCCACAACTCGCATCCGAGGTCGAGGCCGGGGACGAGGTCGTGGCGGAGACGTTAGGACAGTTGGACAGAGGAAACCAGCCATCAATGTTGATTGGGAAGACGGTTCTGAAGAAGAAAAAGAGATCAAGCAAGAAGCAGCGACAATAAGTCGGAAGAAGCCGCAATTCAAGATCTCTCTCGAAGATGAGAAGAACGAAGAATACAAATCGATGTACGAGAAGATTAACCACTATGTACATACTATGACCCTAACCCCGATCCATTCTAATAAGATCGAGGGTATGGTGGTCAAAGAGGTACGTAGCGGCGGTGCAAATCCAATCAAATTCTACCATGGTGCTCCTTCCTCCAAAACTGAAAATAATGTACAATTTGAAGATGTCACTTCATCAGAATTAATGGAATTACCTTTTGAGTGGTACTCTCGTGTTCAAAATTTAATTCAGCGTGGTTTCTTACCTCGACAATGGACAAAAGGTCAATCACAACATTTTGAAAAATTATGGAATAACTCCGGTCGCCCACCCAATTCAAAGCATGGTCTCGGATTCGGCACAGTAGGATCAGTTGACGATACTGAATTTTGCTTGGTTGTCACTTGCGAGTCTAATGAAAACTGCATGGAAACTACAGAAGAATTTGAAGATTCACAAATTGGAGACGCTCCACCAGAATTCGAAGAAGAGATCAAATCTACAATAGATGAGTTAACGGAAGTTAACTTAGGTACTAGCATAGAGCCTAGACCTACTTTTGTTAGCTCCTTAGTCAATAAAGAAGACTCCAAAGAAATAATCAAGTTATTAATGAAATTTAAAGACTGTTTTGCTTGGAACTACGATGAGATGCTAGGATTAGCTCACGAGGTCGCAGTCCATAAGCTAGGAGTGGATCCTACTTCTGTTCCAGTCAGGCAAGGTCCTAGAAGAATGCGTCTAGAAATCGAACAACAAGTCATAGCCGAAGTTAAAAAGCTAATAGACGCCAAATTTGTCCGTGAAGAGCAATACCCGACTTGGTTAGCCAATGTGGTGCCAGTCAGAAAGAAGAATGGTCAGATCAGAATTTGTGTTGACTTCAGAGAATTAAACAAGGCATGTCCAAAAGATGAATTCCCTCTACCGATCCCAGAATTAATGATCGACATTGCTTCGACACATGAGATATTTTCATTCATGGATGGATCTTCGTGATACAACCGGATAAAAATGGCTCCAGAAGATGAAAAGCTTACAGCATTCGTAACACCGATCGGAGTATATTGCTACACAAAGTGATGCCATTCGGATCGAAGAACGCAGGAGCAACATACCAGAGAGCGATGACAAGAATTTTTGATGATCTCATCCACAATCAAGTCGAATGCTACGTGGACGATGTGGTCGTCAAAAGCAAAGTAAAGGACAACCACTTGTATGATTTGAGAATTGTTTTCGAACGATTAAGGCAATTTAACCTTAAGATGAATCCCTTAAAATTCGCCTTCGGCGTCACCTCTGGGAAATTCTTAGGATTCGTTGTCCGACATCGTGGAATTGAAATCGACCCGGAAAAGATTAAAGCTATCTTAGAAATTCCGCCTCCCAAAACCTTAAAACAACTACGATCTTTTCAAGGGAAGTTGGCATATCTTCGACGCTTTATCTCAAACTTGTCAGGTAGGTGTCAGCCTTTCTCGGCACTAGTTAAAAAGGACGCCAAATTCATTTGAGAAGAGAAATGCTAGAGGGCCTTCGAGGACATTAAACAATATTTAATGACACCTCCTGTCTTAGCAGCCCCAGTCTCAGGTAGACCGCTAATACTTTATACCGCGTCTTTAGACGACTCTCTCGGAGCCCTGTTAGCCTGTGTCAATGATGAGGGTAAAGAAAATGCTCTTTACTACCTAAGCCGTCGTTTACTTCCGACGGAAATAAGGTATCCCGCAATTGAAAAGCATTGTTTGGCCCTGATCTTCACCGCTCAAAAGCTCAGACACTACATGCTTTCTCATAAGGTCAACCTGATTTCGAAATTTAATCCATTGCAATACTTGATGACCCGTCCAACGCTTTTCGACAGACTTGCCAGATGGTCAATGATATTATTGCAATTCGATATAACTTTCGTGCCTCTTCGTGCCGTAAAGGGACAAGTCTTAGCGAACTTCCTCGCAAAGACACCCTTTGCCGGCAGAATCTCCTCTCAATGACGATTTGCTAGATGAACAAATAATGAGCCTAAAAGACCCTGATGATCGACGTTGGGAATTATATTTCGACGGAGCATCTTCAGCACACAAAGACGAAGAATCTCAAGTGATAGTGCCCGGTAAGGCAGGAATCAGACTAATCTTTATAACACCGGAGCGGGGGATGTTAAGATACTCCTACCACTTGACGTGAATCGTGTACAAACAACGAAACGAGAATATGAAGCCCTCATAACGAGACCGGAATTAACTATTCAAATGGGGATAACAGACATCAACATCTACGGGGATTCACGATTAATCATTCAACGGATCGCCGGACAAGTACTGAATTTTAAAACCAAGACTCGAGCAATACTTCCAAGTATGCCATACGATTGTTGGAACGCATTCCAAATGTGACGATCTACAAAATTCCCGAGAAAGAAAATGCTTTAGCAGATGCGTTAGCTCGCCTCGCAAAAGAATTTGCCTGTTTGCAAGATGAGTCGAGAGAAGTGTCGGTTCACGGATGTCGGTCCTATCACAACTCGACATAAACACAATACACAAATCGGAAAAGAAAAGAATCGCTGCAACAGTGACGTAAAAACACGAAGATCGGCGACGGCCATTAATGAACTACTCGCAAACAGGAAAACTACCAGACGATAGGTCGCTAGCCCATCAGATCAAGAAAAGAACTCTGTCTTACGCATTAATAAACAACACATTGTACAGAAGGTCTTTTGATCAAATGTGGCTAAGGTGCCTAAGCGGGTCCGAGGCCCGTGAAATTGTTAAAGAGGTGCATTCAGGACTCTGTGGCGCTCACCAGTCGGGTCCGAAGATGAAAATGAAGATTAAAAGACTAGGGTACTACTGGCCCTCGATGATGACCGACTGTATGAAAATCGCCAAAAGCTGTCACCAATGCCAAGTGCACGGAGTGGTTCTGCACCAACCACCAAATGTGTTACATCCGACAATTGCGTCGTGGCCATTTGAATGTTGGGGCACAGATATAGTGGGTCCAATAAAACCACCATCTTCAAAAGGACATCGCTTCATTCTTGCGGCTACGATTACTTTTCCAAGTGGGCAGAGGCGGCTCCACTTAGAGAAGTGAAAGCACACCACGTGCTACGGCTTTTCAAGAACCAAGTTGTCTACCGTTTCGGAGTGCCGCACAGATCATCTCGGATAATGGGTCGGCATTCGAAGCACACAAATCAACAATTTTGTTAGGAGACATGGAATCGATCGGCGATATTCAACAATTTACTACCCAAGAGCAAACGGTCCGCTCGAGGCTTTTAATAAAACTCTCGTTCAAATCTTAAAGAAAACCTTGGACGATAATAAGAGAAATTGGCACGAGAAGTTATTAGAAGCCTTATGGGCCTACCGGACAACCTTCGAACTCCTACTCAAGCTACACCTTACGCTCCGGTGTATGGGTCCGAGGCGAGTGTTACCTTTAGAGGTTCGGCCTTCCTTCACTCGGAATTGCGATTGCAAATAAGATCACGACAGAAGAGAATGCCAAATTACGACTAGAAGAATTAGAAAGCCTGGAAGGGAAAAGAATTGCAGCGCAGCAGAATTTAGAACTATACCAAGCTAAGATGGTTCAAGCCCATGACAAATTGGTCCGCCCGAGAACCTTCAAAGTTGGTGACTTAGTTCTCGTTCTCAAAAGGCCTATCCTTGCACACCGGAAGATAGGAGGAAAATTTGAACCCACTTTGGAAGGGCCGTTTGTGGTTGAAGCAGTATACTCAGGAGGTTCCTACCAGCTAGTGAATTGCCAGGGAGAACGACATATGCTTCCAATCAATGGACGATACTTGAAAAAGTATTACGCTACCTGATGTTTCGAAGGAATGAATTCTTCATCCTTAGAAGCACGGGCGAAGTAGTTACTTATGACTGGGTCCGAACCCAAAAATAATAAAAAATGTGCTAAAATAAATAAAATCATGATAATAAAGTTTTCCTTGTTTTCTCTTCCCTATCAAAATCTCTTCCCTGATCTTATCCCACTTCATTCCTGTTAAATTTAAAAATATAAGAGTAATAAAAAAAATGTCTTTAATAAACATTTTCTTAATGTTCTTGTTCTTAGTACAGCCCCTGATCCTTTTCCTTGTCTTTTCGCAGGGAAATGTTGAACGGGCGGTTGGTCCTGAACTTTAGAAATGGCGTAAGCCTTGCACTCGATGAAAAGAGGGTGAAAGATGGAGCGATAATCTAGATTGACTCGGACTTCGCACCAGCGAGCCTACGATACGAGGAAAGTGACCGGATCCCGATTGACCGAGTGGAACCGCCCGGCGACAAGTGATGAAAGTGGGTGGCCCAAGCCACCAATCCAGCAGCAAGAAAAGAAAAACAAACACTGAAGAAGATAAGAAAATGAAGTCTGTAGTCGCTACAGCAGAGGGCAGGCTTGTCAGCGCCGTGCCCACAGAGATTCAGGAAGTTCGAAGAGCTACTCTCACAGCAACGCAACGAAGAAATAAGAATCATCGTATCCGTAAGATGTTAACCAAACTAGCGAGTGGACCGGCGCGACGAGGCAAGCTAGCTACGCCAGCACATACACTTCAAGGAAGCTCGGCTCACCGAGAACCCGAAGAAAGGAGGCCAGCTCCTAGGATAACGTAAAGGACCAGGGAAATCTCACGAAGATCGGTAGAAAGAAGGCTACCACGCTACCGGATAGAACCACCGCAATGCATGACCTTGTTGCGAGAGCAACCCCGGGGATGTCCCGACGGACATCATCCCCGAGGAGCCGAGGTATGCGGGAGAACGTGAGGGGATTGAGCCGTATATCCCACAATACGTCACCGAGCCTCGCCATTTGCGATTATTCCGAATACGAGCCGGAAAGAATGCGAATGTCGAAAAGAAAACTTTTGAATACTTCGAGAGAATCGGAGGCGAAGGATCAATATACTTGAAGGCCTCGAGCTACATACGTACGTATTCTCGAATATGAACAACAACAAATCGTGGATTGCATCCGGGATTTGAAAAGAATGGGCCGAGCGGGCCGCCTAAGGGAAAACACCTACTCGAACCCCGAAGATGGATGCCGTGGAAAGGAAGAATTACAATACAATGTGGATGTCGTTACAACTTCGAGGAAGACGAGAAGGAAACCCACCGGAATACTCCGTCATGGCCAAGTGGATCCAATGCCATTAGTCATCAAGAGAATGGTAAAGAGATTGATAACATGGAGGGTACCGCAGCAGATTGCATACCCAATAGCTGCATCATTAACATTTACAAGCTGAGGTGATCGCATACCCCCGCACATAGATCACCACAACTTTGTCGACCTTTCGCACGCTCTCTTTCCCGAACGAGTGTAACATCATGTTCGGATTCGACCTCCGGATAGCAGGCCCGTGTGAGTTCCGAGGGCCGATGAAGATACCATTACCGGTAGGTTCCGTCATGATACCGAAGGGCAACGGAGCAGTATATCGCTAAGCATTGCATACCAGGAGTACCAGATGAAGCGGATCTCGCTTATTTTCGGGAGGATGGACGACAGGAAGACACCTTACCATTTCCAACTGGACCGGAGCTAGAGAGCCTCCGGCCTTACGAGTCGTGAGCTACATGGAAAATATCACACCTCCAATGTACATCCATACGGCATCCTTGCCAAGGATGGCTTGGAAGGTGATGTTATTGACCATGTACCCCACTATTCAGACATGGATTTTTGATAGATACTTCTTTAGATGGATCGACAAAGATCATACATAGTCCGTTTTGAGTCTACATGGATTGTATGAGATGTATTCCAGATCGAGTTGTATGATGTATCTTCGACATGATTGGAATGAAAGTGACCATGTCACATTTTTTTTGGCCTTCACCTCTTATGTGCAAATTGACTGGGAAACGCCATTAAAGTTAAATAAACTTCAAACAAAGAACAGAAAAGAAATAAAAAAAAGAAAATAAAAGAAAACTTTCCTTAAAAATTTAAAAATGACGAACACCAAATTCACATGGACATTAAATAAATAAAATAAATTTGAATCATTAAAAGACAAACAAAATGAACATAAATTTCAAATCAAATCTAAATCAAATTTCAAATTTGATCTTCCAGATCTCAAATCAAATTCTCAATCAAATTTCAAATTCAATCAAATCAAATCTCAATCAAGTTCAAACTCAACCTTCCAAATCTGAAATCCAATCTGTTCTATTCTCTCCCTTGTCTGAGATGGGAGCGGTTGATTCCATTGATGCGGATCGAATCTGATGGCGAGGAATTATATCCAATCCAAACCAAAGAACTTTCGATTAACTCTTTTGAACTGGGTATGTAACATCTACATATTCCCTCCTAATATATTTCCTTCCATGAAGGTCTTTTACAACTTTCATGAAATTCTCGAAACACCAAAATTCCACACTTTTCAAATCAACACTACAAACCTTTGCAAAGTCAATGACTATTCAAATTCAAAATTTTTGGGGTTGAGGATTTTACATCCGAGATTGCATTGCTTCAGGAGCCTTTTCCCTATCGCAATGAAATACATCAAATTCAAACTTTTGGAGTTGAGGATTTTACATCCAAAACTGCATTGCTTTAGGATTCTTTCCCTATCGCAATGAAATACATCAAAATCAAACTTTTGGGGTTGAGGATTTTACATCCGAGACTGCACTGCTTTAGGATTTTCTTTCCCTATAGCAATGAAATACATCAAAATCAAACTTTTGGGGTTGAGGATTTTACATCCGAAACTGCATTGCTTTAGGATTCTTTCCCTATCGCAATGAAATACATCAAAATCAAATTCTTGGGGTTGAGGATTTTACATCCGAGACTGCATTGCTTCAGGAGCCTTTTCCCTATCGCAATGAAATACATCAAATTCAAACTTTTGGAGTTGAGGATTTTACATCCAAAACTACATTGCTTTAGGATTCTTTCCCTATCGCAATGAAATACATCAAAATCAAACTTTTGGGGTTGAGGATTTTACATCCGAGACTGCACTGCTTTAGGATTTTCTTTCCCTATCGCAATGAAATACATCAAAATCAAATTCTTGGGGTTGAGGATTTTACATCCGAGACTGCATTGCTTCAGGAGCCTTTCCCTATCGCAATGAAATACATCAAATTCAAACTTTTGGAGTTGAGGATTTTACATCCGAAACTGCATTGCTTTAGGATTCTTTCCCTATTGCAATGAAATACATCAACATCAAATTCAAACTTTTGGGTCGAGGATTTTACATCCGAGATTGCATTGCTTTAGGATCCTTTCCCTATCGCAATGAAATACATCAAATTCAAACTTTTGGGTTGAGGATTTTACATCCGAGACTGCATTGCTTTAGGATCCTTTCCCTATCGCAATGAAATACATCAAAATCAAACTCGTTGGAGTTGAGGATTTTACATCCGAGACCGCATTGCTTTAGGATCATTTCCCTATCGCAATGAAATACATCAAAATCAAACTTTTGGAGTTAAGGATTTTACATCCGATACCGCATTGCTTTAGGTTCTCTCCCTATTGCAATGAAATACATCAAAAAATCAAACTTTTGGAGTTGAGGATTTTACATCCGAAACTGCATCGCTTTAGGATTCTTTCCCTATCGCAATGAAATACATCAACATCAAAATAAAATTCTTGGGGTTGAGGATTTTACATCTGATACCACATTGCTTTAGGTTCTCTCCCTATTGCAATGAAATACATCAAAATCAAACTCTTGAGGTTAAGGATTCTACATCCAATACCGCATTGCTTTGAGATCTCTCCTCATTGTAATGATTCAATCCAATCAATTCAATTTTCTTTTGAGGTTGAAGATGTTACATCTAAAACCACAAAATTCCAATTTTCATTTCAAATCAAATCCCTTCAAATTAATTTTGACAAACTTCAATTCAAATTAAAACTCAAGCTAAAATCTAAACTTACACATCAAAATTTAAACTGAAACAAAATAAAATCTAAATTGAAATTCCCCCAGATCATGTGACTTGGGATCCACCTCCTTTTCCTT
This sequence comes from Papilionanthe hookeriana x Papilionanthe teres, assembly GCA_022702705.1. Classification (NCBI taxonomy): domain Eukaryota; kingdom Viridiplantae; phylum Streptophyta; class Magnoliopsida; order Asparagales; family Orchidaceae; genus Papilionanthe; species Papilionanthe hookeriana x Papilionanthe teres. Next base: position 63,483,857 of record CM040428.1, on the reverse strand, counting down.
TTCCCGCCGAGAGTTCGAGAATCTTCGCTTCAAAGATATACTTGACACTCCCCAGCGGAAACTCTTCTACTTTGTCCTAAGTTTGTCACTTGGACATCCGTGTTGGTTTTGTTGATCGCTTCGGTCAACACCAATACGCGCGGTGTGCTCCGTCACTCACCACACCTATCGGGGGTCCATTTGTTGACCTCATTTTCGATGAGGTCTTCTCTTCTTCTTTTAGTACTTAGGATCTAGCCTTAGGCTTTTCTTTCGACTATCTTAGAGGATTAGAATTGGGACCCACCACTTAGAAATTCAAACCACTTCTTAACTCCCCGCAAACTCTACAAACTCGACTATAGACCCCTAATCACCTAGAGGGTTGAAATCAAATGTGGAAGTTTAAAGGATGAGTTCCTATAGGACTCTTCGGCCTTAGGATCGCCTCGGTGGCCTGGTCTGGTGAAGGGCTGACTTACACACACACTACACTCATACACTATACTTTCACACACCTATACCCAACTTGACCTCCTGACTCATGTAGGGTGATTCACATGGATGGTCCTTAACCCCTAAGCCCTTGGCTAAGAGGGTTAGGAACAACAATGTGGATGCCTCAAATGAGTCCCTTCATGGCTCATGTGGACTTGATATGGCTTCATGGCTCAACCAAAATGATTTCATTCCACTTACATTCACGCAGTCTTCAATTTTCCAAATTTTCAATTTTTGACCCCCGGGACCCTACACCCGCCTAGCTCTACCCAAACCCTCGAAATCACCCAAATCTTTCAAAAATCCCAAATCACCCAAAATTCCTCAAAACCAATCCCAAACATTTCCACATCACTCAAATTGACCATCCATACCCAAAAATATCAAAAATTCCAAGAATACCTCCCAACACCCTCCAAATACCCAAAATACCCCTCTTGTCCCAAAAATCCAAAAATTCAGAAAATTCCCAGAAAATTCCAGCAAATCCCAAATATTCCCAATTTCATTTTGTGCAACTACACCATGGGCCAATTTTGTTAATTTACCCCACTTTTGTCAAAACCCCCAATTTGACCCATTTTAACCCAAAGTAAACTCAATGTCAAACCAAACCTACCCAATTGACCCAAATTCTGGTCCAATTCAGTTCTAAAATTCAATTCAACATTCCCAATACCAATCTAGACCAAATCCAAGTCCAATTTGATTGACATTTGGATCCAATTTCACTTTTGGCCTTAAAGCCCAATTTGGACCCATGACCCAAACCTAACCCAAACTCACCCAATTCAACTCCAATTAACCCCAAATCTTTTCTAAATCTTCCTTAAAATTCCCACAAACAAAACACTAACATGATTTTCCCAACATTTAGACCCAAACCCCACTCAAATTCAACCCAAAACTAAAAGGCCCAATAGCTGCATCATTAACATTTACAAGCAGGGTGACTGCATACCCCCGCACATAGATCACCACGACTTTGTCAGACCTTTCTGCACAGTCTCTTTCCTGAACGAGTGTAACATCATGTTCGGATCCGACCTCCGGATAGCAGGCCCATGTGAGTTCCGAGGGCCGATGAAGATACCATTACCGGTAGGTTCCGTCATGATACCGAAGGGCAACAGAAGCGGATATCGCTAAGCATTGCATACCAGGAGTACCGGTGAAGCGGATCTCGCTTACTTTCGGGAGGATGGACGACAGGAAGACACCTTACCATTTCCGACGGACCCGGAGCTAGAGAGCCTCCGGCCTTACGAGCTGTGAGCTACATGGAAAATATCACACCTCCAATGTACATCCATACGACATCCTTGCCAAGGATGGCTTGGAAGGTGATGTTATTGACCATGTAACCCACTATTCAGACATGGATTTTTGACAGATACTTCTTTGGATGGATCGACAAAGATCATACATAGTCCGTTTTGAGTCTACATGGATTGTATGAGATGTATTCCAGATCGAGTTGTATGATGTATCTTCGACATGATTGGAATGAAAGTGACCATGTCACATTTTTTTCGGCCTTCACCTCTTTTGTGCAAATTGACTGGGAAACGCCATTAAAGTTAAATAAACTTCGAACAAAGAACAGAAAAGAAATAAAAAAAAGAGAATAAAAGAAAACTTTCCTTAAAAATTTAAAAATGACGAACACCAAATTCACATGGACATTAAATAAATAAAATAAATTTGAATCATTAAAAGACAAACAAAATGAACATAAATTTCAAATCAAATCTAAATCAAATTTCAAATTTGATCTTCCAGATCTCAAATCAAATTCTCAATCAAATTTCAAATTCAATCAAATCAAATCTCAATCGAGTTCAAACTCAACCTTCCAAATCTGAAATCCAATCTGTTCTATTCTCTCCCTTGTCTGAGATGGGAGCGGTTGATTCCATTGATGCGGATCGAATCTGATGGCGAGGAATTATATCCAATCCAAACCAGCAACTTTCGATTAACTCTTTTGAAAGGGGTATGTAACATCTACATATTCCCTCCTAATATATTTCCTTCCATGAAGGTCTTTTACAACTTTCATGAAATTCTCGAAACACCAAAATTCCACACTTTTCAAATCAACACTACAAACCTTTGCAAAGTCAATGACTATTCAAATTCAAAATTTTTGGGGTTGAGGATTTTACATCCGAGACTGCATTGCTTCAGGAGCCTTTTCCCTATCGCAATGAAATACATCAAATTCAAACTTTTGGAGTTGAGGATTTTACATCCAAAACTGCATTGCTTTAGGATTCTTTCCCTATCGCAATGAAATACATCAAAATCAAACTTTTGGGGTTGAGGATTTTACATCCGAGATCGCACCGCTTTAGGATTTTCTTTCCCTATCGCAATGAAATACATCAAAATCAAACTTTTGGGGTCGAGGATTTTACATCCGAAATCGCATTGCTTTAGGATTCTTTCCCTATCGCAATGAAATACATCAAAATCAAATTCTTGGGGTTGAGGATTTTACATCCGAGACTGCATTGCTTCAGGAGCCTTTTCCCTATCGCATTGAAATACATCAAATTCAAACTTTTGGAGTTGAGGATTTTACATCCAAAACTGCATTGTTTTAGGATTCTTTCCCTATCGCAATGAAATACATCAAAATCAAACTTTTGGGGTTGAGGATTTTACATCCGAGACTGCACTGCTTTAGGATTTTCTTTCCCTATCGCAATGAAATACATCAAAATCAAATTCTTGGGGTTGAGGATTTTACATCCGAGATCGCATTGCTTCAGAGCATTTCCCTATCGCAATGAAATACATCAAATTCAAACTTTTGGAGTTGAGGATTTTACATCCGAAACTGCATTGCTTTAGGATTCTTTTCCTATTGCAATGAAATACATCAACATCAAATTCAAACTTTTGGGTCGAGGATTTTACATCCGAGACTGCATTGCTTTAGGATCCTTTCCCTATCGCAATGAAATACATCAAATTCAAACTTTTGGGTCGAGGATTTTACATCCGAGACCGCATCGTTTTAGGATCCTTTCCCTATCGCAATGAAATACATCAAAATCAAACTCGTTGGAGTCGAGGATTTTACATCCGAGACTGCATTGCTTTAGGATCATTTCCCTATCGCAATGAAATACATCAAAATCAAACTTTTGGAGTTGAGGATTTTACATCCGATACCGCATTGCTTTAGGTTCTCTCCCTATTGCAATGAAATACATCAAAAAATCAAACTTTTGGAGTTGAGGATTTTACATCCGAAACTGCATCGCTTTAGGATTCTTTCCTTATCGCAATGAAATACATCAACATCAAAATAAAATTCTTGGGGTTGAGGATTTTATATCCGATACCACATTGCTTTAGGTTCACTCCCTATTGCAATGAAATACATCAAAATCAAACTCTTGAGGTTAAGGATTCTACATCCAATACCGCATTGCTCTGAGATCTCTCCTCATTGTAATGATTCAATCCAATCAATTCAATTTTCTTTTGAGGTTGAAGATGTTACATCTAAAACCACAAAATTCCAATTTTCATTTCAAATCAAATCCCTTCAAATTAATTTTGACAAACTTCAATTCAAATTAAAACTCAAGCTAAAATCTAAACTTACACATCAAAATTTAAACTGAAACAAAATAAAATCTAAATTGAAATTCCCCCAGATCATGTGACTTGGGATCCACCTCCTTTTCCTTTTCCCGCCGAGAGTTCAGGAATCTCCAGTTTCAAAGATATACTTGACACTCCCCAGCGGAACTCTTCTACTTTGTCCTAAGTTTGTCACTTGGACATCCGTGTTGGTTTTGTTGATCGCTTCGGTCAACACCAATACGCGCGGTGTGCTCCGTCACTCACCACACCTATCGAGGGTCCATTTGTTGACCTCATTTTCGATGAGGTCTTCTCTTCTTCTTTTAGTACTTAGGATCGAGCCTTAGGCTTTTCCTTCGACTATCTTAGAGGATTAGAATTGGGACCCACCACTTAGAAATTCAAACCACTTCTTAACTCCCTACAAACTCTACAAACTCGACTATAGACCCCTAATCACCTAGAGGGTTGAAATCAAATGTGGAAGTTTAAAGGATGAGTTCCTATGGGACTCTTCGGCCTTAGGACCGCCCACAGGTGGCCCGGTCCGGTGAAGGGCTGACTTACACACACACTACACTCATACACTATACTTTCACACACCTATACCCAACTTGACCTCCTGACTCATGTAGGTGATTCACATGGATGGTCCTTAACCCCTAGGCCCTTGGCTAAGACGGTTAGGAACAATAATGTGGATGCCTCAAATGAGTCCCTTCATGGCTCATGTGGGCTTGATATGGCTTCATGGCTCAACCAAAATGATTTCATTCCACTTACATTCACCCAGTCTTTAATTTTCCAAATTTTCAATTTTTGACCCCCGGGACCCTACACCCGCCAATTCTACCCAAAACCCTCGAAATCACCCAAATTTTTCAAAAATCCCAAATCACCCAAAATTCCTCAAAACCAATCCCAAACATTTCCACATCACTCAAATTGACCATCCATACCCAAAAATATCAAAAATTCCAAGAATACCTCCCAATACCCTCCAAATACCCAAAATACCCCTCTTGACCAAAAAATCCAAAAATTCAGAAAATTCCCAGAAAATTCTAGAAAATCCCAAATATTCCCAATTTCATTTTGTTCAACTAGACCATGTGCCAATTTTGTCAATTTACCCCACTTTTGTCAAAACCCCCAATTTGACCCATTTTAACCCAAAGTAAACTCAATGTCAAACCAAACCTACCCAATTGACCCAAATTCTGGTCCAATTCAGTTCAAAACTTCCATTCAACATTCCTAATACCAATCTAGACCAAATCCAAGTCCAATTTGATTGACATTTGGATCCAATTTCACTTTTGGCCTTAAAGCCCAATTTGGACCCATGACCCAAACCTAACCCAAACTCACCCAATTCAACTCCAATTAACCCCAAATCTTTTCTAAATCTTCCTTAACATTCCCACAAACAAAACACCAACATGATTTTCTCAAAATTTAGAACCAAACCCCACTCAAATTCAACCCAAAGCTAAAAGGCCCAATTTTGACCTAAACCCAAACCTAACCCAAATGAGCCCAAACCCCAAAATCAATGCCCAACCAAAGTCAAAACCTCTTTGAAACACTCCCATAAACATTTCCCAACATTAATTTTACATCAATTTCAACCATAGCCCAACATTGGCCCAAGTTAGCCCAATTTGACCTATATTGGCCCATTCACCAAAGGAGCCCAAATTCAACCCAATTCAAACCCAAATCACTCCCAATTTGCTCCAAGTCACTCATGACACATCTATGAGCTAAACCCAACAATTATTTGGCCCAAGCCTTTACCGAAATTTCATCCCAAAATCCATTTTAAAATCCAAAAGCCCACTTTCCTAAACCATTCTAAAAGCCCATTTCCACCAAATACAAAAGCCCAAAATTGGCCCTAAAGCCCACATGGCAATTTCTTTTCATCATACCTCTAATTGATATCACCCCTAAGTTTCAAAGTCATCATCAAACCATTCCAAATCAAGCTTCATACAAATTCCCATCAAATTACCAAAAAATTTCTAAAATCCATTTTCATGAAATTGACCAAGCTTTTCCCCAAGCCAAAGACAAGCCATGCAAGCCATGGACAAGCCACATGAAGCCATGGAAGGTTTGACATGTGATCAAGCCACTAATGGCAAAAGGAGGAGCCTCTTTTAAGCCCCCTTAAAAAGGTTTTAACCCTTTTAATGCTTCACCTTAATCCATGTTTAATCAAAATATTCATGGATGGTGACTTCTCCACCCTTTCCTAGCCGATCCATCCGATCCTCCTCACCCCAAATCAGCCATGGGGAGGTGAACCAAGCCCAAAAGGTGGGTTGACCCATTTGGACCCAAAATAAGCTCCTCCCCCATTCCATTTCAATTCAACTCATTTACACATGTCCATGGCCAATTAATCGCACTAAGCCCCGCCCCGACCTCCCCGACCTCGAGGGTGACCCGATCCCGGCCGGCCAGCCACCACGGCCGCCGGAAACCACCAGTGCCGAGAGCTCACATGTGAGCCCAAACTTGGAATTCTCACCTACCGGGCCGCCCCATCCCCAGTGGCCATTGTAGCTGTTCTTCTCTTGCCAAGAGCAGCTGATCCCAAGCCCTAACTTTCCCTGGGAGGCCCTCCACCCTCTCCTATTTAAACACCACCCCCTCTCGGCCATGGAAGGTGCTAAACTAGACATTACTGAAACTCTGCCAAAATTGCTCCAGATCACTCTCCATACTTAGAGCAGTTGATTCCTAGTGCCAATTTGCCCTAATCCCCACCAACAGAACCCAATTTCTCAGCTAAAATTCCACCCAAAACCAGGACACTTCTCCACGGTGGATCAATCCTCAAATTGATTGGTCCTACACCTTCACCAGACCAAGGGAAGGAGTCCACCAGCAAAAGCCCCCTCTCCAGGCCACCCAGTTGCTCCAGCCTCCAAGCTTTGTGATCGGCTGTGGTCGAAATCATACCTAGGCGATTCATCAGACCAGGAGACTTCATCTGGAGCTTGTTGGGATCCAATCGAAGGTGACACAACCCTCAGATTGAAGCCACACTTCTCTGAGCAAAGGTATGAGCTAATTCTTCATCCCGAGCTTCTGGAGATTCTCCATTTCAAATGCTTTAATTTCAATGCATGATCACCGTATAGATGTATCCGTCTCTTCAAGGCGAATCCATAGAGTATAAGAACACGAAAAACAATTGAGTATTGAGTGAGATATTAGGGATTTAGTGTGGACGGCTCTCGGGTGAGGACGCTTGGGGACGATGAACGGATGCCGTCCATTTAATACACGCGCGGACAAACGGCCAGGATCGCGTCGGATCAGGAGATGGAACGACACAGCGGGGCCCCGGAGCGCTGAGTCAGATGGCGGCGTCAAACCAGAACGCGCCGCGTGGCCTTTCGGAGCTGCCGAGGTTGACGCGGCGCCGCGTGGATAAATAGAAAATTAGGGTATTTTTGATTTATTTAATTCCCCTAAACTTCAAAAATGCATAACTTTGTGTAGGAAAATCGAAAAATAAAATAAAAATACCCACTCGCTCGAGTGAACATAGGAGAATAATGTGGAAAAGAAATTATTTAATTTCATCAAGTATTTTATTTTTAATGATTTATTTCCCTTCTGCATTGTTTTAATTCTCCATGCATATAGGAAATTCACCATGGCATGAGACCATAGGGCTTTTGAAGCCTCTGAATTTGGGAACATTCCCTGAATTTTACAAAGTCGAGCCATCCCTATGAGAAGTTATTGATTTTTCAAATTCATGTTACTCGTTTTGAGTATTTTAATTCCAATAATTAGCATGTTGTGAAATAAATTCTAGGAAAATTTGGTGATGTCTCTTATGACCAGAGGACCCTAGGAAAAATAGGTTTTGAGTTAACTCATTTAAAATAACCCTAATTGGCTTAAACACCCAAAATAGATCCCTAATTAATTAGAGCTAAACATACATCAAATTGACTTGAAATCAATTCTCCACTGACCTTTAGGATCAGAGGAACCCACCATAAAAATTTGAAGTCAATTGGACTTGGTTAGCCCTTCTAAATGGGTTGATTAAGCCATTTAGTCAATTTGAACCTTAAAAATTCATAACTTTCAAAATACTTTTTAAAAATTCACCAAATTGGTTTTGGAGCCTCTCTGATATCAGGGAAATTTAAGAAAATTAAAATTTCAATTTTCTAAAAAAGTTAATTTTTTGGTATTATTTTAATATTTTAATAATTAAAAAATAATAAAAATCATAAAAATAATAAAATTCACCAAAATGTCACATTTTGAATTTTAATCACTTAGGAACAAATCCTATATTTTTCTTAGGTCTATTTAATGAGATATTAAATTTTAAAGCCCTAGGGTAATTTTAAAATTAAAAAAATGTATTTTCTAGCATTTTAACTAAAATAATTATAATAAATCAAAGAAAAATCAGAAAATTTCAAAAATTGATTCTATGATTTCCTTGATATCAGAGAGATTTTTGAAAAATATAAATTACATTTTTCAACCTTTATTTTATTTTTAAATTAATTAATACTCCAAAACTTAAAATAATTATAATAAAAATAATATAATTCAAAAAATCACCAAAATTGGTCCAAGTGGTCCTCTGGTCATTAGAAATGTCCCATAATTTTCTTAAGGATAGAAACTTTTCCTTGGTCATATTATTAAATTTTCCTTGGAAATTCCTATTTTCCACCAAAAATAATTACATAAATAAATTAAATACAGAAAAATCACATTTTCTCCTCTCATGTCTTTATTGACATATGATTGAAGTCACATAAAAATTTCAAGTTCATTTAAGCTCAATTTAGTGAGTTATGAAATTATTAAGCTTGAAGGGCAAAGTGGTAATTAAAATTTTAACCCTTAATTAAAACTTTAGGTTTAATGAAATTAAAAAGTAAAATATTTGATCTTAATCTGATTTGGATGATTGAAATTCAAATAATTAAAGGGTAGAAACCTACTAAACAATTTAAAATAATTGAAATAAACCTTAATTAAATAATTGATTAAATTTGGAAGAATAATAAAATTGGAATTATTAAAATAGGGATATTATTAGGAAGAGATTTATTCTTTAATTTAAAAATTCCTAAATAAATCATCTCATTAATATTTAATTCTTAATTAAAATGATAATTCAAATTTAAGTTTTAAATGTTAAAGGACTTAATCATTAAATTAAATTAAAAAAAGAGTTAAATTATTAAACTTTTTTTTAAATTTTCAATTAAATTAAAATTAAAAATAAAATTAAATTAAAGATTAAATTAAATTAAATCAAACAAATAAATTAAATTAAATTAAATTAAACAAATAAATTAAATTAAATTAAATTAAATTAATAAATTAAATTAAATTAAATTAAATTAATTAATTAAATTAAATTAAATTAAACAAATAAATTAAATTAAATTAAATTAAATAAATAAATTAAATTAAATTAAATTAAATTAAATTAAAATTAAATCAAATTAAATTAAATTGAAGGAAATTAAATTAAATTAAATTAAATCAAGTTAAATTAAATTAAATTAATTTATATCAAATCAAACTAAATTGAATTAAATTAAATTAAATAATAGAATCAAGTTAAAATTAAAATCAAGTTAAATTGAATCAAAATTGAAACTAAACTAAATTAAATTAAATTAAAGTTAAATTAAATTGAATTAAATAACATCACCTAAGACATAAAGAAATTAAATATAAAGCAACTTGAACACTATTCCAAATTTAAACCCTTTAATCGAAGTTAAACTAAATTACAAATCATTGGAACACCAATTTGCCTCGAAAACTTTTATTATCATAACTCCTAAATAGAACATTAAATGAAATGTTACTCCACTTATAGGATATTCAAATGTCCTAGTTCACTGAGTAAGATAACAACAAAAATTGAATTCCTGGACGATTAATTCATTTCTATAATTAAATTCATCTGGACTTAAAACAATTCTAGCAATATTGAAAAGATGTTTAAGATTCTTCTTAAGCACTTCCTCAATATGATAGGATGTTTATAAGAACAACTAAATTTAATTGTTCTTTGATGAAGAAAATCGTCCTCAAACCAAAACACAAGGACCTAGACGTCATAGGAAATGACTAGCTATAGGATTAGGAATTTGGTAGAAAACCATAATCCTTCCCTTAGCTTTACCTAGGAACTTGCTTAAATATTCTAATTGTGTTTAAGTGCAGCTTGGGATGATGGGAAGACCCTCCAGGTACGCTTTTATTTTATTGCAATTTACCTTATTGCAATTTATTTAATCGCATCGCACTTACTTTTTCTTGCATGATAAACAACAGTTGCATGAAAACCCACACCTTTAGGATAGTCCCTAAAACCGAAACCAAAACTAAGTTAAAAGTCATTGCAAGATAAAATTCACCGCCACAACATTTCAAAATATAAAACAACTCAAAATTTAATCACAAACAGAACACAAAACTACAATTACAACTAAATTAAAATGTTCGATTGGATGATCTGGAATACCTCGGATGATGTAACCTACGTGTTGCTAACGGGATTTACCACGGCTAAATGAAAGTGTGGAACTCATTCAGCTGAGTTTAGCAAATTCATCCGGACTAAGTGAATCCGATAAAAATAACGATGCCGGAAGGATGGAACCGTGGGATCTTAACCGGTGTCGTTATAATCAACTTTAAGATTTGTTTTAATTAAAACACAAAAAACACTTGGAAATTAAGATTTTCTCTAAACCAAAACACTTTTCTCATCTCCCGATTTATGACTTCTAAAACTAAACCTCTCGCAACAACAAGGAGCTTGGAGCATGGTGGGCAAGACGGCCATCTTCGTCAAGAAAACTTGAATCTACATCGACAAAACCATTCTTAGAATTAAATAACCAATCCATAGGATTTCGAGGTAGTTTGCTCAGTGCAACATAAATCCTCAACTCTTCGTTAGGCATTTTCATTGCAAATTAAGCCCTAACCTGGTCTTAGGATTCCGAGGTAGTCATCCGATATGACATAAACCCTCATATCTTCGAGAGCTATTTGTATGATTTTATCATACTAATATAAGTCCTAATTAATTAAAATTGGCAAGATCAAAACATTAAATAAACATTAGGGCCTTCCTAAATTCAAGCCAAACAATAAGATAGTCCGGAAATTACCGAAGTTCGCTTCGAATCTGTAATTTCTCCTATTTTTCTTCCTTTGAATTCCCAAAACAAAATGTTCCAAATTTGATCCATTCCCTATTGAAAATTCCAAAATTCAATCATTTGAAAACTTAAACTTTGAAATTCTCGAGAGCGAATTACCGATTATTATCGAGAGTTTTCTTAGGTGATTCCCGTCACTTAAGATGTTATTAACTATAGGGGCTTGCCCTTATAGGGAATTTTAAGAACCTGAGTAATATAAACCCCGCTTAATTCATTTATGTTAAGCGAGGGAATTTGTCGGCTTATAAAATTGGTTCGCGGACCAAACGGATGTCACAAATCATCTAGTTTATTTAATCGAGCCCCATTACCAAACAAAGGTGTCTATTCTTCGGGATAGATACACGGTTTGTGATGCGACGCTCGTTTATATGAACTATTTGGGATGTGAGATCGGCTTGATTTCATATCTTAAAATTTTCAAATTTAAAATTATTTACAAAATCAAATGCTACTTTTCAAATTATATATATTTAAACTAAATTTAAAATCTTAAAAATTCGCCGCACAATTTTTGTTAGGCGACCCCCTTTTTAAAAATACAACACTCAACCTGAAAATATGCCGACATTATGCTTATATTTGTCTCAATACATCAATTTTATCTTAAATCACTTGAATCCTACATAGGTTAAAATCTCTTTGCAAGGAGAAATGTTTTTCATAACATCCAAACTTGTTTTTATATTTTATTAAGTTGTTACATTTATTTGTTGCTTTCTTTTTAACTCTTTAGTTGTAACTTTAGTAAGCATAACATTTTATACCTTTTTTCTGTTTAATTTGCAATTTAAATAGAAATTCTGTAAGTTGATTTAAAGAGTTATCAATCTCCTTGTGGGATCGATACTGGGGTTTTTAATGAAAATACTATATTACTTGAAATGATAAGTATACTTGTGTAACACCCCAAGTGTAAAAATTTATTATATACTTCATAAATTATTACATTTGTTCACACTAGCCGCTAGATATAATTTGAGACATATTTTCTGTCAAAATTTTGGAGATTAAAAATACCCTTAATTGCGAGTTGGGTCACTTATTGAAACTCTCCACAAGTTTGGCTTTGGTGCATTGAAATTTAGAGTATGCTCTACACTATCATAATGTGACCAGATTGATTAATTCCACACAAGCCAAGGTTATTCTTATGGATTAATCCCTTAAAATGATAATTCTAAGTTAAATTAAATATCTAAACAAACTTTCTTTCTGTCCAGCTTATCACACATTAATGAGATACATTGTTTCTTCCTTTAGAGCCTGTGAGTTTTGGTAGGTCAACATCTGGCCCCAACTAAACTGATACATTAGCTAAGTAAAACTAGGATATATTTATTTCTATGTAAATTCTCTCTATATTTAGTCATTGTCTGAATCCATGTTGGAACACCATACTCAAAATTAGAGTGGAATAACTCACTAAATTCTACAAGGCTAGCTGATGTTGATGGATTTCCTGATTTGATTAATTTGATACTTTAGATTTGTAAATATAGGATTGATGAATGGGCATTTTTCCAAATGTATAGTCTCCTAAATGCCTACATAGTATAGTTTTCCTTTCTCCAGGTTTGTAGGATGTTAATGAGCAAGAGGTTGGTCATACAATCTACGCTTTGATTGATTAAACCTATATATAACTACTATTCTTTAGTATAGTCATAGAACACCTGGGGATAAGGTAGTTAGATCTTGTTTTCCCTAAACCATTCCTTTATATAGGTATAATGGATGATTCTTTGGAAGTTGGAGTATGCCTCATACGACACCAACACGATGAGATCAAGTTTGTTAATCTAGTCATAGTTGTGGCTACTTATATAGCTTAATGCTTTGGGTTAGTAATTTTGAGTTGAGATAAAACTTCTTAACGCAGTCTAACTCATTAGACATCAAACATACATTTGTACTTTCTCGGGTTTGTTAGTTTGGTTGAACATCAACCTTAACATGGACTGGCCTCTTGGCTCTGTAAATCATGGATGAGCCTTAGTATATCCATTGTACACTACCGAGTTATGACCTCTAAGTTCTCCATTTTTTGGTTTAAGCTCCGACATGGCCTCTACACCGAGCAACTTGGCTCATTGTCTCTATTGTATTTTCAGGTATAGTGAAACAATACCTTGATTAATTTAAACTATGTATGGAGCAAGCAACATCCTTACTAGGAAAGTCCTTAGTTTTATTCATTAATCGCATAAAAAAGAAGAACAAATCAAATCATAACTCTTCCTTATCAGTTCATTGACCTCAATTCCTACATCAAATTTGACAAGTCGGTGTCTTGACTTTGTAAACGTATGTGCAGTTCTTTGGTATAGTCATTGGACACCGCAGAAGAACCCTTAGAATTTTAAAGCCCAATGATCAATTGCTAATAAAGTGAAGTAAGAGCTTAAGGTAGACATTAGTCCTAGAACTATTTATTTTAAACTAACCACCTGACTTGCCTTCAGTTTAGATCCTCGTACCATCTACCCAAATCAAATTTCCCCTGGGAACCTCTTAGGTTAAGAACAAATTTTTTTACCTTCTTTCCAAATGCATCCAGACACAACACAAATTCACTTCACAACTCCATAAACCAAACCACTCAACAAATTAATCATCTTTTAAATCTTCTTCTCTAAATAGTCATCAGAATGAATGATATGCTTAATCATCTTTTAAATCTTCTTCTCTAACTAGTCATCAAAATAAATGATATGCTTCATCTTTGTCCTTTCTGATCTAGTCATTTGGTCAATCTTCTACGTTGGATGTTAGTCCCCGCACTTTCCTTCATAATATAGACACATTCTCTCAACTTTTGAATATCTTTCATGATGAATGATAAGCTCCAACATTTCCCTTACTGATCTAGTCGACCTGTTCACCACATTGGGTAGATGTAAATTCACATCGATTTTCCACCCTAATGTGTCCAAATAAACTTGAATTTCCGAAGGGATCCCAAACATTATACTTAAGAAAACTACAACTTCTAATTTCTGAAAAATCCAAAAATCAAATCAAATGTCATTCAAACTTTGTTGACTGCTTCGGTCATCACAAATATGTGTGGTGTACTTTGAAAAGTTCACTACACATATTAGGGATCCTTTTGTTGACATCATTTTTTTCTCATAGGGTACCGCCTCTTTGTTTGGTGCAGCTAGATTGGCCAAAGTGAACTTGCCCCTTTTTTTTCATGGCGTGGTCACACGGGCCTGGGTATGATCACGCCGAAAAGCACCTCAGTGTGACCATAGTCTGTGCTTTTGATTTCTCAAGCTTTCCCCCAAAACATTAAGTAAAACCCAATCTTGTGTTGATATCCAAAGCTTGAGAAATCAAACCTAGTCTTGCTCCTTTATTACTTGGACACCCTAATCTCTATGGTAAAATAAAAATAAAACATAAAATTTATTATAAAAATATTTTTCTACCATATTCAAGAATCTTTTCAGTTTTTTCCAACCCAAGTGGTATTCATTAAACCAAATCCTCAACCATACGGTATTGGCTTTGATAGGTCTCTACTTAAGTTTTACCAACATTAGAAAAGGTATATATGAAAGTTAGGAAAACATAAAGTCTTCAAATCAAATAATATTATCTAAACATTTCGTGTGTTTTCTAACCTTGAAGTTAGTTATATCGTCCACAACTAAATATTATGTAAATTATGAATCTATAGTTTTAACATTCCTCTTGCTTGTCCAACTATTATTTCATAATTTATCTTATATTAACATCTTTAAAATCTATCCCAAAACTTGTTTGCCATTAAAGACATCTGTTGAAGCATTTTAAACCTAAATGTGTGATCAACTTAAAGACTAACCTTATGCTTGGATAGAATTTGGATCTTACATATTGTTAAATGGTTGCACTAAACTAAGGTTCCTGATTATACTTAAGCAAAAATCATAGCATATAGGTGTGAGAGTTGACGTGGAAACACACAATTTTGGTTTTGCAAGCACATCAACATAAAATACATTAATTTCTCACAAAGCTTGATTGAATTAACTTATAATAAGCTTATTATATGTAGGGCAACTAATTTTGGGAAGTCGATTGCTATTAAAGGTTTTTGGGTGTTGCGACATAGACAAAAAATTGATAAGTGAAAAATTGAAAGGATAAACATTAGGCTTCCTTAAATAATATTTTTTAACTACATAGGAAGGTCCAAAGACATCATGAAAAGATTAGAATCACCCGTTAATCGGGAACCTATTGAAGAAAAAAGGAGGCATTGACCCTTTTTAGCCTCTCATGAGGATAAATTCAAAAAAATCCATCATGCTTTGATGTTTGTGTCAGTTGAGAAGTAGGATTAACACAAAATAAGAAGAGTGTAAAGGGGACGTGTTTGTATTCTACCTTTCTTGCAATGTTGATGAGACTCAAACTGTTT
Source organism: Papilionanthe hookeriana x Papilionanthe teres (assembly GCA_022702705.1). Classification (NCBI taxonomy): domain Eukaryota; kingdom Viridiplantae; phylum Streptophyta; class Magnoliopsida; order Asparagales; family Orchidaceae; genus Papilionanthe; species Papilionanthe hookeriana x Papilionanthe teres. The sequence goes on along the minus strand of CM040428.1, from coordinate 63,468,107 downwards.
AGCAAGTGATTCAACAACTATGGAGTCAATCGGAAGTACTCATCAAGCCCATCTAAGAGGCCGGTCATTGGCAAGAGCACATGGCTAGTTGGTCAAGGCATCTAGTTTTAACAAATGCATCAACTGAGGTCTTAAAGGCTTAGAGTGGGGACAAAAATAGGGTTGAAAACAAAAGAAGTCAACACTTCCATTTAAATTTGAGTCTTGCATTCTTTTCCTACAGAAGTTAGCCTTGTGGTACAATACAATTGGCTTATTGATGTAGACAAATAGACGTTCGTCAACATAGATCAGGTCATCCTTAGTGCTAGAACAAGTTCAACAAATCATTAATCTTGGACCATCGCAAGTTATTTATAACTTCATACCCACAACGCATGAAGTTACCAATAGACTCTACATGTTGAAATCATCAACATTCCCTAGAAAAATTTCCACTTGACTCTCAATTTTAAGATACTAAACTATCTCAAAGGAATTGGAAAATCCAACCATTCAAAAGATCTTGATTGCTCAACCACCATACTCGCCCATAAACAAAGAGCTCTCATTAGCACTCCATCACAAATATTTTCCTTCTAATCAAAACTCATCAAAATGCAAACCAAGTGAACAATTATTAGCTAGACTCATAAGATCTGATATACTAAGTCAATCGTTGTACTTCTCTTCAATTTTTTCTCATTTATCACATTCCATGCCATCATATTGATCCCACCTACAAAAAAGGACTTATTAAATAGTGTGAACATGATGTAATTTTGTAACTAGGCCAAAGTTCCATCTAAGATTTCTATCTCATTTTTTTTAATTTTTTTTTTATTTACGTTTAATTAATGCTGGTGTCATTATTTATATTTTGTGGAATGCTATTAAATTCAACATTGCAACCAACGTATAACTAAAAAATATTAGAAAAAAATAACAAAATTAAAATTGGTAATTATCATTTTCGTAAATAAAAAGGATCTCGTAAAATTTATCTATTGCACAATCCAATTCATCATATGTTCCAATTCCATACTGAAGTGCGTGCGTACTCCCAATAACGCCGTAACACCCCCATAATAACCAATGAATAAGAATTAAATGGAACCTGCGAAGGTTATTGGAGAATTTTTGAGTTGTTATGTTATTGAAATTAATACCCAATAACTTGTCAATAATCCCCCAATAACTCTGAAATGAAAATTATTAAGAAACCATCACACACGCTGAGTTCTCCGTGTTAAAATTTCTCTGCTCTTAAACTACAAAACTTCACACTTCACATGGTTGGTTACCAGACGTCGGGGGTTTTTTCAATGTGGCGTGAATGCTCAAAGCGCCGTGCCTTGCTGTTTGGTTTAAGAAACATAGCGACAGGTAAAGGAATAGATTGGGAAGCGACCTTCATTCAATGTTGAATAATGTCCTGGACTTTTTGGTGGGGATGGATATGACGTCTATTTAATTTTATTTATGTGCTACCTAAAACTCCCATTGCTGTCCTATTTATCTTATTTATATATTTTAGATGGGACGAGCCCTTCCTTACTGAAATTCTTCACCTTATTTACCATTAATATAGTCCTCATTGAAATAATATATATATATATATATATTGGAATAATTACATAAAGAGCACTTCAAAAATTGCTATTTATAAATCAAACATTTATGAGTAAGATATTTAGTATTTACAATTCTGTAAGCTACAGATTATTGGGAAAGTTTTGATCGTGCTGACAACATATGAAGAGGAAATAATAAAAGCTCTGTATACGTAATGCATTCAAAGGCAAGTGCGGATAGAAAAATTAGTCTTTTTAGCTCTCGAAAATTGATTGACCAGAAAGTGGAAGGACGATAGAATTCCATATGTTAGGCTTAGATTATATCAAATTGTTCGCTTATTCCATCCATTAATAACATGTGGATGGTATTTGTAGAGAAAATTTTGATGAGGAAATAAGATTAGATTAGTTGGAAGGGTTCATTAGCCATTTACAATAGAAATCACCCCCTATGTATAAAGCATATAATTACTTGCTTGCCTCTGCTGCTCTGTCATTTGCTCATTTAGGATCGGTGGCCCTGGGGTCGGTCAAGCTCATCTGATAGATTTATCTGAGTCAGGGTAGACGTTCGGTTCTTTTATGTTGGTTGGTCAGTCGGTGTAGAGGAGGACAGTCAGCCGACCTAGCTGAAGGCCTTCGGTCAACCTATTAGAGGGCCTTTAGTCGACCTTGCTGAGGACCTTTGGTCTGGTTTGTTGAAGACATGTAGTTGGCCTTGCTAAGGGCCTTTCGTCGATTAGCTTGGCTGAGTTTAGTCGGTCAACTCATGAGGGTCTCTAGGTTCTTAGAATTTGTTCAGCGACTCCTTTAGTCCAACTATTATGTGAGGCTCCTGCTGCTAAGATAAGACTAGGTTCTCGCAGGGGCCACGTTACCCTAATCCAATAAGTAGCCCCGCCTCTTTAACAGGAAAGTCATTAAGAGGATTTGTGTTTGTGTTGTGTTGGGTACTTCAACAATCTTGGGGAGTAATGAAGTTCTCCCTAAGCTGACTCATAGTATTATTCTGGGGAGAATGGCAGGTCCCTCTCGTTGGTTGGGTACATCTTCAGTTTTGTCTTTAAGGGCTTTTGAGTGGCAAGTTTGATACACATTTTAGGGGGGGCATGATTAGGCATCGGTGTGCGTGGGCTCACATTGATGTGACATTTGAATTGTGGCCATCTTTGACCACGAGTGTTTTTCAATTTACAATATCTCTTCGATATTCAGGCTGGCGTATATTGAGTGTACATATTTAGTTCCTTGGATTCTATTACTTTGTTGGAAGTCATGCTACAATAAGAACAAGAGTATCTAATAGAAATGGCAGATTCAATTTTATAAAAAATAGTGCTTTTATAATGGAACACATTAAATTTCTACATCTGTGACCTCCTATAAATAGGGCATTGGGTGTCTTAGTCATTCTCATTTCTCACAAGCACAACACTTCAATTGGTCAATCTAGAGGGAGTTGTTCTAGCGAGTGGCAAGAAGTCTCCTTTATACGATATCACCATAGATGTCCTAAAAAAGGCCTTGCTGATAGAATATATAGGTTTAGGTTTTGTGGTTGAGTATTGTACCTGAAGTTGGTTTGGTGGGGACTCATATTGCCCAAGATGACTGACGATCTGCTTGTAAAGTATTATCCATCTAAATAAAATAAAAGTTTTTATTAGTTTGAAATGAATTTAAATTATGTGTACCATTTTCTAGGAACTTGTACTAATTTGATGGATTTTTGGAATCGAGGCATAATATTGGGTGACGCTTGAAATCTTGTTGGCACCCTATATAAAGGTTTGTCAAGGAAATTTTTGGTTCATTTGATTTTTTTTCCCAATCTTTTGATTGGTTCTCTCTTCTTAACTCTTTGTGGCTTCGGGTTGGTTTCCTGGAAGTAATGAAAAATACTATTTGGAGCACTTTAGTTCGTTTGCGGCGATGGAGGTATCGATCGTTGGTTTGGCTGATGTTGTCATGATTTAGAAAGCTTGTGTGTTTAACGACACTCATGTAAGAGCAATCGACCATGATGTCCAGATGACTAAACTATTTGACGATGAGCTGAATTTTACATGGATTAGTCCCTTCTTGGGTTGATGTCGCCTCTGTGCACAAAGCTACAATCGGTTTTGAATCATTACAGGGCGATTTCTACGCAAATAAGGCCCAACTCCATCAAGACCATCATGACCTATGTAGTATGTTATTGACAGATGGAGATACCATAGTCCGAGGGGCTATTTTCAAACATATTTTTCTTTTGAGTAGAGTAAGATGGTTAGGAAGTTTCACTTAGTCAACCTAGAAAATAAAATAAAGAATTGTAAGCATAGGTACATCATCAGGTCAGCCCGAGAATTTGGAGTACTAAGCCGACCTACTGGAGGAATGTACAAAAAGAAGAAATTATTCCCCTATGGGATTCGAGCCATTGCCTCCACAGTAGCTGGTAAGATCTTTTTTATTGTTCAATAAACCAAAGAGACTATAGTTAATAAAGTCTTGAACCCGAGAGAGTTTAGGGAAATGACACCAAAGTTATGTGCAGCATCTAATGTCATGGAGGAGAAGCGAAGGTTAGATTGTTTCACATATCCGAAGAAGAAGAGACCACGCCAATAGATGGATCGATTGAGAAAAGAGTCAGAGGAAACCGCTTGCCCCACAGTTGGGAACCCAAGTTCAGAGTTAATACACTATGTTTCTGAAATCATAGTAGTTATTCAAAATATTTCTACCGCCAACTTGATATTGATCGAGTGAAAACCTACCATGATGAATTTAGGTAAGAGAGTCCATGAAGAGGAAGTAGTCCAAACCCTTCGTTACCACCAATCAGATGCTGAGGAACCTTTAAATTGGTTATCTAATCGAGAAACTATTTTCCCTCAATTAATGACCCCCACTAGCTTCATTAGACATGCCCATATGAGTGAAGCTAGCCAGGCGTCCACCAGGATACTAGAGCCCGAACCATTGTTAGAAGCTATGATGACTATTGGAGAGGCATCCTTTGTGGTTGAGATTGAGTTTGAGGAGAAGCAGATTGCTACTAAGGAAGCTCACTGATGGATGGGCAAAGCTTAGCTAGAAAAGCCCGAAGATGATCTTCCCTCACCTCTGAAGAAGAGTTACAAAGGAGCGTGCAATTGGAGACATATGTAGGAATAACAAGCAAAGGTTTTTATCACTAGGGACTCCCTGTTTGCTCTTATCGACACGTTGTTAGATTAGTACTCTAATGGTTCGTGCACGGACAAGAATGCTACCACAATCATGCACATCCTATGGTCCAAGAGTTTTGAGAAGTGCTTAGATGAACATGAACCTTTAGAAACTGTCGCTTGGTGAACCAATTCTAGTGCACGGACCATCCTGAAACTCACCACTCACTTCATCCCACCACCTGCAAACCTATGAGTGGTGAGTTTCAGGATGGTTGAGTTGTGGATGACGGCTCTTCCAATGCATGATCTAGTTGCTTGACCTACTTGTACTTAAGAAAAAACTCTATTTTTCATTTTTACTTATGTATATATTCAGTTGTAATGAAAGATAAAATATTGTAACTGACCAACTATATGAATGAAATTCAATACAACATTTGACTGGTTTTTTTATTATCTTGTTTTTACCATACTATTTTTTTTACTTTACCCTTTATCATTTGTGGTGTATATGGCATTCAGTCTCCATCACTAGATAGGGTCTATAGTTCAACCCTATTGTGCCAACCATTCACCTGAAGTCTTATATTATCCCTTGCCTCATTTACTCAGTCATACCACCGTAACTTTCAGACTTAGCCTAGGCGGATTGCTCGGTACTATTCATGGAGCTTATTGTTACTAGGTAGGTAATTGCCTGAAGGCTTATTCAATTCAAAATTGAGAGGCATAGTTTTAATGAAACTTGAGAGTTGACGGTCGACTTTTGGAGGTTGGATGTTGATCGGATGCTTTGCACCGTTATTGGTCACCCTAAGTGTTTTTCATCAATAGAATGACTTACATCATCAGTTTGATGTAATGGCTCTTAGTTCACATATTATACCACTCGAATCTCATATGTTTGTCAAGAACTTCACCTTGGATGGAATACCATCGAGGCTCGATTTTAGGATGATTAGTGTAGCACCCTTTACAGAGCTTGTCGCTACTTGCCAATCAACCATCTCTAAAATTTTTACGCAACTCAAGTTAGGAGATTATATAGGGAATTCCTATTCTATTTGCTCAGTCAGACAGATGCCCCACATGGGAGGTATCCATCAGGACTTTCTTCTAGGGTGATTTGTATGCTACCCTTCGCAGAGCTTGCCGCTATTGGGTAAAGAATCACCTCTGAAGCTTTGTCTGATTCCAATTTGGGAAGGTTAAAGAGGTGTAAGTATCACAGATAAATTATTACACTCTGCTGATAAGACAAATTTGGCATCTTTATTAACTTTCTCAGAATCAAGTTCCCTAAGTGTTGGCTAAATGTTAAAGCGCATAAACTCCTTGAGTTCTCTAGGTTTATTTTTGATATGGGCTTGCACATTTAATTATCAAATTCACATTTTCGACATTTTTATAGTAATAATGGAATAAAATTACCTTCTTTTTATTAATTTTTCATAGGGAGATATATGAAAATTTCTAAGGAAAAAAATGTTTGATCTCATCTCCACTCCATGTATAAGGAATCCTCAACCCATGTAAGTCTTCTACTTGTATGCTTCAGAGCCAACCCTTTGTTTGACGATAATGGAACAGTCCAGATCTGGCCAAGCCTGCCAACCAACTGCCCGCATATGGTTGGGTCGACCATCTTTAGTATGAGGTCTAATGGTGCTAAAGTCTTCTTCCATACTTGTTTATAATAGTAGTGTGTGGTGTGTCTATTTACTTCTTTTATTATAGGGTTGAGTTAGTTCAAATCTCCTCCACCAATTTTAATGCAAGTGTTACTCCCTCATCATTCACTTCATGACCACTCTACAAAGTCTTCATCGAAATATGAAGCAGTTACACTCATGGACTGTGGTGGTTGTACTCTACTAGTAGAATGGCCTCCATCCTGTGCAATAATATAAATGTTATTTTCCCTGTAGCAATTGTAGGTGTTGTTTGGGTCACCTGGAAGATGTATGTCGGCATATTTTTAGGTTATGTGTTTTGAAAAGGGGTCGCCGACATAAATTGTCGGTGAATTTTAGGTTTTAAATTTAATTTAAATAAATAAATATATATATATATATATATATATATATATATATAATTTAGAAAGTAGCATTTGATTTTGAAAATAGTTTTAAGTGTGAAAATTTTAAGATATGAAATCAAACCGATCTCACATCCCAAAAAGTTTATATAAACGAGCACCGCACCACAAACCGTGTATCTATCCCGAAGAATAGACACACCGCTTGATGATGGAGCTCGATTAAATAAACTATAAGATTTGTGACATCCATTTGGTCTGCGAACCAATTTTATAAGCCAACAAGTTCTCCTGCTTAATATAAATGAATTAAACAGGGTTTATATTACCTGGGTTCTTAAAGTTCCCTATAAGGGCAAGCCCCTATAGTTAATTACATCTTAAATGAAGGGAATCATTTAAGAAAACTGTCGATAATGATCAGTGGTTTTGCTCTCAAGAATTTCAAAGTTTAAGGTTTTCAAAGGATTGAATTTTGGAATTTCAAGAGAGATTAGCTCAAACTTGGAACAATTAATTTTAGGAGTCCAAAGGAAGAGAAGTAGGAGAAGTTGAGGATCCAAAAAGAATCTTGGCAACTTCCCAAACTATCCTATTGTTTGGCTTCAATTTAAGAGTATGTTTAATGTTTTAATCCTGCCAATTTTAATTAATTAGGACTTATATTCGTATGACACAATCATACAAATAGCCTCGAAGATGTGAGGGTTTATGTCGTACCAAACGACTACCTCGGAGTCCTAAGATCGGTTAAGGCTTAATTTACATAATATGATTATGCAAATGTCTAACGAAGAGTTGAGGATTTATATTGCACTAAGCAAACTACTTCAAAATCCTATGGCTTGGTTATTTAAACTAAGAAAGGTTTTGTTGATGTAGATTCCAGTTTTGCTGACGACGATGATCGTGCTGCCCACTATGCTCCAAGCTCCTTGTTGTTGCAAAGGTTTAGTTTTAGAAAGTGAAAATCAGGAGATGAGAGAAGTGTTTTGGTTTAGAAAAGTCTTAAAGTTCAAATATTTTTAATGTTTTAATTAAAATAAATCTTGAAGTTGGTTAAACATAACCGATTAAGATCCCACGGTTCCATCATCCCGACACCGTTATTTTCATCGGATTCACTTAGTCCAAATGAATTTGCTAAACTCAACTGAATGAGTTCCACACTTTCATTTAGACCGTGGGAAATCCTGTTAGCAACACGTGGGTTACATCATCTGAGGTATTCCCGATCATCCAACGAGATGTTTTAATTTAGTTGTAGTTATAGTTTTGTTGTTCTATTTGTGATTAAATTTTGAGTTGTTTTATATTTTAAAATGTTGTGGCGGTGAATTTTATCTTGTTGTGACTTTTAATTTAGTTTTGGGTTTCAGTTTTGTGGTTATCCTAAATGTTTCAGTTTTCATGCAGGGTGACATTCTTGCTTAACATGTAAGAGAAGTAAAGTACAGTGCAGGTAAATAAATTGCAATGAAATAAAAGCGTACATGGTAAGCATTCCTATTTATTTTCTCCTGCACTTAAAACACAGGTTAAAGCATTTATATAATTGCAAGAAAACACCTAGGTAAAGCTAAGGAAAGATTTTAGTTGTCTACTAAAATCCTAATCCTATAGCTAGTCAATTCTTATGACGTCTAGGTTCTTGTATTTTATTAAGGATAATTTTCTTCATCAAAGAACAATGAAGTCTCACTATTCTGTTAAAACATCCCATCAAGTTAGAGAAGTGATCAGAATTGAATTCTGATATCTTCTTAAACATTGTAGAGATTATTTTAAGTTCAGTTAGTTTCATTGTGGTGATGAATCAATCACCCATGTTACTTTAATGTTTTAATTTCATTTGACTCTTGCTCAGTGAACTAGGATGTTTGATTATCCTATGAGTGAAGTGACATTTCACTTAATGCTTCATTTAAGAGTTATGATAATGAAAGCCTTTAGGGGAAAATTAATTTGTTGAAGATTTTTAATAATTCTTAATTAGGAAATTTATGATTTTTAAATAATTTGGTTTAGTTATACAATTTTAATTAATAATTTTAAGTTTAGAATAGTGTTCAAGTTGTTTCAATACAATTAAATCTTTATATTTTAATGATCTTAATATTTCAAATTAGTTTTAATGTTTTAAATTTGTTTAAGGTTTGTTTTCAAATGATAAATTAATTTTACTGTTCTTAATATCATTTAATTAAGCTATTAAATCACTTAATATTTTAAAGTTTAATTTAATTAAGGGTTATTTTCCTTTTAATTATTTAATTATGAATTCCAATTATCATCTTCAGTTTAATTAAGAGTTAAATATTATCAAAGTGATTTATTTAGGGATCTTAAATTAAAGAATTGGTATCTTCCTAAGTCACATCCCCAACTTTAATAATCCAAATTTTGATTATTCTTCCAAAATTTTAATTATTTAATTAATTAAGGTTTACTTTAAATATTTTCAAGCTGATTAATAGGTTTCTACCCCTTTATTACTTAAGCTTCAATCACCCAATGGAAAATTAAGATCATATATTTTACCCTCCCTTTGATTAGACTTAAATATTAATTAGGGTTAAAATCTTTAATTACCTTTATGCCCTTTTAGGCTTATTTATTTTATAACTCATCAAATTAAGCTCAAATGAATTTAAAATTTTTATGTCACTTCACTCATATGTCAATTAAGACACTAGAGGAGAAAATGTGATTTTTCTGAATTTAATTTAATTTATATATTTATTTTTGTGAGAAAATGAGGGTTTTCAAATAAAATTGAAAAACATGACCAAGGTGAGGTTTTATCCTTAGAAAAATTTTTGGATGTCCCTACTGACCAGAGGACCACCTAGACCAATTTTAGTGATTTTTTGAATTATATTTTATTTATTATAATTATTTTGAGTTTTATGGTATTAATTAATTATAAAATAAAATTAAAGTTGAAAATTAAGTTTTATATTTTTCATAAATCTCTCTAACCACAAGGAGTTTAGAGAAGCAAATTTTATATTTTTCTGATTTTTTTTATTTACTAGAATTAATTTAGTGAAAATGTGGGGAAATTCATTTTTTAATATTAAAAATTGTCCTAAGCCTTTAAAATTCAATTTCTCAACCTATAGACTTGAGAAAAATATTTGGTTTATTCCTAAGTGATTAGGAGGCAAAATGTGACATTTTTATGATTTTTAATATTTTTGTGATTTTTATTATTTTTTAATTATTAAAATATTAAAAATATGATTAAAAATGAAAATTTTTAGAAAATTCCAATTTTAATTTTCTTAGACTCCTCTGATATCAGAGAGCCCACAAAACCATTTTGGTAAATTTTTGAAGTGTATTTTAGGTTTTATAAATTTTTTAATTTTAAAAAAGTCATACAACTTAAATAATTCATTTAATGGGTTAAATTATTTCCAATTGACTTCAAATTTTTATGTGAGGTTCTTTGCATTCTAAGTGACAGTGGAGAATTGTTTTCAAGTGATTTTGGTATGTGGTTAATCCTAATTAATTAAAATCCAGTTTTGGGTGCTTAGACTAATTAAGGTTACTCTTAAGGAATTAAACCAAACAAAAATTTTTCTAAGGTCCTCTGGTCATAAGATACCTCTCCAAATTTTCCTAGAATTTTCTAAGCAACATACTAATTACTGGAATTAAAATAAAAAAATGAACACACAAATTTGAAAAATCAATATCTTGCCACAGAGATGGCCTCTGGCTTTGAAAAATTCGAGGAATGTTACCAAGATTAGAGGCTACAAAAGCCCTATGGTCTCATGCCATGGTGAATTGTGTGCATGCATGGAGAATTAAAATGCTAAAATCAGTAAATAATTAATTAAAAATAAAATACTCATCAAAATAACTTAATTCTTTTTCTACATTGTTCTCCTTTGTTCACTGAGCAAGAGCGTATTTTTATTTTATTTTTGTAATTTTTCTACACAAAGATATGAATTTTTGAAGTTCTAGGCAATTAAATAAATCAAAAATACCATATTTATCTACTTAAAGACGTCGGCGCCATGTCATCCTATGACGGATCGTAAGCCCACGCGGCGCGCTCCCATTTGGTACCGCCATCTGACTAGGATGCCACGTGCCCCGCAGTCTCGTCCCATCTCCTCGTCCTGCTCGATCTGGACCATCCATCTGATACACGCGCGATCTGACAGCTGCTGGTCATCGTCTTTGTCTGGTGTGTCCTGAGAGCCGTCCACACTAAAACCCTAAGATCTCCCTCATTTCTCCACCAAATCTCATGTTCTTGGACTCTATGGACTCGTCTTAACAAGACGCACACATCCATACAGCTAACATGCTATGAAATTGAGCTAAATGAAATGGAGAACTCACAGAAGCTCGGGAGGAAGAAGAGGTCCATACCTTTGCTCTGAGAAGTGAAGCTTCAATCAGAGAGTTGTGGCACCTTTGATTGAAACCAAGGAAGCTCCAGATGAAGTCTCTGGCTCTGAGGAATTGTCCAAGTATGAAAGTGACCAGGGCTGATTTCAAAGCTTGGCCGATAGGGAGAATGGCTGGCCTGGTGAGGGGGCTTTTGCTGGTTTTGACCTCATTTTTGATGAGGTCTTCTCTTCTTCTCTTTAGTACTTAGGATCTAGCCTTAGGCTTTTCCTTTGACTATCTTAGAGGACTAGAATTGGGACCCACCTTTTAGAAATTCAAACCACTTCTTAACTCCCCGCAAACTCCACAAACTTGATTGTAGACCCCTAATCACCTAGAGGGTTGAAATCAAATGTGGAAGTTTAAAGGATGAGTTCCTATAGGACTCTTTGGCCTTAGGAGCGCCTTACGGGTGGCACAGTGCAGTGAAGGGCTGACTTACACACACACTACACTTATACACTACACCTACACACTACACTTCCACATACCTCCTAAAACCACACCTATACCTAACTTGACCTCCTGACTCATGTGGGTGATTCACATGGATGGTCCTTAACCCCTAAGCCCTTGGCTAAGAGGGTTAGGAACAACATAGTAAATGCCTCAAATGGGTCCCTTCATGGCTCACATGGGCTTGACATGGCTTCATGGCTCAACCAAAATGACTTCTTTCCACTTACATCCACCCAATCTTCAATTTTGCAAATTTTCAATTTTTGACCCCGGGACCTACACCGCACTAGCTCTACCCAAAACCCTTGAAATTACCCAAATTTCTCAAAAATTTCCAAATTACCCAAAATTCTCCAAAACCATTCCCAAACATTTCCACATCACTTAAATTGATCATCCATACCCAAAAATACCAAATATTCCAAGAAAACCTCCCAATACCCTCCAAATACCCAAAATACCCCTCTTGACCTAAAAATCCAAAAATTCAAAAAATTCCCAGAAAATTCTAGAAAATCCCAAATATTCCCAATTTCATTTTGCCCAACTACACCATGGGCCAATTTTGTCAATTTACCCTACTTTTGTCAAAACCCCCACTTGACCCATTTTAACCCTAAGTGAACCCGATGTCAAACCAAACCTACCCAATTGACCCCAATTTTGGTCCAATTCAATTCTAAACTTCAATTAAATATCCCAAATACCAATCTAGACCAAATCAAAGTCCAATTTGAATGACATTTGGATCCAATCTCACTTTTGGCCTTAAAGCCCAATTTGGACCCATGACCTAAACCTAACCCAAACTCACCCAATTCAACTCCAATTAACCCCAAACCTTTTCTAAATCTTCCTTAACATTCCCACAAACAAAACACTAACATGATTTGCCCAAATTTAGACCCAAACCCCACTCAAATTCAACCCAAGGCTAAAGGACCCATTTTTGACCTAAACCCAAACCTAACCTGAATGAGCCCAAACCCCAAAATCAAAGCCCAACCAAAGCCAAAACCTCTTTGAAACACCCCCATAAACATTTCTCAACATTAATTTTACATCAATTTCAACCCTAGCCCAACATTAGCCCAACTTGGCCCACTTGGACCCATATAGGCCCACTTACCAAATAAACCCAAATTCAAACCAATTCAACTCCAAATCACATCAAATTGATTCCAAGCCCTTCATAGAACATCCCTAAACCAATTATGACATTTATTTGACAAAGTTCTTTACAAAATTTTTATCCAAATGCCCATCCTAAAATCAAAAGCCCATTTCCCTTAAACTTTCCTAAAAGCCCACTTCACCACATCCAAAGGCCCAAAATCTACCCTAAAGCCCACATGACATCTCCATTTGTCATCCACTTAATTAAATCCATTACCTAAGTCCTAAATTCAACATCAAATTATTCCAAATCAAGTTTCATACAAATTTCCATCAAATTACCAAAAATTCTTAAAACCCATTTTCATGAAATTGACCAAACCTTTTCCCAAGCCAAAGGTGAGCCATGCAAGCCATGGACAAGCCACATGAAGCCATGGAAGGCTTGACATGTGATCAAGCCATTAATGGCAAAAGGAGGGGCCCCTTTCCTAATCCTCCTTAACCCCTTTTTACCTTAAGCATGTCACACACTAAACCATGCTTAGCCACCTCATCATGGATGGAGACCACACCACTCTCCCTCGACCGACCCAACCGATCCTCTCAGCCCAAAATCAGGCCATGGGGAGGTGCACCCAACCCAAACCAATGGGTTGACCAAATTAAGGCCAAAATGACCCCCTCCCCATTCCATTTTAATTCAAACACTTTACACATGTCCAAGCCCAATTGACTTCACCATTGCCAAGCCCTGACCTCCCCGGTCAAGATGGTGACCCATGCCCGCCGGCCGCCCGCCCGGATCGCCGGAAAACACCACACCCGAGAGCATCATGTGAGCCCAAGCTTGGAATTCTCACCCGCCGAGTCGCCCCATGCCCAATGGCCACCATGGTCGTTCTTCTCCTCACCGAAGCAGCTCGATCCCATGCCTCAACTCCCCTGCGGAGGCCCTCCACCCTCTCCTATTTAAACTCCACCCCTCTCGGCCATGAGAGAGAGTTGCACAAACCTTGCCGAAACTCTGCCAAAATTGTTCCAAACCCTTCTCCACCCTTAGAGCAGTTGATACCCAGTGTCAGTTTGCCTTAATCCCCACTGATAAAATCCAATTTCCCAACTGAAATTCCACCCAAAACCAGGACACTTCTCCACAGTGAGCCAATTCCCAAATTGATTGGTTCTACACCTTCACCGGACCAAGGGAAGGTGTCCACCAAGCAAAAGCCCCATCTCCAGGCCACCCGGGTTGCTCCAGCCTCCAAGCTTTGTGGATCGGGCTTGGTCGAAATCACATCCGGACAATTCACTGCACCGGGAGACTTCATCCGGAGCTTGTCGGGATCCAATCGAAGGTGCAACAACTCTCAGATTGAAGCCACACTTCTCTGAGCAAAGGTATGAGCTAATTCTTCATCCCGAGCTTCTGGAGATTCTCCATTTCAAATGCCTTAGTTTCAATGCATGATAGCCGTATAGATGTGTTCGTCTCTTCAAGACGAATCCATAGAGTATAAGAACATGAAAATCCATTGAGTATCGAGTGAGATCTTAGTGGATTTAGTGTGGACGGCTCTCGGGCGAGGACGCTCGGGGACGATGAACGGATGCGCGTCCATTCAATACACGCGCGGACGAACGGCTCGGATGGCGTCGGACCAGGAGACGGTACGAGAACCGCGGGGCCCGGGCTGCGACTCAGGTGGCGGCGTCGAATGGGAGCGCGACACGCGGCGTTTCGGAGATGCCGAGGATGAGTTGGCGCCGCGTAGATAAATAGAAAATTAGGGTTTTTTTTTATTTATTTAATTCCCTAAACTTCAAAAATTCATATCTCTGTGTAGAAAAATCAGAAAAATAAAATAAAAATACCCTCTCGCTTAGTGAACAAGAGGAGAATAATGTGGAAAAGAAATCATTTAATTTCATCAAGTATTTTATTTTTATAGTTTATTTACTCTCTGCATTATTTTAATTCTCCATGCATGTATACAATTCACCATGGCATGAGACCATAGGAGCTTTGAAGCCTCCGAATTTGGGAACATTCCCTGAATTTTCCAAAGTCAGAGGCCATCCCTATGAAAAGTTATTGATTTTTCAAATTCATGTTGCTGTTTTGAGTATTTTAATTTCAATAAATAGCATGTTGTGAAATAAATTCTAGGAAAATTTGGTGATGTTCCTTATGACCAGAGAACCTTAGGAAAAATAGGTTTTGAGTTAGTTCATTTAAAACAACCCTAATTGGCTTAAACACCCAAAATAGGTCTCTAATTAATTAGAGTTAACCATGCATCAAATTGACTTGAAATCAATTATCCACTGACCTTTAGGATCAGAGGAATCCACCATAAAAGTTTGAGGTCAATTGGACTTGGTTAGCCCCACTAATTGGGTTGATTAAGCCACTTAGCCATTTTAAACTTTAAAAATTCATAACTTTTAAAATACCTTTCAAAAATTCACCAAATTGGTTTTGGAGCCTCTCTGATATCAGGGGAACCTAAGAAAATTAAAATTTCAATTTTCTAAAAAAGTTGATTTTTAATAATATTTTAATATTTTTAATAATTAAAAAATAATAAAAATCACAAAAATAATAAAATTCATCAAAATGTCACATTTTGAATTTTAATCACATAGGGACAAATCCCACATTTTTTCTTAGGTCTATTTAGTGAGATATTAAATTTTAAAGCCCTAGGGTAATTTTAAAATTAAAAAAATGTATTTTCTAGCATTTTCACTAAAATAATTATAATAAATCATAGAAAAATCAGAAAATTATAAAATTTGCTTCTTTGGTTTCCTTGATATAAGAGAGATTTTTGAAAAATATAAAATTCATTTTTCAACATTTATTTTATTCTTAAATTAATTAACACTCCAAAACTTAAAATAATTATAATAAAAATAATATAATTCAAAAAATCACCAAAATTGGTCTAAGTGGTTCTCTGGTCATTAGGAATGTCCCATAATTTTCTTAAGGATAGAAACTTTCCCTTGGTCATGTTATTAAATTTTCCTTGAAAATCTCTATTTTCTACCAAAAATAATTATATAAATAAATTAAATGCAGAAAAATCACATTTTCTCCTCTCATGTCTTTAGTGGCATATGAGTGAAGTCACATAAAAATTTCAAGTTTATTTGATTTCAATTTAGTGAGTTATGAAATTATTAAGCTTAAAGGGTAAAGTGGTAATTAAATTTTTTAACCCTTAATTAAAACTTTAGGTTTAATAAAAAATTAACAAGTAAAATATTTGATCCTAATCTGATTTGGATGATTGAAATTTAAATAATTAAAGAGTAGAAACCCATTAAGTAATTTTAAAATGATTAAACTTTAATTATATAATGGATTAAATTTGGAAGAATAATAAAATTGGAATTATTAAAATAGGGATATTATTAGGAAGAGATTTATTCTTTAATTTAAAAATCCCTAAATTAATTATCTCATTAATATTCAATTCTTAATTAAAATGATAACTCAAATTTAAAATATTAAAAGACTTAATCATTAAACTAAATTTAAATTATTAAACTCTTTTAAAAAAATTTCAATTAAAATTAAATAAAATTAAATTAAAATTAAAATTAAATTAAATTAAATTAAATTAAATTAATTAAATTAAATTGAATAATTAAATTAAATTAAATCAAATTAAATTAAATTAAATTAATTAAATTAAAACAAATTAAATTAAATTAAACAAATTAAATTAAATCAAATTAAATCAAATTAAATTAAATTAAATTAAATTAAATTAAATTAAATTAAATTAAATTAAATTAAATTAAATTAAATTAAATTAAAATTAAATCAAATCAAATTAATTAAACATTAAATCAAATTAAATTGAACTATATTGAATTAAATTAAATTAAAACTCAATTAAATTAAATTAAATTAAATTAAATTAAATTAAATTAAATTAAATTAAATATAACATCACCCAAGACATAAAGAATTCAAAATAAATCTAAAATAACTTGAACACTATTCCAAATTTAAACTCATTAATGGAAATTAAACTAAATCACAAACCATTTGAACATCAATTTACCCTCAAAAGCTTTAGTTATCATAACTCCTAAATAGGACATTAAATGAAATGTTACTTCACTTATAGGATATTCAAATGTCCTAGTTCACTGAGTAAGTTAACAAAACTTGAATCCCCGGACGATTAATTCATTTATATAATCGAATTCATTTGGACTTAAAACAATTCTAGAAATATTGAAAAGATGTTTAAGATTTGTCTTAAGCACTTCCTCGATATGATAGGATGTTCATAAGAACAACCGAATTTAATTGTTCTTTGATGAAGAAAATTGTCTTCAAACCAAAACACAAGGAACCTAGACGTCATAGGAAATGACTAGCTATAGGATTAGGAATTTGGTAGAAAACCATAACCTTTCCCTTAGCTTTACCTAGGAACTTGCTTAAATATTCTAATTGTGTTTTAAGTGTAGCTTGGGATGACGGGAAGACCCTCCAGGTACGCTTTTATTTTATTGCAATTTACTTTCTTGCAATTTACATTATTGCAATTTACTTTATTGCAAATGCACTTTACTTTTCTTGCATGATAAGACAATTGTTGCATGAAAACCCACACCTTTAGGATAGCCCCTAAAACTAAAACCAAAACTAAATTAAAAGTCATTGCAAGATAAAATTCACCGCCACAACATTTCAAAATATAAAACAACTCAAAATTTAATCACGAACAGAACACAAAACTACAATTACAACTAAATTAAAACATCTTGTTGGATGATCGGGAATACCTCGGATGATGTAACCTACGTGTTGCTAACGGGATTTCCCACGGTCTAAATGAAAGTGTGGAACTCATTCAGTTGAGTTTAGCAAATTCATCTGGACTAAGTGAATCCGATAAAAATAATGATGCCGGAAGGATGGAACCAGTGGGATCTTAACCGGTGTCGTTATAATCAACTTTAAGATTTGTTTTAATCAAAACACAAAAAACACTTGGAAAATTAAGACTTCTCTAAACCAAAACACTTTTCTCATCTCCCGATTTATGATTTCTAAAACTAAACCTCTGCAACAATAAGGAGCTCGGAGCATGGTGGGCAGCACGGCCATCGTCGTCAGCAAAACTTGAACCTACTTCAACAAAACTTTCCTAGAATTAAATAACCAAGCCATAGGATTTCGAGGTAGTTTGCCTAGTGCAACATAAATCCTCAACCTTTTGTTAGGCATTTGCCTTGCAAATTAAGCCCTAACCGGACTTAGGATTCCGAGGTAGTCGTCTGATACGATATAAACCCTCACATCTTCAAGGCTATTTGTATGATTCTATCATATAAATATAAGTCCTAATTAATTAAAATTGACAAAATCAAAACATTTAAATAAACATTAGGATTTTCCTAAATTTAAGCCAAACAATAGGATAGTCGGGAAATTACCGAAGTTTACTTCGAATCTGTGATTTCTCCTACCTTTCTTCCTTTGGATTCACAAAACAAAATGTTCCAAGTTTGATCCATTCCCTATTGAAATTCCAAAATTCAATCCCTTGAAAACTTAAACTTTGAAATCCTTGAGAGCAGAATTATTGATTATTATCGAGAGTTTTCTTAGGTGATTCCCGTCACTTAAGATGTAATTAACTATAGGGGTTGCCCTTATAGGGAATTTTGAAGAACCTGAGTAATATAAACCCCGTTTAATGTTTTCATATTAAACGAGGGAATTTTATGTCGACTTATAAAATTGGTTCGCGAGACCAAATGGATGTCACAAATCTTCTAGTTTATTTAATCGAGCCCCATCGTCAAACGAGTGTGTCTATCCTTAGGGATAGATACACGGTTTGTGGTGCGGTGCTCGTTTATATAAACTATTTGGGACGTGAGATCGGTTTAATCTCATATCTTAAAACCTTCAAATTTAAAATTATTTTCAAAATCAAATACTACTTTTCAAATTATTTATTTTAATTAAATTAAAAATTCGCAGACAGATTTCTGTTAGGCGACCCCCCTTTTCAAAATAAAAAACACAACCTAAAAATATGCCGACAGCTGGGGAACTTCTTCTTTTAGTCTGGTGAAGGTGTAGGGCTGCTCAATTTAGAGTTTGGTTCACTATAGAGAAATGTCCTGGTTTTGGGCTCAAAATTAAACTCAGAAATTGAGCTCGGCCAGAGGGAATTAGGGCTGGATTTCAGTGGGGATCAAGTTATCTATGTATGGAGAAGAGTGTGGAGCAATTTTGGTAGAGTTTTGGAAAGGTTTTTGTTCAACACCCTCTTTGGCCGAGAGGGGTTGGAGTTTAAATAGAGCTGGCTGGAGGGCTTCCCAATAGCAATTAAGGGTTGGGATTTGATGCCTAGGTCAAGGGAAAAACAGCCATGGTGTCCACTGGCCATGAGACAGCTCAGCAGGTGAGTTTTGAATTTTTTGGCTCACATGGAGCTCTCGGCCATGGGGTTTTCCGGCGACTGTGGTGGCTGGCCGGCCAGAGTCAGGTCACCATCTTGACCAGTGGGGTCAGTGCTGGGATTTGGTGAACTCAATTGGCTTTGGACATGTGTAAAGTGGTTTGATTTAAATGGTATGGGGAAAGGGTTATTTTAGGCTTGGTTTGGTCAACTCATGCAAATGGGTTAGGTGCACCCTCCCATGACCTGGTTTTGGGCTTAGGGAATCATTTAGGTCAGCTGAATTGGAGTGGTGAAGTCTCCATCCATGGTGAGGTGGCTAAGCTTGGTTTAGAGTGTAGCATAAATGAGGTTTAAAAGGTTTAACGAAGGGTTAAGAAAGAACCCCCTCCTCTTGTCATTAATGGCTTGGTGAGGTGGAAAGTAGCTTCCATGGCTTGTATGTGGCTTATGCATGGCTTCATGGCTCCATTTGGCTTAGGGAAAAGTTAGCTCATTTGCATGAGAAAGGATGTTGGCATTTTTGATAACTTTAGGGGAGATTGGCATGAGGCTTAATTTAGGATAATTTGATGATGAGTTTGAAACTTAGGGAATGATTTAAATCAAAG
This sequence comes from Papilionanthe hookeriana x Papilionanthe teres, assembly GCA_022702705.1. Lineage (NCBI taxonomy): Eukaryota > Viridiplantae > Streptophyta > Magnoliopsida > Asparagales > Orchidaceae > Papilionanthe > Papilionanthe hookeriana x Papilionanthe teres. The sequence continues at coordinate 63,448,301 of CM040428.1, read as the reverse complement.
GGATGATGAGAGGAAATCTCATGTGGGCTTTGGAATGGATTTTGGGCTTTTTGAAATCATTTTGGATGGGCTTTTAAATATTTTAAGAGAGTGGGCTTTTAGGTTTTAAAACAAGTTAGTGGATAAAAGTTTTGTAAAATATTGGGCCCAATAATTATTGGATTCTATTTGGGAATGTTTCATGAATGGTTTGGAGGAAATTTGGGGTAATTTGGGGTTGAATTGGATTTAATTTGGGTCTCTTTGGTAATGGGGCCAAAGTGGATAAAATTGAGCTAACTTGGGTTAAGGTTGGGCCAATGTTGGGTTTGATGTAAAATTAATGTTGAAAAATATTTATGGGAGTATAACGAAGAGTTTTTTAATTTTGGTTGGGCTTTCACTTTGGGATTTGGGCTCATTTGGGTTCATGATTGATTTAGGCCAAATTGGGGATTTTTGGTTTGGGTTAGGTTTGGGTGGAGTTTGGGTTAAAATTTTGGGCAAATCAAGTTAGTTTTTTGTTTTTGGGGATGTTAGGAAGGTTTAGGAAAAGATTTAGGGTCAATTGGAGTTGAGTTGGGTTGGTTTGGGCTAAGTTTAAATCATGGGCCAAAATTGGACTTTAAGCTTCAAATTGAAATTGGATCCAAATGTTGATGAAATTGGGATTGGATTTGGCGTAAATTGGTATTGGGGATATTAAATTGAATATTATGATTGAATTGGATCAAAATTGAGGTCAATTGGAGTGGTTTGGTTGGACATTGGGCTCTCTTAGGTTAAAAATATGTCAAATTGGGGGTTTTGGTAAAAGTGGGCTAAATTGAAAAAATTGGCTTATGGTATAGTTGAACAAAATGAAATTGGGAATATTTAGGATTTATTGGAAATTTTTAGAATTTTGGATCAAAAAGGGTATTTTGGGTATTTGGAGGTTATTGGGGGGCACTTTGAAAATTTTGGTATATTTGACCAAGGATGATCAATTTGAGTGGTGAGAAATGTTTAGGACTGACTTTGAGGAATTTTGGGTAATTTAGGCAATTTTGCAAATTTTGGGCAATTTTAAGGGCATTTGGTAGGTTTGGTGGGTTTAGGGTCCCGGGGGTCAAAAATTGAAATTTTGGAAAAATGAAGGTTGATCAAGTGTGAGTGAAAAGAAATAATTTTGGTTGAGCCATGAAGCCATTCTAAGCTCACGAGAGTCATGAGAGGACTCATTTTAAACATTCACTATGTTGTTCCTGACCCTCTTAGCCAGGGGCCTAGGGGTTGAGGTCCATCCATATAAATTACCTACATGAGTCGGGAAGTCAAATTGGGTATAGGTGTGGTTTTAGGGTTGGAATGTGTGTGAGAGTGTAGTGTGTGTGCAAGTCAACCCTCACCAGACCAGACCATCCAGGGTAGTCCTAAGGTCATAGAGTTCTGTAGGAAACTCATCCTTTAAACCTACACATATTGATTTTAACCCTCCAAGTGGTTTAGGGGTTTACAATCAAACTTGTGGGGTTTAGAGGGAGTCAAGAAGTGATTTGAATTTCTAAGTCGTGGTGGGTTCCATTTCTAGTCCTCTAGGATAGTCAAAGGGAAAACCTATGGCTAAATCCTAAGTACTAAAAAGAGAAGAAAAGACCTCACCAAAATTGAGGTCAACAATGTAAAATTGGACATTGGCCCATTTTTCTTTGGCTCCTACATCCTTCTTTCTCAGCAAGTTCAAATTTATCTTATTGGTACCTTTTATTTTACTTTTGGTCTGTGGGTGGTTTACTAATGCAAACTTCAACTTAATACCCTAACTCTAGAAAAATTCCTGCAAACTAAGTTTTATTGTCTTGAGGAAGATGAGTACCATTCCATACCTACAGATGAGGTCTATCCAAATGAAATTTTGAACAACCTTTGTTTTTATGTGGGTGAGTGGCTTTGCCTCAATCCACTTAGTGAAATAATATATTGTGACTGAAAGAAAATTACACTATCCCTGTGAAGATTTGAATAGCTAAAATTGTTGATTCCCTAGATGGAAAAAGGACATGGGTTGATGATTGACTACATCCATTAGGCCGACTGATACTGTAATGGTGCATAATTTTAACATTACTCGTACCTCTTTAATAATCTTTCTAAAACTTTCAGGAGTGTTGGCCAGAAGTAGTCTTGTCTCTAAATCCAGTGTGATAGGGTCTTCCTTCTAGAGTAACTCCCATATTCTCCTGAATGTATCTCCCATGGGAGATCTGGCCCAACCCTCAATTACGTAGATAATTAAACTTTTAAAAGATAGGTAAACATGACCATAAATTAAGTGGCTAGTGTGCAAGACTTAAATAATTTTTTTAGAAAATACAAAACACACTATAGGTGCTACGCAAGTAAAAAGATCATTTCAAGTAATATAGGATTTTATTTTAAAAACCTCAGATATCGATCGCACAGGGAAATAAGTGTGAATTAAAAAAAAATTAAAATACCAAAATTAAAAAGAAGAGCTAACTCCTAATATTTCTTTATAACTAAACAAGAGTAAAATTAAACTTACTATTTTTCTAAATTATGCAAGAAAGTGTTTAAGAAAATGATTAAAATACCTATTTAAGGATAATTTCTCCTTACAAATATTTAGTAATAAGTAGAGGAATTCAAATTGTTCAGAACATAAAAATGTTGTATCGTGACAAATAGGAGCATATATATTCTTTACACTACGGTTAATGTATAAAGAATATTGGCTAGTCTAAAGGTTGGTGCAGGAGTGTTATTAGTAGTGTTGATTACCCATTGTGCCCTCTCTATAGGACCTACCAGTGACCCTTTTTTCTCACTTTAAACCAAATTGATAAAATTTAGCCTGCCACTCTAAAAACATCAATTTTATGCCCATCAAATCTTATCTCCCTATCTATTTTCACTCTCCTTCAGATTATTACTTCTGATCTTCCAAAGTGGAATGTGATACTTACAAGTTAAGAAATCTTAGCCCACGGTCAGGTCTATAAGAGTTCTCCACGGATTTTAACAATACAAATGGCCAAATTGAAAATTAAAAGAAGTTTAGGTAAATTATCATCTCAATTTTTATGAAAAGAAAAAGTTCTTAAACAAAAATTCAAACCTCTTAACTTAAAGACATAATATTTGTAAAGAAAAAGAAAGGAAAACTACTCAAAAAAAGTATTGGATTAACACAACAAAATATATTTATAAAACTCAAATTCAAAGTACACAACTTAAGAGTTAAGTTACAAATACTTATCTGGAATATTCATCAAAGTAATCCTTCGAAGTTCTCTGACTTTTCTGACTCCCACACACTCTTTATAGAACTCTAAACTTCAGAAAATCACCAAAACTCACTAAAAACTCACACCTTGAACTTTAAGTGAAAGAAACTAAAGACTAATTGAGAATGATTATAAAACGACCCCTCTTGGAAGCCAAAATAATCAATATTTATAGAGCTTCAAAAATGACCAGGGGTTGCTTAAGACACCTCTTCAAAATTCGTCAACATTCAACGAAACTTCTAGAAAATAACTGTGGCACCAATGTGTTAGTTCAATTGATTTATTTTAGCGCTTTTTTGCTTCAAGGGACACATCTCTTCATTCAAATGTGTCAAGATTCATTGTATAACTCATTTGAGGCATGCATAACCAACTGGGACCTTCTAGAACACCTTGGACTCGCCAAAAATTTAAAATTAACTTCCTCTACCGTCTCTGGCACCTAGGCGCCAGAATCTAATTCGTTAAATTTCCTTCATTAAGCCCCATTTTTGCTCCTTTTTGTTGTTATTTAGAATCTTTTCGTCCTTAAACTCTTCTTCTTCTATCTGTAACCAAAAACATAAAAATATCTTTCATTAAAGCATAGTATCCTTTAAAAATATATGAATAATTTATCCACCTAAATGGTTAATTTTAAAGTAGATCAAGATCTTACGTTTCATTCTCTCGAATGCAGCTCAGATAGAGACTTTGAAAAATGTTTTCATTCAATTAATAAATATTTTACAGCCTTGCATTTGAACCTCTTTAGATCGATTGAGCACTTAATAAATGCTATATTTTCCTATCAAAAAGAAAAAAATATTGAATTCTATGTGGAGGATGTCCCAGTTAAGAGTTGGTCAGGCAACAGTACATAAATAACTTACAAAAACTCACTTTTGTTTTCCTATTGCACAGATTTAAACAAGATCATTCACCAAACTGTTAGTGCGGACCAAGATACTACCAATATATTAGTTGTTGATCATGGTTGTGTTGATCTTAACATCTTTTTGGGTTCCTCTTGGAAGGTAGATCAACATTGGTGAAAGTGACTGGTGGATGGGCGTTGCGATTGGGAAAAATGGTGGTCACACACAGGTCGCTCGACTAGAGCGTCTTATGGCTGATGCGTTTGCAAGGTTCTTTGCTTCCTTCCAAAATAGCTAGAATAAATCCAACAATATGAATGGCATAAGCCCTTAAGTCTTCATCTTAGATTTCTTCAACTGGAGCCTTTCCATACCTCTGTGTCGTTGCATATGGTGCCACAAATTCCTTGAGCTTCCTCGCTCTTATCAACACTTTGATCGGGCTTTGGAGGTGTGATCCCTGATATTTATGCTTATGATTATATATGAATTGATACTTCTCTTTAATGATATCTCTTTCTTTACAACGATGCCAAAAACTTGATGTCAATGTAAATAAGAGATTTAAATGATATTTTAAAATGGGATACTATGCAAGTATACATATCGTTATCAAGTAATATAGGACTTTCTGATTAAGCCCGAGATATCAAACCCACAGGGAAAGTATTAAATATAGATTTATATTTTTAGCAAAGAAAATAGAAAAATAATTTTTTTTACTTTTTTTTTAGAAAAGAACTTACCCAAACTAAAGACAATATTTTGGGAAATAAAATTTTGATTCATTTTGTTAATTTTTATAATTTGAAATGAAAGTAAGTAACTAATTTATCTAATTTTTTATAAGATGAAAACTAATAGAAATGAAATATATTTTTCCTTTTTATGAATCATTAATTACTCATGGAATTTTGTTATGGAAGTATGTTAAAGTGTGTTGTGACAAATAGAAGCAATTATATTCTTTACCCTTACCAAAGATGCTATAAAGAACATAGGTTAATCTATTATTTTATAAGTCTTGAAGACGGGTTAAGGAGGAAAGATAATAGCTCTCACTCTAGATTTTCCTCTTCTCCCTCCACCTGGGGGCTAACATCTTGTATCAAAACATAAAATAATAAATCAAATTAGGGGCTTTAGCCTGTCACTTTAAAGTCCTCTAATTCTACACCCTTCAAAGTATATCTCCCTATTTATTTGCATTCAATCAAATGGACTACATACTTACCAATATATTCTCATGTAATTCCTACCAATTATTGACTGAGACAATTTCATACTGATTCTTACATATTCTCACAACAAATTTTAACATCTTAATTGGCCAAATCAAGTAGTAAATGAAGTCAAAGGTTTTAAATCAACACAACTTCTTCCAACATTGATTTCTTATACTTCACACAACTTTCTTCCATATCATTATTACTTCATCATTTTAAGGAAAAAGATAAAGAAAGCTACTCGAAATTCATGGAGAAATACAATCATAACTTGGTTTAAAAGTAGAAATCATAGTGAAAACACAAAAAGTCTTAATTAAAAATCATATGTAATAACAAAGATATAAAATTCTCTCCACCGAACTCTTGAATTTCCTTTAAAAACTTTGCTTTCCCTTATAATATTCCTTAGAGGTTGGCGCCCATCTCTAAGGACTCTAAATCTCACTTCTAATCCTAATAAAAACTATAGTGAAGTAAAGTAAAAATGGTGAAGTGGAGTGGTGTGTTTCTAAAATAACTCTCTAACACAATAAACATAAACCACACTCTCCAACATCATTTTAAGTCTTCTTTTTGTAGTTTTTCAACAGGTGTCTTCGTATCTCTTCAATTTATGTCCAGATTCAACGTATCTTCCAAAAGATGCATCCATTTAAGAGTATTTTGAATTGAATTTAGCGCCAATAGGAAGTTACCCATGTTCTTAACAAGTGATGCCTCAACTACCTCTTCAAAATGGCGCCAAAAATTAAATATCTCGTTTTAGTAACTGCAACACGTAAGCGCGAGGTCTCGGTGCTTAGCAGTGGGGCTTCTGGCGCTTAAGCTCTAGATTTGGGCGCATAGCTGCGGGGCCTTGGCGTGTAAGCGCGGGTTCTGGCGCTTAGCCGCCACAGATCAATTTTGTAATTTTCTTCATTTTTGCTCCGAATTTGATCATTTTTCACTTCTTTCATCACATTCATCCATTTAATCATACCTACAATAAAATACACAAAATACCTTCCATTAAATTGCAATATCATCAAAAATAGGTATAAAATGTGCATGAAAATACTATGTATTTTAGGTGTATAAAGGTTTATTCATTCCTCTATGTCATGGCCTTAGTTGCAGTGGTATGAATAATATTTCTTATAGTCTCAAAGGAATGCTCCGATCTTCATAGGAAACACCTTCTTGAAGTATTACTTATTCTAGATGGCTTCTAATAGCTCTACCATCGATACCCTAAGATGTATGGTTTTTGGCTCCTCGTATTTATTCTATGGCCACTCATGATATCAAGGCAATCATTTGTCATGGTACCTCTGTTAACCTTCAATATGGTGGTTTTGGTTGGTCCCTCTAATCTCTCAAGGAGATCAACTATCCTCATGCCTAGGATAAATGAGTGGACAATGAAAATCCCTTGGTCCCCACCCATTGTTCAGTTGTGTTCTCTTTCACAGGTGATAGTTACATGATTCAAGCTTTTGGTCGGTGGTGTTGCTAATGTACTCCTCTACAACAATGTGGTTGTTGGCCAGTTCCAACAATTTAACAAGGTGTTTTAACTAACACATGCCTAGAGCGTATCAAAATTTCTCCCTCTACATAGACTATTTAAGATTTCAGGTCCCACACTTCCACCATCTCCTTCTGAAATTGAGTAATATAGGCACACAAGCTCTTATGTTGCCCCTTGCTTAACCTGGCATAAGTCTTGTAAAATTTTGTGTGGCTTCTACGCACTAGTGATCTGTTCTATAAACGACTTCTTTAAATCAACAAAGGATGTGATTACCCCATTGGTAACTCATTGAATCACCTAAGGGACGATTCCTTCAGCATTATGATGAAAAGATAGTACTTCAGTGCATTAATAATCTTTAGCAGTCACACATATGATCCAAATGATGGGAGGTGATTAGTTGGGTTGGATCAACCCTTATTAGAGTCAAGTGATGGAGCCTTAAACTTCTATAGGGGTTTAGTAGTTGAAATATACCAGGAGAACACATTCATTTAACGGAGGTGGTCCTATGTGCGCTCATACCACTATTTTTTTGGTGCAAACCAAACACTATCTTGGTACTAGGACTCTGCAAATCTCTCCACCCCAAAGCTATTAGGTGGCCTTCGGGTTCATGTTTTTCCTCTTAATGGCTTGGATCTCGAGATACTTATTCCCTTCCTCCAAGTACTGCTTGGTCAACTCTATCATCAGACCTAACATCTAGTCTTCAAGTTTTTGAATTTTTGTTGTATGAACACCGTAGTGCAATCCATATTTAATGTGCTTCTCAAATAGGTTTCTTCTTTATATTGTACTCCTCTTCTTGCTTCATATATGATCCATGCTCACTGCACCTTTTAGGATCTTAGATTTAAGATTTTCATGTGTAGCAAACACAATGAATAGAGCATAGAAGGATAGAGAGAGAGTGTGTGTGTGTGAGAGAGAAAGACTAAATTAGCCTGAATGGTTCATTAGCCTTTTACTATTGAATGATTACTTATGTGTAGGCTCATGTGGTGTAAGGCATACAATTACCTATTTGATCTTGCTTCAGTACAGAATTTACAGAATATTTAGATCATAAATAAATACGTTATTAAATAAATAAATGGATAAATAAATAAATGTCTCTAGCTTAACTTCTCCATCATTCAACCATCCAGGCTCGGTGATCCTTGCGTCGATCAAGCTCATCTGATAGATTTAACTGAGTCAGAGTAGAAGGTCGGTTCTCCTATGCTAGTTTGTTAGTTGACCCAGAGGAGGATAATTAGTCGACCTGGCTGAAAGCCTTCGGTCAGCCTTTCTGAGGGTATTCCATCAACCTTGTTGAGGGCCTTTGGTAGGCTTGGATGAAGACATTCTATCAATCTTACTAGGGCGTTCAGTCAGTTGGCTTGGCTTAGTTAAGTCAATTAACTCATGAGGGTCTCTTGTTTATAGGATTTCCTTTGACTGATTCATTTGATTTGACTATTTGTCGTTGTCCCTATTTTATGGGGATTATATTATCAAGATGATACTATGATGTTGGGCAGTGGTCACATTACCGTAATTCGAAAATAGCCCCACCACTTTAACAGGAAAGATACCGAGAGGATATGTGTCAATGTTGTACTTGGGCACTTGGGTAATCTTATGGAGTCTTGAGGTTCTCTCTAAGATGATTAGTGTTGATAGTTTAAAGAGGCTGGCAAGTCCCTCTCATTAGTTGGGAACGTCTTGATCTTTGTTCTAAAGGGATTTTTTCTAGGTTTTGTACATGTTGTTAGGGAGCCATGATTAGACATTGGTTTACGTAGACTCATGTTGAAGTGACCTTTGACTTTTGGTGGGCCATCCTTGACCATGCTAGTTTTTCATTCCATAAGTGCTCTTTGAGATTTATGTTGTCGTATAAATATTTTAACTATTTGGATGCTATTTCATACATGACTACATATAAATAGAAATAGCCTTAAAATAAGAGCGATATTTATAACAAAGGTCATAAACCAAAAATAAATAAATAAAACAAAACAAAATAAAATCCCAAACCTTAATTAGCATAGTCAGCCAAGAAACCAACACCCAAAATACCCGTAAAAAAGACTTTTGTTTAATTAAGAATGTTATGGATCCAATTGTCTTCCAATTACAAAGAAAAAGATAGATCAATATATCTAATTTCATAAAGCTTTTCTAATTGATGCATTTGTACATAATGATCCATTTATTCTAATGTTTTAGAGTTTCCAACTCATTTTTATTTTTTGGAGATGGTGAAACAAAACACCAAGTAAAATTTTATTATGACCCGATCAGTTTAGAATGAATAATGAACAAAAGCAATTATGGTCCTATCGCGAGATTAAGATGAAAAACCAAGACAGATTCGTCAAGCATAAGAAATTCAAATAAACATATATTTGAGGTTATTTGAAATTGTCTACATGATTAATAATTAAAATTTAAATATAAAAGGTTAATGATTTTAAATTTAAATTTTAATATTTTATTTAAGGTTGGAGGTGACTCGAGGTACAAACTTCACATGGCGGACACTTAGCGTAATTTTAATTCTTTTTATAACAAGTATATAATATACTCTTTTAATCGCAGAGTTACCCTTTAACGCAAGTATATGTATCGCTCAAGTAATACATGGCTCTAGTGGAGTCCTGGATATCGATCGCATAGGGAATATTTTAGAGGCTACAGACTAGGATTACAAAAATCAATTCATAATCACAACTAAATCGAAATTGCCTATCTGTCACTAATACGCAATCGACAATAATATGATGTTTAAATTAAACTAGTTCTACTAACAGATAACTAATTCTACTAAAGTGAAGTTCAAATATATAAGCAAGAATATTTCTCCTTTGTTAAGATATTTAAGTGAATAGATAATTAGAATTAGTTTAAAATGGTGTTGTGTCAAATAGGAGCATACATATTCTTTACCCTTTGGTACAGGCATAAATAACATTGACTAATCCTATGCTTGGTTATTGAATCTGCGGTTAGGCTGGGAGGATACCGGCTCTCACTTCGGAGCTCCCACGTTCCCCTCGCCTGAGGGCCAACATTTACATTTCAACACCCAAATGATAGGTCCGAATTGAGGATTTTATCCTGTCACTCTAAAATCTCCACTTCTACGCCTGATGAATATTATTTCGCTACTACTTCCAAGGACTTTGACCTCCGTGAATCTCTGATGTAATATTTACTATAGTTGTTAAACTCAACATATTTTAACTATTCAATTGGCCAGATTGAAAGTAAATTAAGAATTAAGTAAATGATTATCACAACTTCTTAAAATTTTTATGGCACACTAATTCTATTTATCATTCAACAAAAATATCAAAACTAGGAGAAATACATAAAAACTACTCAGATTTCACGAAGAGGATACAATAAAACTTGAATTTCATATATAAAAGAAAAGTTCTACAATCTAAAGTAAATAAACACAACTTATCTTAAATTCCTCCCCAAACAAACTCCTTGAAGTTCTTCTGAATCTCTTCCTTTCTTTACAGTACACAGAATTCTCCTTCGAAATAACATTGTAGAAGAGATCTCTCACTTCTCTTCCACTCTTACAATCCTTCGAAGAATTCCTCACCAATATCTCTATCTGAACTCACTATTTAACACTCACTAAATAACAACAATGGACACTAGTGGACTCTCTATTTTACACTAAGTGACTCTTAGAAGACCCCAAAAGGACTTGTTAAGCACTCTTAGTGATTTTTAGAGGACCCAAATATGACACTTTTTCGGCCTAAAATTATTCTTTTTAAAGTTGTTGAAGAGTCTTCAAGGGTTTTCCAAGCATCCCTTCAAAAATCATCCACATTCGACGTATTTTGTGAAAGAACGGTCGATCCAGTCGTCGGCTGCCTTCTAGAAACACTGCCTTGAACTGGTCCCACTGTCGGCGGCCTCGACCTCCACTGTCGGCGGCCTCGACCTCCGCCGTCGGCGGCCTCCCTTGAAAAATATTTTGAACTCTCGAGAAAATCACGTCGTCGTCGCCATCAACCTTGCAGTTGGCGCCCTAGGTCAAATTTTCATAATTTAGACCTTTTTGCTCCAAATTTGCTCCTTTTTACATATTTTCGCTCCATTGTCCTTAAATCTTCATACCTGCAGAAAAACACCAAAAATACCCTTCTTTAAAGTGCAATATCATCAAAATCAGTATAAAATAAGCATGAAAATCTTAACATTTCTTCCTTGGGTCAAAATCTCCCAAACTTAACTATTACTTGTCCTCAAGTAATCTTTAGTACTACATTAAAGTTATGATTCCTTGTGGTAAAGTTTTAATTCAGAAACACTATAATTTTGATTTAAATAAATATTATAGCAAAAATTCTTAGAAAGATTTTCAAGTAATTAGATTAATTCTTCAGTTATAAGGCTATCTAGTCATCAAGTCTAAGAGTTTCAGTATTCTATTCATTTCAAGAATGACTATATGTTGCAATATCAATTCACCTAGAAAATTCATAAGATGGGAATTTCATGAGGATACCATCAGTAAAGAAACTAGTCATCAATATAAGTTTAGAAATGCTTTTAGTTTTCCCTTTAGGTTAATCCAAGTGAAGTCAATTTTTGAGAAGACATCTCCTCAAGCTTCTTCTCACTTATTTTTTTTCTTTTGGATTTTTTTTAATCCTATTCTTTTTTTTTCTTTTTTCTTTTTTTAAGTGAGGATTACTATATCTGGATAGCCTGTTAATAATTTTGAACTTTACTCTTCTTTTCCTAAATTTAAAACTTTAAAACATTCTTTACCTTATATGTACCTCATAGTTTTTACATCATTGAATCCCAATCTTTTCTTTCTCAACTAAATTCCTAAAATTCTTAACATTTCAAAATATAGTTTTCTTTACTTTAAATAGTTAACTATATTCTTATCCTCTTATATTAAATATCTTAACCTACAAAATAAATTTTCATTACCAAAAATATTTCTTTGAATTTTCTATAATATTTAGATAAAATCTAAATATAGTTATCTGAAATAAATTTTATCACAATAATCATATTATAATTTTTGAAAATATGTTAATTGAGAAAACATAATAATTAATATTTTTCTCCCCCCCCAAACTTAATGTTTTCTATAAAAGAATTAATACAGGGTGGAAAGAAAAATTCTAAATATAAAAAAAAATCATACCTTTGAACTTTAGGTAATTAAATCTTTTTTGAAATTTGCAGGTTCTTCTCAAAATTTTTAACTTCAACTGACCTGTAATATTTAAAAATTTTGCTACACATATAACAGTTTAGAAAATTTACTGAGGTAATGAAATTTTAAAACAAGTATATAAAACTAAACATTAAACAACAAAAAACTACAGATGACATATGCATTTCACAACACAGAATAAACAGTTTACTATTTTAGACTATTCAGTTCACAATTACAATTGCAATCATAATCCATCATAGACATCCAGAATTGAAAATACAAACTACAAAACTAAACACATATACCAGAAACAAAGCATAGTCCACAAAATACAATTAATAAAAATGAAAGTAGTACAAAAATACTAAAACAAACACATACATCACAAAAATCAATCCTCAAAATCCCATACAATGTCTTCATCACCCTGGTCAGCAGGTGGATTGGGTTGATATTGAGTATAACGGGGGCATTCTGGAAAAATGACATCAAGCTCTCCTTTGTAGTACTGATGCTCGACTTTATATTTTGCAAGAATTTATGAACTCAGATTTATAAATTCGTAATAATTTTGTTAAGTCCAAGCATTCAATGCAAGTATACATATCGTATCAAGTAATAAATGGCTCTAATGGAGTCCTAGATATCAATCCCATAGGGAAATATTGAAGTTTTAAGAAAACGTTACACAATGTGTAATAAGCACTAAAGTAATGGTTTACTACTTACTACTATTATGCAGGAAATAGTAAGAATAATGAAATAGTAACAATTAACTAACTACAACTACTTATAATAACTTTAAGAATAGAATTAACTAACAGACACACTAAATTAAGTATTTGAAAGGTTTTTGAAACTCCACCGACTTCGGGCACCGTCGGCGCTCTATCATGCCATTTAATTGCTGTGTTCTCTAGATTTGGGCGCCGGTGGTGCCAGAACACTTTTTCACCATTTTGCTCCTTTTTGCTCTGGATTAGTTCCTTTTTTCTTCTTTTCACTCCAATCACCTAAAATCATCATACCTGCAGCAAATCATAAAAATACCTTTCTTTAAAGTGCAATATCACCAAAAATGGGTAAAATTAGATTGCAAAAACCGTATATATTTTCAGTGCATCAAGTACCTAGCCTGAGCATCATAATAAGCCATCTTAAAATCAGAGTGCCTCTGAAGATACTCACTATCGCGATCATGTCTTCTTTCTAATCCTATGATAAATTATTTCTAATTTTTCATCTAACTGCTCAAAACTTTTCCACTGCAGGGTCATGGCATTCATCAAATCATATAAGGTAGGGGAACTAGAGGCATGAGGATCATAGCTAGTAGAAGGAATGTTTCTACTAGTAGAAGGTGCCTTGCTCCTACTCCTAGATCTCCATTCCTCACAGGATTCATAAGTCTTTATATTTGCTTTACTAATGGGTTTCATCAGATACAGCCATTCCTCATCATCTCTTGCTTCAACTCCAGATAATTGACAAAGTGCATAAATTAGGCCAGGATGCCCTAAGTATCCATTGTCTCACTCTTCGTAGTGGCCATAATATTCTTATAAATTATTCTCCCCACATTTATACTTCTGTTATTCTGAATACAGAAATTCAGAACAGCTCTGTCTCTAAAGACTTCACTATGATGATAGGTGGGTAGCATAGTCGAATAAATGAAATAATGTTATGCCTTAGCAGTGGCATTCAGGCATGGAATTCATCATGTAAAGTGGAAAGTTAATCTATTCACAATTTTTAATTTCCAAGCTCCTTACCCATCAGTGAGAAAGTAAATAACATCGTTTAACGGACCCTCCATTATTCCAAATGATTGATACTCGCTAGAAAAATAGTCGTGAAGCTCGTAAAAAGACTTAATGCAGTTAGTCTTAAAGTCAATATAGAATCCTCTTACTTGGACAGGCTCATCCTCAAGTTGAGTCAGATTAGAGTAGAACTCTCTTACAACTTCAATAGCAGCTTTATTTGTTATGTAACAGAAGTTCTCCCATCCTATTTTTTTGATAACTCATTCCACCTTTCCTCCATAATTTTTGAAAACTCGACCTTGTATACACTTCTTACTTTGAAAGATTGAAGTGTACCTTGATTGTGCTTTCACGTTTATAAATCAAGTCTCGTCGTATTCGAGTCTTCTCTTTTGTCATGGAGCCATTGTTTTATCTATCAAAATCATAAAAATCTAAATTAATCTCCAAAATAATAATATAATGGCTTCTAAAGGGGGTTTAAAGCAATCTAAATCAAGTTCCATGAATTCCTTCCAAGTCTTTTCTCCACATTTTTAAATTTTCCAAAATTTCTTAACGTGGAAGAAAATCATGGTGAAAATCAAAAATTCTCATATAGGAGTGAAGCTCTTACCAAGGGAAGATGAAATATGGTATTATAATGTGTTGAAATCACTCCAAATTCGATATCTATCAAGTGCTAGATCGAATTTTTGGGTAAAACGAGGAAGAAGATGATGAATAGTGGCATTTGACTGATCAAAATTGCGGTTAAAAGGTAATTTTCAGGATCTCGCCATCGGCAAGGTCATTCGCACCGTCGGCGGGCTCTATTGAATTAAATTTCAATACCCTCGGAAAAATCACGCCGACAGCATGCTCGCGTCGGCAAGATTCTAAAATATTGATAATTTTTTTCAAATTTTTGCAATTTCGATCAATTTTAAGCCTCGTCATCATTCGTTCGATCATTTTAATCATATATTTTAAGTGATTAAGTTATGTATTAACAAAAATAAACATACACACAACAAAACTTCACAATTATATATTAAATCCAAGTGTTTACAATCCAAAACACATAACACACATAAACAGGTATTTTCTCAACCTAAATTCATCTAATCAGCGTCGCAATTCAAACCACAACACTCAAAACGTTGAAAACAAACATTTCAACCATTATCTCAACTATATTGAGATTAAAAAGCAAACTAAGAAAGCAAACACACAAACAAAGTTCAAATCAAACACAATATAAAGAAACAAATAAAAATTTTCTACTACTCTTCCGAATAAGTACTGGTTTCTCCTCTGATATCACCCATTGCTTGAAGATGGATGAACAAGTTATAAAAAGGTTGAAATGGGAATTCTTCAGCTGAATCTTAATCAATCCATCCCAATTTCTTCATTGAGTGTATCAAACTTGCTTCAAATTGCCCAGTATGATCAAAATGTTCTTTCATCCTCCAATCAATATGATCAAAGAAATCAGACATATTGTTAACTGTACTCATTAAATTTTGTACCTGCTTCTCTAGACTCTTAATTGGGTGTAAGATCATCCGTGTCTTGTCCGCTACTAGAGCTTGAATATGAATAGAATTCTGCGATGCTTGATCCATAATCACGCCCGTGTCATTCTCCTCATCATTGGCTGGGAACATACGAGTTGGGTCTAAAGGTTTCCGGGGTAGCAGTATTTTCTTCCAAATCTCGTACGATAATTGAAACAAACTGTATATTGAGAAAATTTTTGAAGGATTTCCAAGCCCTTAGATGATCCTTAAACGATCAGGCCAAACACAGACTTCACAATAATTGATCCAATATCAATAGGCCATCCCATTTGAATGCAGTAGTTCAAAATTGCACTTTCTTTCGTGACTTTGCCAATTTTTATCGTCGACAATAACTTCACAGATATGAAAAACTGCCAATTTTTTGACACAGGATTTAAAAGTGCTGCAGAAAAACTAACGTACCCGTTTTCTCTAACTTCCCAGTCTTCGGTTTCATCCATTGGAATATTTCATTCATCTTGCCTTTCTTCGGCACAAAATTCAAATAATTGCAGACAAGAACATTCTCAAGAATGTATAATTCATTAATCCTTCCATAATTAAATGTTATCCACCTACCTCGCACATAGACGCTTCCTTGGTTGATTCCATGTAAATTGGCGTAGAATTCCTTAACCACTGGAACGACTACTGCGGCAGTAGTATAGCAAAACACTTCCCATCTTCTCTGCACGATCATTTCTTCAACTGGATACAAAGAATTACTTAATCCTCTATTGACGAATCTTTTTTTCTTAATTAGCCTTCTCTTGGACATCACTTTGTTGAAAAGTCGCTGCGCCTCGGCACTGACGAACTTTCTCTGATTGTAAACTTGAAATCTAGGGTAATCTACTGAATTGGAAGACATTAGAGAGGAATTGAAAGTAGTTTCCATTCTTTTTTCGGAGTTGGAGTGTTTAGGAACCGTCCATGGGAGTTTATAAGGGACGAATTCGCTAAAAACTGCCAAAATTTGACATTTCAAACTCGAAAAACTGCCCACTCGCCGATCCCACTGTCGGCGAGCCTTGTGCAATTAAATTCCAGGGCTCTCAGGAAAACCCGTCATCGGCGGTGTTAAGCGCGCCTTCGGCTACATCGAGCGCACTGTCGGCGCCCTAGGCAAAAATTTGCACCTTTACGCCGTGGTCAAATACGATCTAAATTTTCTCTATGGATCCAAATTCTTGATAATCAAAGATCAAATACAAGTAGTAGAATTCAATATTACTACAAACTAACACCAAGTTAAACAATCACTCAAAAAAATAAAGATAACTAGGGGTTTCCTCCCATAAAGTGCTTGGTTTAACGTCGTCAGCCCGAACTATTCAGGTGTTATTCAGGTTGACTGAGCATTGAAACCTCTTTAAAATTTGGTCTTTTACCCTCAAAATATAGTTTTAATCTATGTCCATTCACTTTAAATCTATTCCCAGTCTTCGGATCTTCAATTTCAACAGCTCCATAAGTGTAAACCTGAGTCACAGTTAAGGGTCCTAACCAACGAGACTTCAATTTCCCAGGAAATAATTTCAACCTTGTATTGTAAAACAAAACTTCTTGTCCTGGTTCAAATTTATTCTGGTTAATCTTTCGATCATGCATTAACTTCAGTTTTTCCTTATAAATTATGTTGTTATCGTAAGATTCATTTCTTAATTCTTCTAATTCATTCAATTGCAACAATCTTTTCTCACCAGCATTTTTCAAATTATAGTTGAATTCATTAATCGCCCAATATGCTTTATGATCTAATTCTACTGGTAAGTGACAAGTTTTTCCATATATAAGCCTGTAAAGAGTCATACCAATAGGAGTTTTATAAGCAGTCCTGTATGCCCATAATGCAGTATCCAGTCTCGTAGACCAATCTACTCTATTAAGATTTACAGTCTTTTCTAAAATTTGTTTAGTCTCACAATTAGAAACTTTAGCTAAACCACTGGTTTGAGGATGATAAGCAGTAGAGAATCTTTGAACAATATTAAATTTTTCTGCCAATCTTTGAATGTATTTATTCCTAAAATGGGATTCTCCGTCAGTGATAATCAGTCTCGGCATTTCGTATCTTCTGAAATTATCTTTCAACGAGGTAAAGCTTGTGATTCAATCCACTTTGATACATAATCAACTGCAATTAATATATAAGTTCCCAAATGAAGGAATAAATGGTCCCATGAAATCTAATCCCCAAACATAAAAAATCTCAACTTCTAACATGAAATTCAGAGGCATTTCATTTCTTCTAGATATATTACCTACTCGTTGGCATCTATCACAAGTTCTGATATATCTGTAAACATCTCTAAAAAGAGTAGGCTAATAAAATGCAGCTTGCAAAATTTTATGCGCAATTTTGTCAATCCTAAAATGTCCTCCAAATTCAGAATCGTGGCATTTTTGAATAATTTGTTCAGTTTATTCATAAGACACACATCTCCTAATAATAAGATCGTTACATTGCTTATATAAATATCGTTCATCCCAAAAATATGCTTTTGCAACATGAATGAATATTTTATGTTGCTGCAGAGTTAGCATAGGTGGCAAAATATCGCTTACTATATAGTTAACAATATGAGCATACCAAGGTATTTTCCACTCATTAATATTATAAAGTTTTTCATCAGGGAAACTGTATGTAATTTCATTGTCGGTATCAAATGATTCATGGTATTCCAGTCTCGACAAATGATCAGCAATTTGATTGCCAGTTCCTTTTCTATCAATCACCACAAAATTGAATTCTTACATTAAAAGTCCCCATCTAATTAATCTTGGTTTAGTGTCCTTCTCTTGCATCAGATATTTGATAGCAGAGTGATCAGTATGCACAATACATTTAGTTCCAATTAAATAAGATCTAAATTTATCAAAAGCATACACAATAGACATTAAGTCTTTTTCAGTAACTGTGTAGTTAATTTAAACAGCATTAAGAGTTCTACTAGCGTAGTATATAACTTTAAAAATTTTATCATATCTTTGACCAAGAACAGCTCCAATAGTATAATCACTAGCATCGCACATTAATTCAAATGGTTCTCCCAATCTGGTGAAACTATTACAGGTGTTGTGATTAGTTTTTCCTTTAATAACTCAAAGGCGTTTAAGCAGTCTTCAGTAAATTCAAATTTCTTGTCTTTTTCTAAAAGTTGGCATAGAAGTTTGGTAATTTTTTAAAAAACTTTAATATAGCACCTGTAGAAACCAGCATGTCCAAGAAAACTTCTTACCCCTCTCACTGAAGTAGGAGGTGGTAATTTAGTTATTACTTGACTTTTTGTAGGTCTACTTCCATGTCATTTTCTGATATTTTATGCCCTAATACAATTCCTACTACATACCATAAATTGACATTTCTGCCAATTTAGAACTAAGTTAGTTCTTTCTCATAGCTCCAAAACTTTTTCAAGATGATTTAAACATGCATCAAATGATGTTCCAAACATAGAGAAATCATCCATAAATTCTTCTATTCAATTATCAAATAACTTACTAAAGATAGACATCATACATCTCTAGAATGTTGCAGGTGCATTACATAGTCCGAAAGGCATTCTTCGAAAAGCAAAGGTTCCATAAGGACTAGTAAATGTTGTTTTCTCTTGATCCTCAGGAGCAATAGGTAGTTGATGGTAACCGGTATATCCATCCAGAAAGAAATAATACTTTTGTCCAACAAGTCTATCCAACATTTGGTCTCGAAAAGGAAGAGGAAAGTGATCTTTTCGGGTGGCGGCATTTAATCTTTGATAATCAATACAAATACGCCATCCAGAAACTTGTCTGATGGGTATTAATTGATTATTTTCATTTACTTTAACAGTTACTTGTCTTTTCTTTGGAACACAATGAATTAGACTTACCCACGTACTATCCGAAATAGGATATATAATTTCAGCATCTAACCATTTTAAAATCTCTTTTTTAACTACATCTTTCATAATAGGGTTCAGTCTCCTTTGTGGATCATTTCTTGGTTAATATTCTTCATTTAATAAAATGTTGTGCATACAAATCAAAAGACTAATTCCGTTAATTTCAGCTATTCCAACCAAAAGCTTTTTTGTATTTTTTTAATGTATCCATTTATTTTTGTTCTTGAATTTCATTTAAGTCTGAGGATACAATTATTGGCAATGTTAAAAACTCTCCTAAAAATACATACTTTAAATGATTTAGAAGATTCTTTAACTTAAGTTCAGGGTGTTTTACAACAGATGGAATTAATGTTTCGTTTTCTGGTGCTATTGAATTGAGCGTTTCAAATTTCTCCTGAATATAATCAGCTTCTACACTATCAATTTCATCATAATTATGTTTTTTTTATATCTTCTTTTGCTTCATAATTTTCCTTAAAATATTCTCTTTCAGATAATCACATATATCCATTCTGAAACATTCATCATCTTTTTTTATTGAAGGATATTTCATTAACTTTGAGATGTTAAATGTTACTTCTTGATAATTTACTCTCTTTGTCAATTCTCCTTTTTGAACATCTATCATGGCTCTTCCTGTAGCTAGGAATGGTCTTCCAAAAATGATTGGAATTTCTTTATCTTCTTCCATATCTAAAATGATAAAGTCCACAGGAAAGATAAACTTATCAACATTGACTAGAACATCTTCTACAACTCCTTTAGGATATGTAATAGATCGATCAACTAATTGTAGAGTTACAGAAGTTGGTGTAATCTCTCCAATTCTCAACCTTTTAAAAGTTGATAGAGGCATCAAATTTATGCTAGCTCCCAAATCACATAATGCTCACCCATAAAATTTTTCACCAATAGCACACGGGATAGTGAAACTACAGGATCTTTAAGTTTTTCAGAAAGCTTTCTTTGAATTATAGCAATACAATCTTCACTGAGTGTAACAGTCTCATGATCTAGTAGCTTCCTCTTATTGTTGAGTATATCCTTCATAAATTTAACATAATCAGGCATTTGTTCCAAAGCTTTAACAAAAGGAATATTTATTGACAATTTTTTCAAAATGTCTATGAATTTATCAAATCTTTTTCCTTTAACTTGTTGCTTTAGTCTTTGAGGAAATGGTGGTGGAGGTCTTTCAACAGTAATTTTTATAGATTTCAGAGGAAAATCAGGATATAAACTTTTGTTTTCTCCTTCATTTTCTTCTTTTTCCTTTTCAACTACAGTTTCTTTTTGAACTCTTGTTTCCAACTCTTTTCCACTTCTCAATTGAATAGCCTTAATTTGTTCTTTTCCTTGATCTTTAGGATTTACTTCAACATTGCTAGGTAAAGTTCCAACAGGTCTATTGCTTAATGCAGTAGCAATTTGCCCCAATTGGTTTTCTATGTTTTTAATAGCAGCTCCTTGACTTTGTAATTGATTACCCATATTCAAAACTAATTCTTCCATAGATAACTTCTTCTCCTAAAATTGTGAATTATTACAAAACTTGGTGGATTAGAAGGTCTATAATTAGAATTATCCTAGTTGTTTATATTTCCTAATGGGTTTACAGGATTGTTTCCCCACTGAGGATTAACAGGATTTTCATTACCTTGGTTATTCCAATTAAAGTTTGGATGATTTTTCCAACCTGGATTAGAATAATTTGAATAAGGGTTGTTTTGTCTATTATTTATTAAATTTATAGTTTCATATGAAGATTGAGCATCTATAATTTATCCTAATGAATTTTCTTCTAACACTGGAGGTGTTTGAGAATGATTCATTTTGTATTGATCTATTTTCTTTGAAAGAGTAGAAATTTGAGAAACTATCATAGTTAAAGCATCAGAATCATGAAAACTAGCTACTCTCTTAGGATTTACCCTTTCAGCAGGTCATTGAAAATTATTGGTAGTCATTTCTTCTATTAATGCATTGGCATCCTCAAAAGGTTTAACATTAGTGATCCACCAGCAACAGCGTCAATAATAGATCTAAGAGATCCTACTAATTCATTATAAAATGTTTGAATAATTAACCAATCTGGTAAAGAATGATGTGGACATTTTTTAAGAAATTCTTTAAATTTTTCCCAAGATTCATATATCGATTCTCCCTCATACTGACTGAAAGATGTGATGTCATTTCTAAGCTTAGCAATCTTAGATGGTGGAAAATATTTCGACAAGAATTTTTGTGAAAGTTCTCCCCAAATTCTAATAGATCTAGGTGCTAAAGAATTTAACCAAGCCTTAGCCTTGTCCCTTAGCGAAAAGAAGAAGTCTAAGTCTGACAGCATCATCAGACACTCTGTCATACTTAAAAGTAGCATAAAGTTCTAAGAAACTTGCTAGATGTAAATTAGGATCTTCATTTGAAGTTCCACCAAATTGATTGTTTTGTACCATTTGAAAAATTGCAGGTTTAAGCTCAAAAGAATTAGCAGCTACATTAGGATTTTGGATAGTTAAGTGAATTTCATCTAATTAGGGTTAGTGTAATCTCTTAGTGGTCTAGATTGAAGTTCATTTTCTATTCTTTGGTTGTTGTTTTCCATTGTTTCAGAATTTATAGGTTCTTTTCTTAGTTTTCTAATTCTCCTAACAGTGTGTTCTAATTATGAATCGTAGGGTATAAGATTTTCAAAACCAAATCTACGCATACAATCGAAATCAATACATAGCAAAATAGTTAACAAAATAAGTTGCAATTCTATTAAAAAGTTTTCTAGCGGTCATAAATTGTCTGTTACTCTAATTATGTTATATTCCCCGACAACGGCGCCAATTTGACTTCGAGATACACACTCCACACGGCTCACACTTAGCGTAATTTTAATTCTTTTTGTAACAAGTATATAATATATTCTTTTAATTGCAGAGTTACCCTTTAACGCAAGTAATGTATCGCTCAAGTAATACAGGGCTCTAGTGGAGTCCTGGATATCGATCCCACAGGGAATATTATAGAGGCTACATACTAGGATTATAGAAATAAATTCAGAATCAGAACTAAATCGAAATTTCCTATCTGTCACTAATATTCAATCGATAATAATATGAAGTTTAAATTAAACTAGTTTTACTAACAGATAACTAATTCTACTAAAGTGAAGTTCAAATATATAAGCAAGAATATTTCTCCTTTTTTAAGATATTTAAGTGAATAGATAATTAGAATTAGTTTAAAATGGTGTTGTACCAAATAGGAGCATACCTATTATTTACCTTTTGGTCCAGGCATAAAGAACATTGACTAATCCTATGTTTGGTTACTGAATCTGCGACTAGGCTGGCAGCACACCAGCTTTCACTTCGGAGCTCCCACGTTCCCATCGCCTGAGGGCTAACATCTACACTTCAGCACCCAAATGATAGGACCGAATTAAGGATTTTAGCCTGTCACTCTAAAATCTCCAATTCTATATTTCCCTATTTATTTGCACCCTACTTCCAAGGACTTTGACCATCCTGAATCTCGAATGTAATCTTTACTATAGTTGTTAAACTCAACATATTCTAACTGTTTAATTAGTCAGATTGAAAGTAAATTAAGAATTAAGTAAAAGATTATCACAACTTCTTTAAATTTTTATGACACACTAATTTTATTTATCATTCCACAAAAATTTCAAAACTAGGAGAAAGACAGAAAAACTACTCAGATTTCATGGAGAGGATACAATAAAACTTAGATTTTATATATATAAGAAATGTTCTACAATCTAAAGTAAATAAACACAACTTATCTTAAATTTCTCCCCAAGTAAACTCCTTGAAGTTCCTCTAAATCTCTTCTTTTCTTTACAGTATGCGGAATTCTCCTTCGAAATAGCAATGCAGAAGAGATCTCTCACTTCCCTTCCACTCTTACAATCCTTCGAAGAATTCCTCACCAATATCTCTATCTGAATTCACTATTTAACACTCATTAAATAACAACAATGGACACTAGTGGACTCTCTATTTGACACTAAGTGAGTCTTAGAAGACCCTAAAAGGACTTGTTAAAAACTCTTATTGATTTTTAGAGGACCAAAATAGAACAATTTTTCGGCCAAAAATTATTCTTTTTAAAGTTGTTGAAGAGTCTCCAAGGGTTTTCCAAGCATCCCTTTGAAAATCGTCCACATTTGATGTATTTTGCGAAAGAACTGTCGATCCTGCAGTCGGCGGCCTCAAGCTCCGCTGTCGGCGACCTTCTAGAAACACTACCTTGAACTGGCCCCGCTGTCGGCGGCCTCAACCTCCGCCGTCGGCGAACTCCCTTTAAATATATTCTAAAATCTCGGGAAAATCACACCGTCAGCGCCACCGACCTCACCGTCGGGGCCACCAACCTCGATGTTGGTGCCCTAGATCAAATTTTCATAATTTAGTCCTTTTTGCTACAAATTCGCTCATTTTTACATATTTTCACTCCATTGTCCTTAAATCTTCATACCTACAAAAAACACCAAAAATACCCTTCTTTAAAGTAAATATCATCAAAATCAGTATAAAATAAGCATGAAAATCTTAACATTTTTCCTTGAGCCAGAAGGCTTATATTCATTAATTTTACCTTGCATTATTTGATTTATTACTGCCCCTTAATTAGTAATAATAATGGAGTTATCACATTCCTCAGAACGAGAAACTGAAAATCTCTAGGGTTTTGTACATGGTGGCTAAAATCTTATAATTATTTTCTTTGTGGTCATCCTTTTTAAGATCTTCATAGTTAAAGACCTAAGAGTTCCTATTGTTTTTTTTTTTTGTCTCTCTCTCAACAACTATAAATCTTTCCCCAATATCCATACCCTATTTCAACCTATTTTTCCTATCTTTCATACTGAGTAAAAAGTTTGTTAAGCCTCCTATATGTGGTTAACCAAAATTAGGGCATCTTTGACCAAGTTTCTCTCACTTATGTCACCTTTAAGAACTTTGGATAAAAGGAAAAAACTATAAATCAAATCTTCATACATTATCCTAAACATTTTAAGCCTTATCAACGTCCATAGATGTCAATCCATATATGTCATTAGACTGATCCCCAAATTGCATTGCATGCTTAAAAAAAACAAATTTGACACCTTGATCTAGTCATGGTATAACGTCCACCAAACGCTATTTAATCTTACAATCACCTCCACAGGTTAAATATTGCATCAAGTAATGTTGTCATATAAATTTTAAGATGCTTAATCACATAAATACTCCTTCATGCCATAATCCTAATGGAAAAATCCTAAGTGGTAGCCTTTAAGTTAATTTTATATAAGCCCTTGTCCCTCCATCTTTTCTTGGACTAAACCTCATATAGAATCCCCCTTGTCACCTAAAGATCTGCAATAGATTTTGGGAGCAATAGATACACACTTTTAAGTTTATGAAAACTTTAGTATTATAGTCAAATCCCAATTCATTGATCAATCTTAAGGCCCAATACCAAAGTAGTAATTTTATTATGCTAATTAATAATAATACAAATTTTGAACTAGAAGAAATAAATCATGAATTTGTGTTAAAAAAATGTCATAACGTTAACCTATCAATCATAATTATTTATTTGTAATGGCTTTCTTTGTAATCTTAATCTCTTTAGAGTAACCACTAATGATCAAAATGCTTATATAATCATTTCAATAATAGCACAAGCTCTCAATGCCTTCAAACTAACTCATTTACAAGATCTAGAGGACCACTCTTTCTGGTGGTGACATATGATGATTTATCTACACATACAAACACTCCATCCCCTACTTCATATCAGAATAACATTTTAAAGAAGAGTTCCTTAGGGTATGGTGGAAATGATGTAGCACAAGATACCAAAATAACCCTTCATAAGATGAGTATCTTAATGTTTAGGGGAATTAATGTGGCATAATGTGCCAATCAAATAAAAAACGTTAGACCTAATTTAAGAGATCAATCCAACCCAAGTGATCAAAACATGAAAAGTATGAAGATTGAAGCCTTAAAGACCATATATAATTATGTTATCATATTTATGGATTTTCTTTTTATGTTGGTATTGTGGTATGTGAGTGAGTATCTACGTATTTATTTATTTTTATATGTTATAATTAATTATAATGAGTAAAATTAATAAATTTCATTAATTAATTAATTTAATTATTTAGTTTAATCTTATAGGAACATTTCCATAAGGTGGATTTGGGAAGGGAGCACCCTCTCATTTTTCCCTCTTCATTTCAAAATGAACGGGTGTATCTTTTGGAGAGAAAAGCTGATTTATTGTGATGTGTTTAAAAATACATTTATTTCTACTAAATGAATAGTGTCTCTTTTAAGAAATTCTAGAGGGAGTCTCCATTAATCTCATTTCCTTTGTGGAAAAAACAAAATTTGGAGGATTTGGCAATCCTTTATCCTCTAATCACATATGTAAAGCAGTGTTCTTTATATATTTTATTTTTTATTTAACATTTATTGTTTTCTTAAGATTTATTTATTTCTTCCTATTAGTATTGTGATTAAATCTAACATCTAAATGTATTGAAGTTCTCAATCATAAACCAACCACAAGGATCAACCAAGAACTAAGGATTCACTCACTTAGTTTATATCCAAACCCCTTTAGGACCCTATTTGCTCCACCAAAAAATATTAAAAAAACATTCCTAATTTAGTCACATCTGACTTTTCTCCCTATAATTTTCTTAGAATTTTCTTATAATTTTCTCATATTAAACAAAACTAAATTGCCAGCTTAAATTCCTCTTCCTGGTTTTGTCTTGCACCTTCTATTTATCAGCCTTGTTGTAAAAAAACTATAAAATAAAAAAAAATACTTATCCACACTTCTATAAACTATTTAGATTACAGCTTAACTTTTAAAAAATTTATTTGAATATAAATTCAAGTCATTTAGACTTCATAATAGGAAATTCTACTTACTGGACGACATGTCTAGATGATGATTCTAATGTACTAGACTTGAACTAATTTTAGGAAATAATACTTAGAAAACTCAAAAATTTTAAAACTCTTAATATCCATATTAGATAATCATAACTATAATTCTTATTAATTTAAAGCTATTTTGTTTTTTTAGAGAAACTTCTAGGGTTGAAGTTGAAGATCCTCCTCTAAGTAAAAATTTGGGATACTCTTTCTAGGTCACCAACACTCCTATTCAAGTAGTTCCACCCCCTAATTGGCCTAAAATAGCCTTTTATACTCTTATATTATCTTAAAACTGCTACATTTTCTATTTGTTGATTATAGTTGATCACGCATATATACCATCACATTATTTTAGAGGGTTTAATTTTGGTTTAATTGAATCTTTTCTTTAGTTTTCATGGAGGATTCACGAAAGATTCATGGAGGATGATTCTAAAGGAATTCAACAAACAAAATATGATGAAAAAATGATCATATAAAAGATTCCATAAGTAGCATGTGTTCTTAACAAATATAACCAAGTTTAATATTAGTTTACTTATTGTTGTATTTTCTTTGAACGTGACCTAAACCCTTTTATTGGGTTTGGATGTATTCATGTTTGGTTAAATTGATAGATTTAAAAAAAAGTTGTGTTTTTTTCTCATTATGTATTAATTATTTTTATTTTAACATTATCAAACTATTGATTATGTGGGTACATCTAATTACTTGGGAGGCTTGTTTGAATTTGAAAAATAGAGGATGGACTGATCATGACTAAAAACACCATAGTGAAGTATCGTAGTTTACAGATAACTATAATGAACCTGTGTGATTGCTTTTAAGATTCTAAAGTGTCAATGTGATTCTCTGACATTGAATCTATCATAATAAAATAGGAAGGTTAGGCAAGCATATGAAGAAAACCTAGATTTATGTGAGCAAGGTAGCACACACCTCTGATTGAAGCTTAACACCCTTAACATAAACTCAAACTTTGAATGGACAATCAGTTGACAAACCAACACACAAAAATTCCATTCATGGAGCTCACTTACCCTAGTTTCTCTCAAAATGGACCCTAACATTTGATAATTGTAGCATTTTCTTTTGCACTTTAATAATAGGCATACTATTACATCATCTGATTTTACCATGAAAATAGTAATTTATAGATTATATATTATTATTTATTAACCAATCCGTATGATATGATACTTGCATTTACTATTCTATTATTTATGCAATTTTATGTTCTTATCTGTTTGCTTATAATTGCATCAATGATTATAATTTCCCTCCTTTCACTAATATTCTTAGAGCTAGATGCAAATGATCTCCTCATAAATGGGTTATTGACCGACTAAAAATATGTTAAGATTTTCATGCCTATTTTATATTGATTTTGATGATATTACACTTTAAAGAAAGTTATTTTTGATGTTTTGTAGCAGATATGTAGGAGCGAAAAGATGCAAAAAGGAGCGAATTTGGACCAAAAAGGACTAAAATATGACAATTTAATCTAGGGCGCCGACGGAGGATTTTTCCCGAAAGTTCAGAAATATATTACAAGGAAGGTCGCCGGCGGCGAGATCGAGGCCGCCAACAGTGAGCCTTAAGAGAGAGACTCCAAAACCAACTATTCTAGAAGGTCGCCGACGGCGAGACAGAGGCTGCCGACGGTGATTAAATCGGTTCTCTCACGAGGTCCATCGAATGTAGATGATTTTTGATGGGATGCTTGGGTAACTCTTAGAGACTCTTTAACAACTTTAAAAGAAACATTTAGAGGCCAAAAAAAGTGTCCACCACGTGTCCACCGAGTCCAGAAGAGAGTCCAAAGTGTGTTCACTGTGTCCATTAGTGTTGGTGGTGCCATTAGAGTATTAGAGAGTGAGTTTATTTAGTGTTAATTGTGAGGAATTATTCTAAAGATTGTAAGAGTGGAAAGAAAGTGAGAGATTTATTCCTTCTTGTAACTTTGAAGGAAAATTCTGTGTGCCATAAAGAAAGGAAGATATTCAGAGGAACTTCAAGGAGTTTGCTTGAGGAGGAATTCGAGCTAAGTTGTATTTACTTATTATAGTTTGTATATCTTTTCTTTTATATATGAAATCCAAGTTTTGTCGTATCTTCTCCATGAAATATGAGTAGTTTATCTTTCTTTCTCCTAGTTTTGAGATTTTTGTGAAATAGTGATTTGAATTAGTATGATATTAATATTTGTTAACCAATCCATATGATATGATACTTGCATTTACTATTTTATTATTTATGCAATTTTATGTTCTTATCTGCTTGCTTATAATTTCATCAATGATTATAATTTCCCTCCTTTCACTAATATTCTTAGAGCTAAAAAGATGCAAATGATCTCCTCATTAATGGGTTATCATAATGGGATGTTTGAGAATATCTCATCCAGGATGTCCACCTAGCCATAATAAGTGTTGATCCAACATAGGCTGAAAACACTTCTTTCCCTCTAAAAAAAACTTAATCTTTAATGTTACCCTCTTGTTGATATACAACTCACATATCATTAGTGCAAAATAAACCACTAGCTGCCTTATAAAATATTATCATCTTCATTAAATTATCATGATCGGATTATACCATAATACACTTCAATTTATCTCTATAAAACACATGAATTAAATGAAAATATTTTATTTCTACATCATCATTGTTACAAAGGAGCAAAACCTTCATGCATCATAACTCCTTGATGTAAATTTGAAAGCTCCATTTGATCACTTAAACATTTTCAAACCTTATGAAAGGGCTAAAAAGTTGAATGGATTAATAGGTTTTAGAGCTATGAGAATGGACAATTGTTATGCCAAGACCCTACTAAAATATATGTTCCTATAAATCATTTGATTGGGGTATAATGTCTTGTAATACTTATATTGAATTAAGTCATTTGAATGTTTCTTGTACGATTGACACCTACATATCTTTATAAATATCATGAGATTTAGTGTCAGTTAAAAGATTTGAGATTCTCTCATCATTTTCTTAAAAAGAGGCAAATTTTCTCGATCAAACTGACGCTAACAGTTAGGCATCAAGTATTATAGTATCTTAAGTATCCTATTATGGCACATGATTTTGATATGACTAGGCACCATTAAAAATCTCTTATTATCTCTCACTCTTCAAAATTTTTGCTTTTATATGTTGTCTTTAGTTAACCTCAATGTGCTAACGAGTGCACTCCATTATCTTTGAGATGTTGTTAGGTAATCTATTGTTGTTGCACCTCAATGCTCCTTTTTATGACCACATGATACGGGAGTGAAGCACCATGTCTCAACAATTTTGCATCCATTTGAGACATGAATTATGTAGTGCTTAGCATTAGTTATACTAACACGTCCTTCATGGAAGCATCTTTGATTCTAATTTGATAGGCTTGGCTAATTGATATGATATTGTATATGGTTAACTATAAGAATTAACGGTAAATGGGGCTCTTCTAAGATGAGCTACTTAGATATTTTGATATACCAATGCTTAAAATAATGATATTTTTATTGTCATACGAAAGTTTTGGGTGGTATAAGTCGAAGTTTAGGTGTAAATACATAGGAATTTTGCGGTATGCATGTAAATGTCCATTTTTTTATTTGAATGGCGAGTTGTAGAGCCATTTATGTTTTTTTTCTTCAATTAGGTCAAACAATTTGTGAAAATTGTGAAATAAAATTTTTTATTTTCATTTTCTAAAATAATTTGGACAATTAAATTAAATTAAATCAAAATTAAAATTTACTATTCATCACAATTTAATTCAATTAAAATTAAATTATTAAATATTTTTTAATTAGTTTAAATTTTATGTAATTATATTGAAAAATGAAGTAATTATGATTAATAAATTTAATTTAATTTATTGATTAAAATATCGTATATTAAGGGAGTAACTATAATTAAAGTGGAGTATTTATTAATAAAAATAAAATCTCAAATAAAAATAAGAAAAACACAGTCAACAATTCTGATATATTTTACATATTTAACATTTAAATTTTAGTTTTTACATTTCCACCACTCAAATCTTCATATCATATAAAAAACATTATTATTTTAATTTAAAAAATATAGGTATTTAAAAAAATAAAAAAAAAAGTTAGCTGTGCTGTATGTAAAATTTTAAGTTTATATGTTAGTTTGTCCTTAAGGATTAGAGACTTCTAGGGAAAAAATAAAAATAATAAATATGAATAGGGGTGTAAACGATCCAAACACGAACGAACAGAGCTAGTGTTCCTGTTCAAATTGTTCGAGCACATCACTATTCGTGTTTTGTTCGTTTAACAAACTGAACGAAAAAAAAGCGTTCATGTTCATCTCGTTTGTTTATCGAACGAATCGAACACGAACTTCCTGGCGAACTGAACACAAATTATTCGCGAAACAAGTTTTTTTTTACAGTCCTAGCTTTAATAGCATACTTCCTCAAAATGAAGCAAATTGATCAGGTATTCCGTACACATCAGGAAATTCATACTTCCTCAAAATGAAGCAAACCGAATAAGGCGTTTAGGATTTTGTTTAGGATTTTATTTTAATATATAGTATAGCATATTAATTATAATATTTATATTAATATAATTAGTACTATAATATTATTACTGTTTTTAATAATTTATCATACATTATAATTTATATAAGTTTAATTATTTAAAATAGGATAAATTTTTATAATATATAATTATTTTTAAAATATCATAAATTTTATATATAATTATTTTAAATTATTTTATATTTTGAACAATAATGAATCGAACACGAATGAACACATCACTGTTCGTGTTTGGTTCGTTTAACAAACCCGAACGAAAAAAATTATTCGTGTTCGTCTCGTTTGCTTATCGAACAAATCGAACATGAACTTCTTGGAGAACCGAACACGAACTGTTCGCGAACAACGAGCTTTTTTACAACCCTAAATATGAACTTAACAATAAATTTTATTTTAACTATTTTTTAAGATGTTTATTTTTTTAAGTTCTTTTGTGGTAGAATAAATTAAGTATTATTTTTGTTTATTTTCTGAGGCATTTAATACATACCACCCAATAATATGTATTTACTATATTTACTTACATAGCACCTAAATTTTACAATTTTTATATTTATACTGCTCAAATCTTTTATTTCACATAAAAAATATCACTATTTAAACTCCACAAAGAAAATACTTATTTTTATACAAGGTAACGTGGCATGTATGTAAAAAATTAAAGTTTAAGTGTTAGATATGTAAATACATAGGAAATAAGGAAAATTTTTTACATCAAGACTCCGCACGTGACACACGTGACAAAAAAATAGCATTCGGCCAGAATAACACAAGGATTCTGCTCCTAGAATATTTTCGTTGTTATAATAACACTATAATACATAAATAATACATGAATAATACACAAAAATGCATGAATAACACATGAATAATACGGGGGGAATATTTCATGTGTTATTCTGTTTTTTTTTTATTTTTTCCCGACACACGTCACGTGGCGTGATGTTACTACTACGTGCGGAGTCCTGATGTAAAAATTTTCTAGAAATAAGTGGTATGTATGTAAATCTTCCTTATCTGATTTATTAAATTTGTAATATCACATTTAAAAAATAAAAGAGCACAATAATTATTATTGATCCCTTTTCCAATTTATAATTAATAATATATATCAAACGAAATAAAACGTGAAGAAAATAGGATGGTCAGTCCAAATTTCAAATTCAAGAGGGCGTGTCCTCTGTGATCTTGTCAAGATGTTAATGCCAATTTGTCACCGTTCCTTCCATCTTTTTCTCGTGATAAGATTTGAATATATTTGAGATTAGAGATTTTTATTTTTATTTTATTTGCTTCCTGAAAGCTACATCTTTAAATATATTTAGTCAATTTGTACTTTAAGTGCTGCTTTTATCGCAGAGACGGCTAATTTAATAGCTAACATCACCAAATCGATCCTAATGGTGCGTCTATAGTACATCTTTTATATATATATATATATATATATATATATATATATATATATATATATATATATATATATATATATATATATATATATATATATATTATTTTTTATTTTATTGTTATTTTTTTTTGAATGAATGGTTGGAGGCTATTACACTAACTCCCAGCCACTCTCATGTACCTAGCTATTCGAGGACACCCTCATTACTGACAAATGATCAGAGAGGGATACGAACCCATAACCTGAAGGGATTATGACCTTCGAAAAGGCTGCTCTACCAACAGGTCACTACTGACATCACATCATATGAGATAAGTAGATATGTTGATTTAAGAGCTGCACTTAGGCTTTCCAACTGGATTTTCTTAAAATTCCTTTTTATTATTTTAATTGAAAGAATTTATAGTGAAAGTTAAATTTCCAACTTTATTATAATTGAAAATTATGTTCAGGACGTAGTTTTAGATCATCCACCAGGTGGAGGCACAAACTGCTGTTAACGAAGCTATTAATACTCACATAAAAAATTTGAGTCGTTTTTAGAGATCTGTAAGAACAACCTCGTAGAGACTGTTTAAACATCTTAATAAAAATTTATGAGCCGCAGAGGAACCCTAGTCTACCTCTTTGGCCACATAAGTGGAAATCTAAATGAATAAGGAATGTATGCCACTTGAAAAATAACATGTTGAAATTTTAATTGCAATTAATGATTTGGCAACTCTTAAGTGGCCACATCAATTATAGTTAAATGTGAGAAATCAACAGCAATATTTTCCTTCCATCAAAGTTATGGTCATAATATTGATGCTTGTTATCAGCTTAAAGATGAGATTAGAAGGTTAGTTTGTAAAGGGTATTTAGGTTAATTCACATAAAATAAGATCCTTCGTAAGCCTAATGCCTCTACCAGAGAGCAACAAGCCCAAAGGCAAAACCAGGAGAATATTCATACTGTTGGTGAAACAACAATAATCATTGGGGGGGCCTTACTTGAACGCAACTATGTGGAGGAGATTTACGTATTCATAATTATAATCAAGTCTATAACATTTAAAACAATAGTGTTCGGATGGGAAGACACTTCCTTAAATTTTAAATATGGAGAATCTTTGTTGTTATTATCAATGATCAGCATGGTCATGCTATTGTAGTCATTGTTTTGGTCTATTAATGGTGTTCAATCACCACCTTAAATCCATATTTTTTATTTCATTTGTGTTCCTCTAAAATTTTGATGCACACGGTATTGTTTAGGTAATGAAGTAATGTTCTCCACAATTTATACAACATCTTGTTTGAATATAAATGTGATTCCATCAAGAATATTCAGAACTACTTTGTGTACATGATGCCCTCATTGGGGGAAAATAAATTTAAAAGCAATAATAAAAAGTTATCAAACATCATTTTTAAGAGTTTTTGTACTAATATATTTAAGAAAAAAATATTAACCATTATGACTTACATCCCAGAATAAAGAAATTTAAAATATTCTTGGCACCTTATTGTGTCCAGAAAAACTTGCTTTGACTTTTTCTATGATAAGTTAACATCTTGTGTGCCTCCGACTATAAGACTAGACAGGTCTTACTTCCTTGGTGAATTTCTTTTGACTTTATTCATAATTGGTGAACTCTATCAAGCACTTAAAGCTAAACAACCTAAGATGGGTCTTACATCCTTGGTCGATTTCATTCAACATTTTCCACAATATGTTAACATGATCAAACATCTTCTGCCTAACAACCTAGGATGAGAGTTATATCCTTAGTATAACAAGTTAACGTCATTAGTACCTCTGGTCAAATAACCGTGAATTCGATTTCATTCAACATCTTCCATTACTGGCTATATTTGTCAAGTTGACCTTTCACTGAACTGTCTAGAATATGTCAAAAGTTCTTGTTGCATTTTCTTTGGCCTCTTCCATTACATGTTATGATCATCGAACGATTGCTCTGATTAACAACCTAGGATAAGCCAATATCCCTAGTAAGGAAGTTTTTGTCCATATCTGGTGACACAGCCAAGAATAGGATTGTGCAATTAAGCTTCAAGTTCAATTAACTAGAAATTTTAAATTGCCTAAAGATAGCGTTGTTATGATTCGTGGCTTTAAAGAAAAAAGTCTTAAGAAAGATGCAGTTAATTTTTTTGTAATATAGGCTGAAAATTTTGAATTTGTATTTAAGGTTAGGATGTTCAATGCTACACAAATATAAGAAGCATGAGGGACTCATACATTTCTTAGATTTACTAGGCAAGGCAGTGGCCTACTAAGTAATTTGTGACATGGTAAAACCAATGAACCCTAAACACATCATAATTTGGAAGAATAAGATGGTTCAAGATTTTCCACTTTTAGAGTAGTTAATGAGCTTTCCAACCCTTGGGGAAATTGATGGGTGATGCACCTCCGACGTGTGTATTTTTCTACGTGTTTTGTGTTCGTAAGTACGAGCCCACACTAGAGGTTCTACACAAGTATATGTATTGTTCAATTAATACAGGGCTCTAGTGGAGTCTCGTTTATCGATCTTATAGGGAAGCGAGGTAAGAGATCCTTAGTCAAAGTTGTAGTCTACTACTATCAGACCTTAGTTTGGAAGGTTGATGTAAGTGGTTTTTCTAAAAAGTAATCTTAAAGGTAAGTCTTATGCTCAAAATAACTAATAACTACTCCTAAAGAAAAAATATCAATTCTAAAGATAACCCTTTATGGATGAATTGGTTTGGAGAATTTCGAGATGTTTAAAACTATTATTCTTATGTAGTGAATTGGGTAAAGTTTAGGAATAGGATACATTAAATATTATATGTGTCAAATAGGAGCAATCATATTCTTTACCCTCTTTCGAGTGCATAAAGAACATTGGCTAATCCAAGGTTTGGTCCCTAAATCTGTGGTTGGGTTCTAAGGATACTGGCTCTCACTCCAGAGCTCCCACTTCCCCTCGCCTGAGGGCTAACATCTCGCTTTAGTTTCCAAACACTTGGACCAATTTACGGATTTTAGTATGTCACCCTAAAATCTCCAATTCTACGCCCATTAAAGTATATTTCCCGATTTATTTTCACTCAACCCCGTGGACTACATTCTCATCCATGACATTGAATGTGGTTCTGCTTTGTTGAGAATTACACCACCCTCTCGGGTCTTAATTAAATTTTAATGAATTTTAACATTACAACGAGCTCTTATTGTAATGTAAATGAAGTACAAATAAAAACCATCACATTTATAATTAAAAATTCTTCTAGCATGCATCCCAATATTCTAAACATGAATCCTAATCATTGGAAAAGAAAAGTAAAAGAAAAATAACGATATAATCTTCTCATGCCACATTTTTCCACATAAGAAGAAAGAATAAGAAAACACATCGCAAAGCATGAATAAAACACAATGGAAAACTTCATTTCATCATAGCAAATCAACAAGACAAGTGTTTACAAAATCATAAGATAATGAAGAACACAATACTTAGCTTTTTCCTCTTGAAAGAAAGATGAACATCTCTCCCACAAAGTCTCCCGCTGATTCATGCAATGCTAGAACATTGTCTTACATATTCTCTCAAAATCCCCTCACCAATCTCTACAAAAAGGTAGAACTCAAAATTTCTACTCATATTCTAGGATTTCTAAACCTTCTCCACATTTTCCCACTCGCACTCACCACTTTTTTGACATAAAATCACTCTATTATAGTGTAGGGATGAATTTCACAAGAGTTGCCTCAAGAAACCTTCCAAAAAATGTCCAGATTCAATGTATATGGAAAATAACCGTCCTTGGCACCGTCAGTGTTATTTTTTGGCACTATAGGTGCCCAAAATCGTCGTTCTCTGGATTCTAGCGCCGTCGGCGCTACTCTGCAGCAGCTCCACCGTTTTGCTTTGCTTGGCTCCATTTTAGCTTCGTTTCATCCCGTTTTAGTTATGTTGCATTCCTAACATCTTCATCTATAAGATAAGTATAAAAAAATTTTATTTAAAGCTTAATTTCATTCAAAAATATGTGAGAAATGTAAAAGAGATTAAGCATAGAAAGACATATCAAAATGTGTCATGTCAGAATTTTCTTTCTTGCTCATTTTTGCTTCAAATTGCACTATTTTTACTTATTTTTCTCCAAAAGTCCATTTCTTGTGCTTAAAACCAAAAACATGCAAAATAACTTTCTTTAAAGTGCAATATCATTAAAATTAAGTATAAAATATATATGAAAAATCAAACATTTTTTAGGCGTGTCAATGAGGCTTTCCACTCTTGGGGTAGGTCATATGTATTACCACTCTTAGGGTATTTTATAAGATTTCTCACTCCTAGAGAATTTGCGGAGTTTCTCACTTCTAGGACATATGATGAGTTTTCTCACTATTTACACAGTTGATATACTTTCCCACTCCTGAGAGAATTATTAAGTATTTACCCTCCTACGACAGTCGTTGAGTTTTCTCACTCCATTGAGCATGTAAAGCGAATTGAGATGTGATTTTTAATCCAACATCATCCATAAATGAAGGTGGAACACAAACTTTGAATTGCAATCTTATCAAAAACTATGATGTTTTCTTTACATCCGCAATACTTAAGACTTTCTAAAGGTACATAAGGATAAGAAAGCACTTTGATAGATGGTATACATTTTGGGTCTTCTGAAGATACTAGAATAAAAAAAGGTGATTCTAGTGATAAAAGGTATACAGAATGCACCAATAAGGATTTGGTAAAGACTTGTCTTAATCTTTTGAATCCAGTTAATACAATGCATTCAGTGATTCTATGTTTACAGTGTTTGTGATAAAGCTTATTCCTATTAACTCATGCATAGGAGCTCTTATTGATACTCATAATTCTTCCTCAAGAATCAATCATACTCAAAGACCTTTTTATTCTTGCATTGAGAAAATACCTCTTATATAGTTAAAAACTTATATCACAATGTGGTGCTCTCTTCTTGTTATTCTTTCAAATATTTTGCATAAATGAGCAGAATGAGACCTCTACTTTTTCTACTAGGAGATTCATAATCAAAACAAGGTGGAGGTGAATCACCCATTATATTCATATCTTTTTCTTTAAAAAAAGTGAGTGGATTTTCCTAAGAAATAAGAGGTTTCAGATAAGTCAAATTTATTGTTATGGGTATTCCTCTTTTTAGCTAATTTCCTTTCTTCGCCAGCCCGTATGTACTTATTACAAATCCTCCTATTCATGTTTTTTTCATTAGGTCTCAGGGTTAGTATTAGAAGATGACCTACCTTCAAAGATTGACGGGGAATGAAAATCTCGCCCATTACTTCAAAAAAGTTCTCACCCATTACATCAAAAAAATTTCTTATCCATCATGTCAATAGGTTTCAGGAATTTTTAAAATTTAAAGACAAGATCAATTTTTATTTTCTCATAAGGGTTTTAAATCCTAGGAATAGTAGCAACAATAGAAGTCACAACAGGGGATATCTCAATTACTATTTTTTTCAGGGGGAGGGAGATCCTTTTCAAATTTGAGGTTAAATTTTATCAGTGGCTCCCTTTCATCAACATCTTGGGGATCTATTGTAAAAGAAACTAATCTCAACACAAGTAATTTTGAAATAATCTAAACACATTCCAAACTTAGATTTGTTTCAACTTAAATGGAGAAAATCAGCTCAGAGGATGATATTTTTCATCTAATTGAAATACAAAGAAGGACGTAAATAGGAAGTATACTTTAGAATATCAAAATCCTAGTGAATTTAAGAAGAAATTTATTTAAAAGAGAATTCAATGACAGGTTTTGGACATTAAACATTTTGACAAAAGAAAGTCCTAAAGCCTACTCATTCAACAATGGTTAAATGAGAAGTTAAAGAACCCAAGGGTTTAAAGATATTTGGTGGATTAATTCCATGATTTGGGGTTGGAAAGGCTAATAAGATAGAGCAGGGTAATATGAGTTTGTGAGGAATACATACATATTACCGATGAAGAATAACATAATACAAAACTAGAGATGAATAGAGGAACCAACCATAGCAGAGTCACAAAATAAATTAGCAGAGAATTTTTTTATATTGATGTGTTCTCCACAAAATCTTGAAAGATTTCTGTCAAAATGATCATGTGCATTATTTGAAGAATAATATATTATTCCAAGAGGTAGAAATATCACCTTAAAATAGATTTAATCATTTTCATAATAAAAATCTTTAAAATTTATTTATCTACATTAATCAAATATTTTTCCCTTATCTTATGTATCTTAGATATGAATTATTTTATTAATGGGCCTAGTATCCCTAAAATCTCTAATAGTTAATTTCATCCCAATAGTTGTGAAATCTTGAGAAAACTCCTGATTAAAGTATTGGCTTATATCATGTAGGATTTTAAGGTTGGTGTTTTCAAATAAAAAAAATCAAGATTTCAAGAGATATTCAAATAAGAGAGTTTCAGGGTTTGAAAATTCTTGGAATTTAATGAATGAGACTTACAATTCAATAATAATGTATCATGTAAGAGCTGAAGAAAAGAGTTAACTTGTTCTGGCGAGAAGGTGTAACCTAGAGATTTGAACATAGAAAAGCATTGAATGGATTAGGTTTTAATTTGAAAGGTTGCATTATTATGATTTGATTTGATTAGGGTTTGACTCAAATTATTTGGTTTGACATGTTTGACTTCAAAGGTTTGATTTGAAGGGTTATAAATTGATTGGTTTCATTTAAATGATTAAGTTTGACTTAAAACTAAAGTTGAAAAGTTTTAAATTTTGGTTTGAAGTTTGAGAAAATTTAATGGTTGGTTTCATGTTTGAAAATGTTTGATTCAAAAGTTGATTTGAAGGATAATTCAATGGTTGATCTGAGTGTTGGTTCGAATGTTAATTTGAAGGTTGATTCAAATTTTGGTTCAAAGGTTAATTTAAAGGATGAAAAAGTTCTATGGAAGGAACATGGAGATCTTAAACTCTAGGAGGCTAAATAGATGGACTAAACTAAATTTGTGGTAGGATAGTTAAGAAGATCTTGACCAGACGTATCCTACCCAAAATTTAGTGTGATGAAAATAAATCTCCACTATTACAATAATGATGATGAATGTAGATCTTCTTAAGTATTAGGTGGTTTGAGGTTCCCTTGTCAGTAATTATGATTTATTCATATTCCACCTACATAGTCTAAATGGGTCGTAAACATGGATTTTTTGTCTTAGTCCCTAGTACAATCGAGGAGTCCCTAGTAACTAACTTAGGCTTCTAGACTAGACTGTTAAGGGTATGTATGATCCTAAGTTTTATTTGTAAGTTGATTGACCTAAGGTTCACAATTGATCTACTTAGGTGTGATTTACATTATTTAAGTTGGCATATTTTAATTTGATTTGATTTGACTTCAGAGTTTGTCGATCAATATAAGAATAAAGGTATTCAAAAAATGATATTATGCATTTAGTTTTCATTCTAATTTAAATTTTTCCATTCGATTTCATCCTTAAGTTTGGTTTTATTCTTGTTTTGAAATTTATCATTCAAGTTCATATTAAAATTACAAGCTTATGTGACTTAATATGAGAATTTAAAAATAAGTGATTGTAAGCTTAAAGGGGTGCCATGTATGCTGCTTGAAAAAGTTATAAATTTTAGGTAATTTAAAAGGTGTAAGATTTTATAATTCAAATATACATTTATATGAAAGGTTTAAAAAAAGGTGTTTTGAAATTTTTAAGTTTTAAGTGATTAAATATTTTGTATTTCTAAGAGTTAAAGTGTATCAGATGTCCAAGGTTTTAAAGTTTTATTATTTTAAAAGTTTATGATGTTTTGAAATTTTTAAGTGTTTTGAAGGTTTAAGTTATTTTAAAATTTTATAAAGTATTTTTAACTTTTAAGTTTAAGTTATTGTGAAAAATTTTAAAGTATTTTGAATTTCTTGGCTTCTCAAAAATTTAAGTTATTTTAAAACATTTTATAGTGTTTTAAAACATTAAAAGATTTTAAGAAGTTTAATATGTATATATATATTATTTTAGAAAGTTAAAAGGTTTTAAAATTTAAAAGTTTAATGTATTTTAAAGTTTTCTAAATTTTTTTTTAAATTTAAGTTTTCAAAAAATTTTAAGTTATCTTAAAAGGCTTTATAGTGTTTTAAAATATTAAAAGGATTTAATAAGTTAACAAAAAAATGATATTTTAAAAACATAGATTGTTTTGAAATTTAAGTGTTTAATGTATTTTAAAGTTTATTTTGAATTTAAGCTCCCAAAAGTTTTAAATTATTTTAAAAAGTTTTAAAGTGTTTTGAACTTTTAAGTTTGGATTTAATTTGTTTTAAGGATTTTAAAGTGTTTTAAGATATTAAAAAGTTTTAAGAAAATTAAAAATCAAGTTTAAGTTATTTTAAAAAGCTGAAGATTTTAAAATTTAAAACTCTGAAGTGCTTTAAATGTTTAAAATTTTTTGGATTTAAAAGTTTCATAAAAATTTTCTAGCAATTTAGGCTTAGGTTATGAAAATTTAAATTTTAATCATTAGAGTTTGTAAGTCATATTCTAGATATAACATACTTTATATTACAAAAAACATACATATGGAAGTTCTTTTTTTTATCTTAATCACATAATTAACTTATGAAAAATTACTTTAACACATAGAGAAGATTTCACTTAGGGAACATTTCACATGAAGGAAATTACATATAGAAAAAACTACACATGAAGATGACTACACATGCAAGAGACTATACATGATGAAGTCTACACATGGAGGAAATTACATATAAAATAACTGCACATGAAGATGTCTATAGATGAAGCATGCTATACGTGGAGAACTGTATACATGAAGAAAAATTCATGTGCATAATAATATACATGTGGAAGTGTATATATGGAGAAAAATTAATATGATACAAACTATATAGAAACTACACATGGAACCAAAAGTTTTACTTGAAATAACTCATGGGAAAAGCCTACACATGAGATAAAACTTCACTTCAAACAAACTAATGTATGAAATAAATTTACTTTAATAAACTACATGTGGAAACTAACTTCACATAAGAAACTCATTTGAAAATAAGCATCACACAAATAAATTTCTCATGAGATGAAATAAACATAAGCATGTCACCTGAAAAAATGCACGAAGAAAGAAAATTAAGTTAGTGGTATGAGGGTTCAGCCATGAGAATGAGAAGAAGAAGAGGAAGGGAGAGAAGGAGGAAGAGAAGGGTGATGGTTTCTTTGGTGAAGAGAAGAAGGAGAGGAAGAGAGTGGAAAAAAAAGAGGAGAAGAGAAGGAGGAGGATGGTGTTGAAAAGAAGAAGAGGGAGAGAGGGTGATGGTGAGAAAAAGAAGAGGAATGGAGGGTGGTTGTGAGAAGATGAAGAGGAAGAAAAGGCGGGGGAAAGGGGAAGGGGGGGTGTTCAGATAAGAAAAGAAGAAGAATTTAGTTGTGGTGAGAAGAAGAAAAGAAGAGGGATTTAGTGGTGAGAAGAAGGAAAAAGAGCGTGGTGGTGACAAGCAAAGAAGAAGAATAAGAGTGTATTGGTGAGAAGAAGAGTGTAGTGGTGAGAGGAAGAGAAGAAGAAGTGATAACCTGCATTGGAGGAACAAAAGAAAGTCAGAGAAGAAAAATGAAAAAGAGTGTGAGCATCAGAGTGAGAGTCTGGATGATTGAGAGAAGAGGAGAGGAGAAGTGGTTGAATCCTTTTTGTGTGGAGGGGAGAGAGATTCATTTAAGGGGTAAAAGATGTGGCAGCTGAATACGGGAGTAGTTGAAGCTTCAAAATGTGTGGGAGTAATAAACAGCATAGGTAGATCGCTTACTGCGGTAAGAATGTCATCCACTTAAGTGGAAAGGCATAATTACGCGACCCACTCGACGTAGTTACATCGAGGATGGTGCATAGGCAAAGTTTAGGGCAACGTCGAGGTTTTGACTACTTAACTTGTGTATGGGGGAAGGAGTGATGCGACATACATATGCCATTACTAGCATAGTTATGCCAACAGTACCATAATTATGCCAAAATATGGCATAGTAATACTGACAGGAAATTTTTTTTTTCTTTTTTAGTTTAATTGTTAGTGAGCTCATCTGAAGTTCTAAAACCTACTGTGCATGAAACATCACCCAAGGAAGAATGGAAGAAAATTTTGACCATGAAAGAGTTGACTAAAATTGTGATCAATAAGGGTACATTAAAAAGACCCACCAAATAAATTATCATAATATGTGAAAATTACACAAGCAAAGAGAAAACTATAAAGATAAACACACTGTCATTATATATAAATTCCACATCAAGCAAGTAAAATACTATAATGACCAACACACTATAATAAAAATTATAATAAATCAGTAGGCAAAATGTACGAATATGATCCATCCCGCACTTCCAACCCACTTGTTGTGAAGAATTGCAATCCATGTGTTGTGCGACACGTGACACAATGCATGACCCAAATCACTAGCCCGACCAAACTTGTGCAATCTAATCCATTCTACACTGCCAATCCAACCTGGCTTGAAAGCTCGTTTAATAGGTTACGACCCGCCTCCCTCGGTATGACCCATCCAACCGGTCGTTCCATCTCGTACAT
Source organism: Papilionanthe hookeriana x Papilionanthe teres (assembly GCA_022702705.1). NCBI lineage: Eukaryota > Viridiplantae > Streptophyta > Magnoliopsida > Asparagales > Orchidaceae > Papilionanthe > Papilionanthe hookeriana x Papilionanthe teres. The sequence goes on along the minus strand of CM040428.1, from coordinate 63,405,478 downwards.
GTGACCTGCAGTAACCCGGTTGACTCGTGGACACACTACTCACTGACTTGCCTGACACACGAACAATGCGTGACATGTGACAAAGCCTCCCATGCATCTCTTGTCCATTTAACAGTCAACATCCCTGCCTAATAGCAAATGTTGTCGTCAACCACTATTCGCTGTCGTCAGATGTCATCCTCCAATGTCCAACTCTAAATTATTTAACTTTCTTGATTTTTTTATTCTATTTTCATTATTTTGATAATTTTCTGACAATATAAACTAAATCCTTCAAAAATATGGAGAAAATTGATACATCAACAACTAATTTTACCTTTTTGAATGAATCAAAAGTCAATTAACACAGATCAAGACATTTTTTTAGCAAAAAAAAATTCTATTCAAATTAAGAATCATCTAGAGCTTTGAATCTAGCAAGCATACATTCAAACTAATTGTCTCAACAAGACAAACTCGATGATATCAAAATTAATGCAATATGAGTCCAATCAAGCCTGGATCAAGCCATTCAACTATATTTGGATGTTTGGGTAATTATTTGGAAGTTCAAATGAACTCCTAATTTAACGTACCTATAAGTGTTTAGAATATAGAAAAGTCCAACGAGCCTAAGAGCACCCATTTACATGGTCATTAAGGCCATCAGATAATTAAAAAGTTTCTTATGATCAAGGATGATCAAAATGGGTCATTTCATCGGATGGTTATGAGAGTTATTCGCTAGAGAACGAAAATGATCCCTCTCTAAAGGCTATAAATAGACCCCCTCACTTCATTTTGGAGGGAGATGTTGAGGGAAGAGCCTAATTCTAATGTTCTTCTAGACTGAAGTACTAATGATAACTTCTGACCTTCATAGCCACTAACACCTGTCGGGGGCCACCTGCCTCAACCATTCTTGGATTTCATTCAATAACAAAGTACTCTTTTGAGTGATGAAGTACTCTTTTGAGTAACAAAAAAACTGTTGAATAACGACATATTCCTCAAAATGATGCAATGACACACCTCAAACATGATGTATTAAAGACGGTGATAACTTCTATTGTTAAATACTGTCGAGCACTATATTCAGAATACAATGTATCTTTATGTGTCTTATGTATGAACAAATATTATACTTGGTGTAACATTATAACCATTTTTCAATTGCAGGAAACGAGTCTACCTTTGTACTTACGAACTTATAGCAGATCATTTTGATTAGACAAAGCCCTTTGATATTTTTCTATTCTAGGATTTTCCACTTTAAAAGCCTTGATGTCCTCTCCTATTACTTTCTCATTGTCTATGTGTGATGAATTTTCGTACAATACTGAGACATTAAATTATACTTTACTATCATGAATTTTTAGTCACACAGCAAGAATAGTTTTATCTTTTTGGCCGATAATGGTGAGGACTGTTTTATCGTAGAGTTCTTTTAAATTATATATATATATCAATTTTTATATGGAAATCATCTCCATCCTTTTTTTTTTCTAAAATTCAAAACTCCTAAAACTTTTAATAAATTTACTTCTAATTAAAATTAGCAATAATGTACTAAATTATTAATTGCATTCTCACTTAATTGAATAAAAATATTATCATTTATAATTATTGATAGATTTACTTTAACTTTAACCATTTAAGGAACAAAGAAAGAAAATGCCTATCTTTTTTAAAGTCAGTGAGAGCTCAATTTCAACTTTAGATTCTCTTGGGTGCTTTCAACTGTCAATATATTAAGTATGATAAATATATGATATTTTATTTTTTATTTATTTTATTTTTTTCCTTATTATCTTTGAATCAAATAATGGGAAAAAATTCTCTATATTATTAAGAATTTTAATGCACCTTTTAAGAAAATATGATTATTTAATGATCTAAGTTCAAATATCTATATTTAAAATTAACTATTAAATATTTTAAAAATAATAAGAGGTTGAAAAAAACATTGCTTAATTTTAATTGTAGAGTTTTTTTTTTTTTTTTTGAATTTTTTATTTTACGCTTCCAAATTTAACCATGCAACCTCAATATTTATATTATAACAAGAAAGTTAAATTTTAAATTTAGCCAGAAGATCATTCATAAATCAAATCAATTCTTTTTAGTCAAATTAAGATTAATGTTTCAAGCTTAAATTGAAACTAAGAGTCTGTTTTCAGCAGAACATGCATTTCGATGATAAGCTAGTTTATCTCAAACGCAGTGCCACGCAGTCGACCCGCGGCCTGCATTTAGTGTAAAAATCTCAAACGCGACAGACAGATATATCAAAAACGGACGAACCAAACGGTTAGGCGGCGTTTTCAAAAACTTTATCGCACTTATAAGCTGCCCCAAACGGACCCTAAGTTGAGTTCATCAAACTATAATAAGAATTGGCTCAACTCAAGCCGGATTGAGCCAAACTATATACATATTTGTATTGATCTCAGATGGAATTGAATAACATGGGTTACAAAGCCTCCAATCTAATTATTTAGAAGCTATAGAACAAAGCAGCCTATAATGAGCAAAATATAACATTAATTTTTTAGTTTCAATATAGTGAAACGTTGAAACTTGTCCCTCATTTTTTGCATCTACTTAGCGGTGTAAATGAATCAAACCAACTTGTGAGCTGACTCAAGCTCTGCTCGATAAGTAGCTCATGAACTGAGCTCGATGAGCTAACAAGCAAAGCTCACTTGACTCATTTAAAAAATATATATATTAATACAAAATATATTCAAAATGTATTAAAACTATATTATCTTTTATATTAAATATTTTCTTATTATTTCTATCACAATTGCTCAATCTATATCATTTTATTATAGCATTGTCCTAAATTAATATTATTTTATCAATTTTAAAACATATCAGCTCACGAGCCGACTCAACTTTATAGACTTAAGCTTGAGTTCGAGCTCGAACTCAATAAATTAATCGAGCTCAAACTCAAGTCAAAGGTGACTCAAACTTAACGCTGCTTGTTTACACTCCTACATCCACTTACTATTTTAATTGTGTTCATATTACTTGAATCAAGATGATTGAAATGAAAACATAATGTGAAAAATAAAGTTCTACATCTCAAGCGAATTTACATTTAAATAGTTTATTTTTATCTTTTATTAATCAAACGAGCACTTAAGTGATATTTTTATAATATGTAAAATAAATAGGTACATGAGATAATCAAACCCAAAAAAAAATCATAAACTTATTTGAATAATGTAACCTTTTCTGAGCAGCAATCCTTCCCATAGTTTCAGCATATAATATGCAGTGGAAATTTCACAATAATTTTCTTAAATTCTTTTAGTGTAAATGTTACGCAACAAAAGAGCTCTTAAGAGAGATGGGCAACCCAGAACTTAAATTCTATTTTTCTACTATACACCTAGTCGATGTGGGATTAAATGTGTCTGATATTCTCCTCTACCCAATCATGTGACGCCCTTATCACGGATCGGCTCGATCAAGAGCCCTACACCTTAAAAAATCCACACACGTGACAGACAGTACCCTGCTCTGATACCACTTATCACGCTCCCAAAAAAACTATCAAGAGAAGTGAACAACCCATGACTTAAAATACTGCTCTTCAACCCTACATCTTGCCGATGTGAGACATAAAACTCGTATAAAATTATTAAAAATCATTAGATTGAGCCGACTAACACGAAAATTTATATTCACCTTTAATAATAACATGCCCTGAATTGATACAATTCAACGACATAATTGCATACAAGGCGTGGAAAGTTGCATCTGTCGCTTACAATTTACAACTTTACTGCAATTTTTTTCTTTCAATTAAAAAATTGCAGACATTAAAAAATAGACGATGTTTTAAATGCCTTTATTCATTTTTAAACTTGATTGGTATAAAAATAATTAATTTTTTCATTTATTATATTCATTTAAAAATACGCATATTTAGCCAATTATTTTATTATTTTCCAAATTGGGAACACGTGCTTCCCTTCTAAAGCAGTCCCGATGGTAATTATTTCACACCTGGTCCATTGTACGAATCTATGAAAGGAAGAGAGAAAAGCGCACGCCCATCTGCAATAAGCTGATGACACGTGAGGAGCAATACACCCAATGTAATTATTTTATTAGAAAAATCAGTACTTAGCTAACCTAATTCATGCATCAAATATATATATATATATATATATATATCTAGATATTTATATTTGCAAATGTAAGATCACGTGGCCCATACGACATCAACTACAGGCTGCATGGTGCTAGGCTCTAGCGGGCCAATATAGGCGGACCAAGACATGCTCCTACACAAAGTTATGTTTGAATAGACTTTCAATGGATGGACAACGAGAAGGTGATCTGTTGTTCGAGCAACCTCTTAAAAATAATAAATTCTCTCAGGTCATAAATTTGATCATTCTCTGACCAGTTTATCGATAGTGAGATTGGTTCGAATAGTCAAGCACATATGAAGATGATCGAGGCTGTATAATAACCTCCGGTTATTCTTATATATATATATATATATATATATATATATATATATATATACATACATACATACATACATACATACATATATATTCCTATATATGGACGTATGCCTGGAGCCAAGGGATTGAAACTGTGCCTAAGAAGGTAGGAACAGTACAAATTATATCAAATTTTGTTAAAAGGAATGCAAAGCATTGCCTAAGCTCAACTCAGCATGACAATCCTGTTCTAGTTTATCAGTTTAATAAAAGGATTTTGAATTAGATCAAGTCAAATCAGATGCTCCAGTAGATTGTAAGATGATACGTACTCTAACAATACATCCAAACGTCAAGCTAAGAGAAACAAAATAATGCAAAATTGCTCGTCCAAACACAATAGTCTTCCAAGTCACTGACAGAATAACAGTCATACAAGTCATTCCTCCACTGGGGCTGGATATCTGACTGAAATATAGAGTTTGCCAAAAGCCTCTTTTTTAATTAAAAAAATGTGACAATCATTACAAAAATACATTCATCTTAAGTAAGACCAACATTAGTAAACCTTGGACGAGATTAATATCATTTATAATATAATGTGTAAGCCAATCACCGTCCGGAAAGCTTTGACACCAATTTCCGCATAGATTACAATATAATTTAGAAGATAAACAAATCAAAGTTACAAAGCAGATATTCTCAGCCCTTATCAGCACTGAAAAGCCAAAAGCCTATATTTGTACATGCTAAACAAATTATTATAGCTAGATAGGGCCCCTTGCCTTTTGAACAATTCATGGGTTGGTCGCTGGTCTATTCATCTCATAGTGCTGGCCAGCCTTTCCTAAAGACATACAATAATATAATGCATTTAATGTATAATTATCATGCATAAACTATAATCCACCTTCACAACAGTTACTCCTCCAGAAATATTTGTATAAACTTAATCGCTAATATAATTTTAACACAGTACAAGATCACATACAATGTCTTCCTGTCCACCCAAGCGAGCTTTTCTACATACAATGAGAACACCAGAAACAAGATCATGCTGGAAATTAACAAAGCAATTCTTATCGCAAATAGCTGAGGGTGTTGTTCTTGCTAAAATGAAGTGGGCCTCCATTGGTCTTTTCATTATAGGAAAGCAGAAAAATGAATAGCCAGTAAAAATCTCGTAGCCATGAAAAGACCCAAGTGGTTGTGGTGGAGCTGATCAATTTAATTCATTGGATTCTTGTACTATTGTGCTGGCGGTGGAGGTCTTCCAGGTTGTGGAAAATTGGAGATGGCAGGCAAATTTCAATTATCAAAACAAACAAGGAAAGAGTCGGAATTAATGAAAATTTTGAAATGTTGGAAAGAAGTCTTTCGATGGGAATACTAACATGGGCGATAAGCTTTGCTGTGCTTCCAGATCTATAACATGAACTTATTATTTCTGAAACTGGAGTTACAAATGGTTGAATAGTTGGGAACATGCACATGGGTTGATGATAATGATGTGACTGCCAATTAGGGACATGATATGATGCGTTATAAGTAAGTTAATCCATACAAGCAATTAGAGGCCTTTGATGAACCATACAAATCAGTTTGACAAAAACTAGCTTATTATGTGAAGCATGCCAACAATTAGATGTCGGTTAGCCATTTAAAAACTTCTAAAGGCTACCAATTATTAGTGTCATGATCATGATATATTGATGGCTAATATTCCTTTATAACTAAAGTTTTTAGAAATATTTCTGAATAAGATTGTGTTAGCTTCATTTTATGGGTGATAACCTGCCTTGAAAGGTTTAGAAAATTTTATAAGCACGAGATATGACAAATTAAAACACCTCATACAAAAAATACACAATTGTTTTAACCTTTGTTGAATTCACTAGATAAATTCTCCACAATGAGTCAACACTTGTATATGTGCACAAACGCAATACAAATTGCATACAAGCATTAGCACTCACGTTTATTAACATTATCATACACAAATAATTACACTGGATAAACTATTTTAAACATTTTGCATGTGTATGAACATATGCTATAAGAAGCTGATCTAACGCTGAGAGTGAATCTCGAGATTGAAGTTATTTGATCTGCACAAATCTGAAAGACTGAACTCTTCTCTATAAAGAGACACTACTATTTTTATCAGCGCAATCAGGTAAAATAACAATACATTTCAATAAGTGATGGCCATCAGGCTGCACCTTATGAACGTTCTAATCTTCATTTTCACTGCACAAAAAGCCTTAATCAAATGCTGAACATAACAATAACTATTAGGGTGGGTTGAGCATAAATGTCTAACCCAATTCCAACGTAGGAGATGATGTGATGTGCATGTAAGAACAATATTATGATTTTATTATTTTATTTATTTATTTATTTATTTATTTTGAAGGATGCTGTAAGAACCCTAAAGCTTCAAAGCATTCTTAGCCAATAGCTACAGTAAACTAGCAATTGTATGCAGTAGTTGATATAGCAGCAAATATTTTACATGTTTTGAATTTTTACCACTGCTACAATTTCTTTATTTACTAATGGGATTTTCAACTTTTTATTATTAACCGCTAATTTGTCACTACCACCATCAAGGCAGTCGGACCTCTTGTTAAACAGCCGAATCATATGAAACTCGAGCTAAAACCAGAAGTACCAATGTCCTTTCAGGTCCCGCCAAGAAATGAGAGATCAAATTGAGCATATTATAAATATCTTAAAACTAGTTTCCAATAAACCAAAACATAATCCTCCATTTAAAACCTCTCTTAAATTCTATTTAAGATAGACTGAAAGACTCCAGAATTTCAAATATTTAGTAACTTTCAATCTACAATTTAACTTGAAACGTCAAATTTAATTTCAAAAAAATACATACATGTTATATTATTTATATTCTTAGATCATAAACATGTTTGTCGAAACAAATGATGTTCTACTCTAGATATTATCACAAATAATGTCACATTGTATACACAATCTAAAGCAATAATAAATGTAATACAATGCCCCTGAAATAAACTTTTCTTGGGCATTTAAAAATTGTGACACAATAAAAAAATAGTTTATGCCCACATCAACTTTATACAGTCGAGGTTGAAACCAACATCAAATTAGGATGGTTTTTGCAAGAAATGATCCAATTAAGCCAAGACTGATATCCATTACCTACATTAATGATTTGGAAGCCGCTCGAATCATAAAATAGCCATGCCTTCATGAAATTTAACAACTATCATTTCCTAGGCATGAACCCAACAATCACCACGATCCTTTGTCAAGTGTTCAAGGGTGGGAGCACTTTGAAATAAAAATTCGGAAATAAAATATAACTTAGTGCTAAAAACACACAAACACACACACAAATTTTAATCTGTTCGAATGTTTTTTAAATAAACAAATATAATCAAAATAAATAAGAAATGACAGGAACTAAATGAAACCAACTTCAAATATATTTAGATTATCTGGAAGAGAAAAATCACTTCTTGCTGTAGAAATACATTTGACCAAAAGAAAAAACATCCTGGGCGAACTTCTAATAAATGATATTAATTGTTTCAAAAATATATTTTTCATCCAATTCTGGCTTCTGAGTAAAGATTAAAAAAATATTTAGATTAAGTAGGTATTACTCTAAGTATAAAGATGGGAGAGAAACGTGATTGAAAGAACATCGACGCCAGAAAGCCACTCCATTTAACAACTAATTGAAGCCCATTAGAAACAAGAGCAATAAACAAGCTTTAATAATTGATCCGCTAATATAACAAAATGTTGAATCACCAACTTATATAGCCTCTCAAAAAGTAAATAAATGAGAAAAGACAGAGTCACCCCACAATTTTAGAACATAGGCAAGCATATACAAGCACCTCCCAAAGAGGAAGAGATAATATCTTGTCCGCACCAGGCTGCAGAACTTAGAAAATCTTATATGAGACCTAAAGACTGGTTTAACAACTTCACAACTATATGAAAAATAACTAAGAAAACCATGAAGTTATGGTAAAACATTTAAAAGCTGCAATAATTGATGAAAGTAGAACCTCAGCAACCAGCAATAAAATAAAACAAAATGCAGATAACCTGTCCAATCGTATTAAAATTTAAACATAATTGATGCAAGTAGCTATAATGATAGGTTAATAATGTCAAGTTCAGGAAATTAAATTTGAAATTTAAGGTTCTGAACTTCACTCGTAATAAATGAATTTTGTCAATGAAGTTTGTATTTGTTTTCCTATGATGTTATCCTATCCTTAAGACTGCAATTTTGATCTAATAAGTTCTTGGTAACGAAGAGCAGACATGTTCTCAAAAGCTATTTTTGTTTGGTTACTTTGGTTTGAGAGTCGATGACCTGTGGTTCCTCTGTTTCTCTAAAACTGCTCATCCCAGACTCCGGTTTTTGCTTTCAATCATTTATTATTCCTCTGTTACGGCTAATTTTGTTGAAATCCCAGTTTATTTTTTCAGTAGCTTATTTTGGTGACTTTTCTTATGATTCCATGCGGCTAGCCAATGCTGAGTTTTTCCATTGTGGCTTCTACAACTGCAAAAATTAGCAAGGAGTTGGTAGATACGGCTATTAGGGAGGTCCTTTGGATTTTGCAATATCTCTTTTTTTATGGCTAAATCTCAGGCATTCTTATTAGTTTCTATTCAATGATTATAAGGTAGAAAACAAGCATGCCTAAATAGAATTTTACTTTAGATCTATAGCCTCTCTCTCTCTCTCTCTCCATCTATCTCTCTCTCTCTCTCTCTCAAATTCGCATATATCAAACATTTTTTTAAAAAAAAGAAGTGTGCAAGAAGTAGGCCAATGTAGTTAGGTACAAGGCCAATTACAAAACGATCTATAAATGGAGATAATGAATATTTAATTTAAAGGAGTCAGCACTGCCACAAGAACCATGAAGTATATCAATTAGGTGGTGTTTGGTAGCATATTATTTATAAGACTTAAGCATGGATTTAGCTTAAATTCAGCAAAACTCAAAAAAATCAATAAATAAATCAAACGCTCTGTTAATCCAATTTTCTCGCCTTCCGTCTTTCTCTTCCTGTGTTCCAACATTTTTATAATGTAAATCCAGATTTAATAAATCCGATTATGAGCTTGATCTATTCCGTCATCACTCACAATCTCTTTTGTCGATCTGATAAATCTGAATTTATCGAATTTGATAAACCTTAATTAATGTAAAACTAAGTTGCAGCCAAACACCGCCTTAAGCTAAAGCACTTTCATAAAGCAACTCCTAGAATTGAGAACTTTAATCAAAAGTAAACTCAAATTCCGAGCGAACCATCTCCCTATGCGAATGTAAGGTTTCTTTTCTATTGGCATTCTCTCTTTTTTCCTTCTTTTTAACCTTTATGATCATCCTCTTTAATATTGATGGAAAGTACGGTTATATTTTCTCAGGTTTGTTATTATGTGAATTTCTTTTAGTTGAGAGATGTTTAGAAAGTGTGCATTTTTTAATTACTTCTTGGATAATTAAATTTTAATAGAAGGCATAAAACTTCCGATCGATTGAATTTTATCTGTTTTACTTTCATTAGACATAATAAATAATTATTTAAGATTAATAACTTATGTCCTATGAATTTTGTTGGTCATTCATGTTTTAATTAAAATTTTTCATTTTAAAAAGATGAAAGATGTTAAATTTTAAATTGCCCATATACCGTCTTATTTTTTCCCATGATTTTTTATACGATAGATGAAGGATATAAAATAAGTAAGGAGATAAAAAATTCTAAATTTTTGGTGAGTCACTTTCTTCCCCATATAGACCGCAAATCTTCATTTCTTTCTAACTTTTCGTCATTGCTATTCATAGATTAAATGACAATGATTTACAAAGCTTCCATCTAACGGTGACATCTCTATGCCAAGGGTATCTTGGCCTTCTCAAGCATGCAATTTTTCACTACATTTATTTCTCAAGCATGCAAGTCTTTGATTATAATTATTTTTGTTTTGTAATATTTTTGTTATGAAAATATTTTAATTTTATATAAAATTTTTATAGTAAACAAATATCATGGATAAAAAATAAATTTACATCTCAAATAAATATTACTCAAAAAAATACAACGCTGAAAAAATGATTCTACAACATATAAATAAAGAAACAATAGAAGGATGGCTTTTAGTAGTAGGGGGAAGAAATTCCTATGAAAAAAGAATTTATCGAGTCAACTTCAGCAGTTAAAGGACTTGAGATCTAACACTAACAGAGAAACAATCCACATAAGTAACTATCAAAGATTTTGATCATACGTCAATCATAAAAGAAATTTCCATCATAATTAGATTATTGCAGATATAAAAATCTTGAGTTGATGACCTTGTTAACCAATAACTTCATAAATCTACCCTTTCTCAAAGGAAAATATCATTCTGGGATGCTAGATGCTAGAATTCAGAATTTATCTTCATTAAATTTTCTTTTAGCATACATGCCCTCATGTTCGACACTAAATAGAACACAATGGAGAAAAATGATTCATGTAGCCGACTCTACTTAGTGGGATAAAGGTTTGTTGTTGTTGTTGTTGTTGTATACATGCCCTCATGCTGGTCCTTTCCACCCATACTCAAATTAGAGACACATGTATCTGACGATTCATGTAAAACATTCAATGCATAATATGAGGAAGTAAAATAACACCGTGATATATGCAAATATGTTGGCACAAACACAAAACTCTTTTATAACAAAATTTCTCATTTTACACGGGTAATTGTCAACATTACTATCTTTAAATGTAAGATAATATTATTGATATTGATACATTATAGATTGGAAATTTGATTTCATCAGTTCAATGAAAATTCGACCCTTAATGAATAAATTGACAAGTTTTAATGCCACACACTGAAAGTAAGTCTTTTAGGAAAAAAAATGAAGTGCATTATGATTGATCTGGATATCTTCACATGGTATACAGCAATACTTAGATTTTAGTTGTCCTTCATAAAATTAGTGAATAATTTATTTCAATACACACCATCTCTTAGGGTGTTACATTTACATGTTCGATGCATAATCAAGAAATCTTTGATTTTCATAAAAGAGATCATTCTACTTTTCATAATGATATTTGAAATAAAAAATCCTGATTAATCAAAATGGATTTTTACATGGATGAGAAATGCTGAAATAAAATTACATAATGCAGGTTCATTGTTGATAATTAGTGCTCGTAAATATTTTAAGGGTTAAATATTTATTAAAATTTACCCTATGTTTTCATCCAACAACTCAGATTTGGTGAACTTAAATTGTTCAATGTAATTTTTGTGTTGATGTGTGAACAAAATTGTATAGTTTATTTTGATTTATTTTTTCTTAATTTATGTGTGTACTGGCCATCCGTATCTTAAAACCATTTTGTGAGTTATAGTCTTCGAAATAGTTAAGAGTGTATAAGCATACACTACATGGAGATTTGAAATCTAATAGAAAACATTTCTCGTGATCACTCAACTAACTAGTATGGACATATATTTATTTAGCGAGAGTGATTAGATTTTCTAGTTATCAACCAACACGAAGAGACATTTTTTGTTCATGATTGAACAAATTTTGAGCAAAATCTTCAACACAATAATTCAAAGATTTAGTCTTTGCAAATCATAAATCAAAAGTTGTCTCACTCACTTTAAATAAAAAATTATTATGTTACTTAGATTTACAAAATTTGTAGTGTAAATATCACACAATCTGAGTTGTTGGATGAATCCAAAGCAATACAATTCATGCATGTTAATAAAAGTGAAAATAAAAATTCAAAACTTGGAACATAAAAGAAACTACACTAAATAAAATAATTTAAGGAAAGAAAAAACCGTTCTTGGGCTCTCCAAAATCCAATTCCTCCTGCTCCTGTTTCCTAGTGCAATCTTCTCCTCTGGACTCACATTGTCTTCCAATTATTTTCTCCCACTTAATTCTCCACTTAGACAAACCCTACACCTACACTAGGCTCTCCTTAACACTCCATGCTATCCATCTTTGATCCCACATCAATAAACCCATGAAAACAAACAAAATAACTCCTCAAATTCACTTCAAGATTATTTTGAAAATAGAATATCAAGGCAATCGTGTAGCAGCACTGGGGAATTAGTGGTGTCATGATGCTCAACTGTAAAACTAAGACGCTAAGCTCAATCTTTTTTTGCTTAATTTAGACTTATTCTTGCATTGAGATATACTCCATCATGTGCATGTCAGCGCCAACTCACTTGTCTTGAATCTTCAAATCTCCTCTCCCTTGATGTTGTGGTGCCAAATATCAAACGCCTAGGAGCTGAGCTCTTAGGTTTCTAGACATTTTGCGTTATGGCACAATATGGTTGGCAATACGGGGCTAGCTTTCTAATATCGCAACGCTAATAATTCAACGCTTAAGAGCTATACTCTCTCTTCCCCTGGCCATTTTCTACTGAATATAGTATTGTAACAATTTTGTAGATGCAGTGCTACAGCACCACATTAAAATTTTTAATTTTTGTTTGGAATCTTCTAAAATTGTTTTGCAAAAAATAACATAATTAGTGATAAAAACCTGTCAAACAAATTATTTCTTAATAATTTTATTATTATTTAATTCATTGATCTCACTCAACAAACATCACCAAACTTAAACTGTTATATCTCATCAATTATTTAAATATAATTTTATCATAATATCATTGATTTATTTGACAGCATATATCTTAAAAATTAAATACCATTAAATAATAATTTTAGATAAAAATTAGCTTCGCATACATCATTATTAACCATAAACAATAATTAACTATTAATAGCCTAATTTATTACTTCATAATATTTTTCCAAAATTTAATTTTTTTAGGGTTTTCTAATGTTCTAATTGACTAATATTTTTTAATTAGTCAATTATTATAAAATTATCACTAATCATTTAATTAATCATAACTAAGATGTTCTCTTTTGAATATAATACAATCAATCCAAATTCATGTTAGTATTTAGCTTCAAGATTTTTTTTCCCAGTTTTTTTCTTTCTTCGTTTTATTTTACTTTTCTCTTATCTTCTATTTTATTCTCTTCTTTTAAAAGGATCACTTTTTTGACCAGGTATCATTTAAATAATCTTGAATACTATTCTATTCTTATAAATATTTAATTTATCAAAGTGTTATACCAAATTTTTATTTCATGTATTATAATTTAGTTGATAATTTTTCTCATTATATTATAAAAATTAATAACACGTTTACATTCTATGCCATATCAACTAACTAAATTTAATTTAAGTCAACAACATGTATAGATGTTTTGAAGAATATTAGGTCATTAGAATCACTAATTTCAATAAAAAAAATAGTTATTATAAAGTTAATAAATTATTCATTATATAATAATTTTAGGTGTGTTTAATTCCTGAATTATTATAAGATAATGATAATCAAATATTCAATCAAGTTAGAACAATCAGATAATTAAACAGAACATATTGAACTAAAATAAATTTTTACGATAGTATCATGGCGCCAATATCGCAATGCCAAGGCACTGTAACACAATATAGAAATATGCAAATATGTAAAAACTAAACCAAATACATGATACTCTCTCAAACTATCACCATTCCCACAAAATCAACATTTTAACTATAACAATACTAAAAACAACTAAAAAAAGTAATAACATACAAGATAGGAACTCTTCATTCTCTATTTTTCTTCTTTCACTCCTTAATCTCCTCCTTCCTCTTCTTTTGTTACTACTGTGAGGTGGTTGGGTCTGGCATAAAGTTGAAATTAGGGTGCATCAAAAAAAAAAATTCTATTTAAGCCCAGATTGAGCTGGTAGTTCCTAAACACCTGAGTTCTAGCCAACAATATAAGAATACTTCCTCTGATGCTGATCCATGTAATGAGCCCCTTATTTGCAGTCCTTTGCAAGCTAGACAACTACTCTCAACTCATTCACACCTCGACAATAGTTTTAAGTGTTCTCATTCTGGATCAAGAACCAGGTTTGGGTGTAGTGGGACTCTCCTTAGGCTTAAAAGATGATCCCTTAAAAATTCGAATTTTTCTCCAAGTCAATGCATAATTAAGAAACAAGTGCTCCTCAGAAGGATCTCCTAAAACTTCTACCTTAACACAATTAATAAATCAAAGATGGGTACCCAAAACCTATACTAGTACTTCTTTCAAGTTGTTAAGGATGGAATTTTGAATGATTTTTACTATCTATGAAATACTAATTGAATATCATAATTCAAATTGTCTAGTCTTTAGTTACCTCAATAACAATCCTACTCGGCATTAGTATAGCAAAAACAAAATAATGCAAAGCTTTTGCATCAATAGTCATATCTAAAGCAGCAAAAATTCACTAGTTTCTCCTCTGCCTTTTTCCATTGAACATGAGATTCAAGCCTAGTGAAGAAATTAAGAATTTCACCAAATCTCAATGTTCATTCTAAGTGTTTTTGTACTCGTCAAATTCTACCCCTTAAGCATATAAAAATTCATCAAATCTAAATGTACATTTACTGCAGTGATGTGTTTGGGTCCGGCATAAAGTTGAAATTAGGGTGCCTCAAAAAAAAGATTCTATTTAAGCCCACATTGAGCTGGTAGTTCATAAACACCTGAGTTGTAGATATAAGAATATTGCCTCTACAGCTGATCCATATAATGATAGAATTAGTTAGCCATTTCTTGTTGACACCTTAGCCCCTTATTTGCAGTCCTTTGCAAGCTAGACAACTACTCTCAACTCATTCACACCTCAAAAATAGTTTTAAGTGTTCTCATTCTGGATCTAGAACCAGTTGTGGGTGTAGTGGGACTCTCCTTAGGCTTAAAAGATAATCCGTTATAAAATAGAATTTTTCTCCAAGTCAAAGCATAATTAAAAAATAAGTGCTCCTCAGAAGGATCTCCTAAAACTTCTACCTAAACACAGTTAATAAATCAAAGATGGGTACCGAAAACCTATATTAGTGCTTCTTTCAAGTTGTTAAGGCTAGAATTTTGAATGATTTTTACCATCTATGAAATACTAGTTGAATACCATAATTCAAATTGTCTCATTTTAGCTACGCCAATAATAATCTTACTCGGCATTAGTTTAGCAAAAAAAAATAATGCAAAGCTTTTGCATCAATAGTCTTATCTAAAGCGGTAAAAATTCACTAGTTTCTCTTCTGTCCTTATTCCATTAAACATGAGATTCAAGCCTAGTGAAGAAATTAATTATTTCACCAAATCTAGATGTCCATTATAAGTGGTTGTGTACTCGTCAAAATTCTACCCCTTAAGCATATAAACATTATTAGCAGTCACATTGTCAAAGGCCCACTCTCCTCTTGCAGAAGCCTTAAAGTTCTAGTCTTCCTTATAATGGCTGAGAGCTCTTAACTACAGGTACTATGATTCTGTTTCATTTTTTGCCTAAATTTTGTAACAAGGTTGTTCATTTTTGTGCTCAGCAAGCCATGCATGTGGATAGCTCATGTGCCCTCCACTATTATAAAGTAGGATAAGTCTTTTTTGTAAATGCCTAAGGGCACATATTAGTACAGAATATTGTTTTTGTTAGTAATGTGAAATGCAACTTTTCAGAGTTTATAATAATGCAAAGCTTTTGCATCAATAGTCTTATCTAAAGCGATAAAAATTCACTGGCTTCTCTTCTGTCTTTTTCCATTAAACATGAGATTCAAGCCTAGTGAAGAAATTAAGAATTTCACCAAAGCTAGATGTCCATTATAAGTGGTTGTGTACTCGTCAAAATTCTACCCCTTAAGCATATAAGCATTATTAGTAGTCACATTATCAAAGGCCCACTTTCCTCTTGCAAAGCCTTAAAGTTCTAGTCTTCCTTGTAATGGCTGAGAGCTCTCTAACTACATGTACTACGATTCTGTTTCACTTTTTGCCTAAATTTTGTAACAAGGCGGTTCATTTTTGTGCTCGCCCCCCCCCCCCCCCCCCCCCCACCCCACCCTTTTGACAGTATGCCCTCAACTCTCCTTTCTAGACTAACGAAACCCTTCTCCGGAATAAGATTTTTATCACTAATAAACCTCTCCTTCACCTCACTACTCACAAACATCCTAGAGTCAAAAGATCATTCAATCTTTTTTTTTCATCATCGTGATCTTAATAAACGTCTATATTTTTCTAAAAAGAGAGAAAGGAAGTACATTAACCTAGATCTTAGTCCTATAGAATGTTTCCCCGCTGAGACAACTCTATGCTCTTCGGTCACATTATGAATAAAAAATGTAAATCAACCGGTGGCCTATATATGATACTCTGTAGCATCGTAAAGCCAAATGGTAAAAAGATGCAGCGCAAAGTTTTCAGGCTTATAGCTATTGCGGTGCTAAACCAAAGAGCCTAGGTGTCGCTAGTCCATAAAGCCAAGGTGCTAAATCCTGGTGGTCAAAATGGTCAAAAAGAAGTCAGTGTCATAGATTCATCAATAATTTCAAAAATTTTAATTAAACTAATCAAAAAAATGATGAAACTAATGGAGCAGCATGACGCTATGCTTAAGATTCTGATGAAAATAAATATTGACACAACTTTGTCAACTTTAAATCTTTTGACCAGACCGGTGCTACGACAATAAAGAAAGTGTTGAGGAGATTTGACTCAAGAAAGTCAAAGTCAACAAAATAATAATTACAATACAAAAATCACAAATACAAACAATATAGGTTTTTCAAACCAACATCAAGACATTAATAAACAAAAGTTGTAGAGCTATATATCATGCGTTGCAAAGCTAAAAAGCAAACACTATGGCACTACCGACCATTACATACAATACATGTGAAGGAATACTTACCACCAGCACGAAATACATAACATTTGGCATTGCAGCGCCAAACCATGAGTGTATGCTTGCTTCAATCTGCAATCCATAATCGATTTTTTCATATTTTCACACAAACTATAAAACACACACAACAATATATCAAGTCAATGGTTGCCTCCCAAATAGCCTTTATTTATAGTCCTCCGCCTGACTATGCCAAATTCTATGTAAGATGAACTAAACTGGTAGAAATTTTGAATTAAAAAGCATTTCTTGTCCAGGTACAAATTACTTTTTAACGAGCATATGATTATACACACCATTGGATTTGGCATAACTTGAGCGAGCACCATAATTTGATGATCTCGGACAATTTGATGCACCGAAGGATGAATAGTTCGAGTAGAAATTACTCTTCGTAAATATAGATCCCATCATTTAGGAATGTGATGGGGAACTTGTCTTCCTTCAAAAACTAGACAAGATTGGCATTATCGTGAATGCAAGTCATCTTGAACAAACTCGCCCTATGATGGGAGACCTTAGATGGCTCCTTGAAGTTTTATTTGCTAAAAAGCCTACCATTTATCTTGAAAGCCTTCAACAATTTAACATGAGAAGATGGACAAATATGTAAGGAGAGAAAGGCAAGAAGGTTAAAGAGGAAAGCTCTAAGAATCCCACAAAGAGACAAATGACAAAAGTGACCATGGTAGAATGGCTTTGATATTTATAAAACAGCCTCAAACCATCATTGATATATCTGTTGAACGGCATTTAAGGAATTTTGATTGCAAACATCACCATTAAATGCCAAAGAAAAATAATCATTACCACACTGTTCAAAAGATTAAAACTCCTTGATACCTTATGAAACAGCTTAACATGAATAATAAGACTGACTCGTCAACTAAGTCCCAGGAGGACTCAACAACTGAAAGACAAATTCATCGACTAGATTCAAAGTACAAACCCGCCAAGGATAAGGCAAGCTAATTTCCAAGAGGACTCAACAATTGAAAGACAAATTCATCAATTAGATTCAAAGTACAAACCCGCCAGGGATAAGGCATGCTTTCCTACCAACCAGAGAGGGTATTATCCACAAAGTTCAAGGACTCAATCAACACTAATGCCAAACTTTTGGATTGATCCAACTAAAGGCTATCCAACTCACACTCGAAGAAGCCACCAAACAAGCACTAGCTACTCTTCCATATCCAACAGCATACAAGTAGTTCAAATTAAAGTTGTACTCAGGGCACTTCCTTCTATTTTTTATATTATCACGCATTTATTATATGAAAAACTCATTATGTAACTTTCCATAATGCTCAAAACCTCATATTCCTATCTATAAATATAAGTTTATAGTGAGAGATAAAGATTCACAACTTTTGCCTTGTACCATAACACTTAGTTGATTAGTGGACATTCCTCTCTCTTTCTCTATTTTCCATCTGCTTTCATATTTTTTTCCCAATGTGTTAGCAAGGCTTTGGCATAAATCCACAAACAAAACGAAGTCCAACACCTATCCTCCAACTTTGAGATGAAGTGACTAAGTACTGCTACTCACCCTATTATTTATTGCATATCCTTGGCCATTTTTGGGGAAGAAGTATACAAGATTGCCTCCATTTTATCCAAGTTCATATATGCTTTCTAGGGTGAGAAGAAACCACAAAAACTTCCTTGATCTAGCTACAAACATAGTATTTAGGAGATTGAGATGTCAATAATATTTCTTCAGTGTAGTGAATATTGCCTTGAAGTCCAAAATATCTGCTAAAGAGGCTTGTTTTTCACCAGCAACTCATCCACATACACCTTCACATTCATCCCATTTTGGACTTGGAACACATGATCCATTATTTGTTGCTACATAACACTAGCATTCTTCACGCATCAATTTTAAGGAGTGGATAGTCATCCTTTAGAAAAGCCCAAGTTCAGGTTGTGATTTCTACCCACAACTTCTATTATTTTTATACACATCCTCAGGTTGTCAGTCGACTGCTAGAGATCTTATAAAGTTATTGTACTTCTTTTATCAATTTGGACTCAATGTGCTTATGAATCTCCAACCTAATGGATCTAGCTAGGCTTATAGTTATCTTTATTATATTCTATTTGATGAATCGAGCCTTCTTCCTTACATTTAGACTGTAGTGAGCAACATTAACCTTCATTCAAAGCATTTCAACAGTCATCCAACAAATACTTCAATGTTGTCTCAAATAGCTTGAACCAATCAGCTTTTGTATTCAGAGCTAAGAGAGACAATAATTCAGAAAGTACGCCCCAAAACACCCTTAGAGGGGTTGAATTCTCCTATGGCTTCTAAGGTTAGTAATACCCCAATCCTATCACTTCTAGCTACAACACTTCTTGTACATTTTCAATGGCTTTAAGATACCAAACCCTTAATGCATCAAGTTTACACCCACTGTTATTTATAGTCATACAATGAAAAATTAACTGCAACATTATAGATAGAGATCAATATTTTGAAATGTTCAGATGCAGCCACCCAAAAATGGAATTATAAGTAATGTTTGGGGGTGATGCATCTACTAAGATGAAGTCCACCATAGTAGTGGATTGAAATTCTCCACATGTGCTGGGCAGAGTAATCATACCTTCCTTTCTCCTTTTTCCTACAGAAAATTTGAAGTATGGGCATACAACAGTAGTAAATAACAGCTGCCAATTTCTTGAGCACTTCCTTGAAAGTGATTTTAACCAAATTTCTAATATCAATCAAAATGCTTTATATATGATGAATATTCATTTGTTGGTCTATCTACTTCAACAAAAGTTATGAGCTTGACTTTAAAAAAATGTGCATTATAGTTAGTCATTGAGTTTCCTTCACCCGATCAAAGTTATTTATGGTTGACATATTGAGATGCTTCTACTCTTGCACTTCCAGGAATGGTCGGTACCAGTCCTTCATCCATCTATAGGCATCTTGTCTGTTCTTTTTTTGGAGTCAACCATAACAATTATTTTTAACTTTGCCACCATCAATTCCTCTACCAAATTTCTCAAATGTTGGTAATCCTTTGTATCATGTCCATAGCCTTTGCAATACACAATGCTTGGTATTGTCTCACAGGTTTATTTGTTATTATGGGTGCCAAGCACTTGAAAAAAATTGTTATTTTGCATGGCCTCCACAGCTCAACTATAAATATACACAAGTGGGTAATCGTCGATTAAAGTGTTTTATCTACATGGTATTGCCGAGCAGAGGTTGTACTCCATTTTGAATGGTAGATGGGTTATTGATCCTTATTGGCCTTGCAAGTTGATGATCCCACAACTAGAAGTATGGGTGGTTCTGAATCTGTGTTGGTTGAATTCATTAGCTTCTGGAGTGCCCTTTATCATCATCTGAATGTTGTTGGATGCCAGCCCTACTTGAGGGACGCTTAAGAAACACGAGCTAGAGGATCTGACCACACTATTACATTCTTCAGCAGTGATATCACTATCAACAACTTCTTGTAATTCAACCAACATCTTCAGCAACCGGAGGCTAGGAGCATGTCAAAGTAACACTGCCGTTGCCGGTCCCAAGCCCGGATGTGAAAAGTGGAGGGTTGCGTTAGGTAGTCGACAGCCAGCGTAAAACTTGTCGAAAAAAAATCATGACATGAATCCTTTTGATCATCGTGTAGAGCTACAGGCGTGCCCCTGGAAGCCGACGCGTACCAGATGGCCCGAATACAAGTGGAAAGTGTGCAAGCGGCCGCTACACGGCGCTCGGCGTATATGTCGGCAAGTTAGCGGTTCCCACATCACTGACGGATGCGTAAAGAAGTTATCCATACGATACTAAGACAGGATAGTGATTCGAATATGAGTACTCTCAACTGTAGAATTAATGGAATTGGTCGATATTATGATCCATAGTAAAGATAAATATCCTATGTATTCAAGAAACTAAATGCGTTGAGAAAAGCCAAGGAAATCGATAACTTAGTGCTTTAAACTAGCAGTATTCTGCAAAGAATGCATGTAGAACTGAAGAGATAATTCATAGATAAAAGTTTGAAAAGATAACGTTGTTAAAATTAATGTAGTCGGAGATGAATTATAACACTCTAAGATTATTATCGATACCAAGATTTTTAATATTATAAGTCTTATCTTTCGCTTCAAGTTGTTTAGATATGACTTCAAAGATAAATTCTGAACGATTTGAAGACTAATACACTCGATCACTTTAAGAAAAAATTTTATCGGAGGAGATTTAAATGGACATGCTCAGTAGAGTTAGTAGAAGATTTCGAAATATTCAATGGTGCTTACAGTTATGGAGCGATTAATGAAGCAACGTAGAAGCATTTTAGATTTTCATTTAGCAGTATGATACGATTATTACTAATACTTTATTCAAGAAAGAGATGAAGATCTTATTACTTATAAGAATTGGATCTAATAAAACACAAATCGATTATTTTACATGTAGAAGAAGAGATCGTCTAGATTAGAAGGATTGTAAGGCTTATTCCAAGTGAAGTAATTAAGTACCTAACATCGATTATTGGCTTAGATTTTAAGATGAAGAATTGTAAAATAAAGAATACTAGGATTCAACATCGTAGAATAAGATGGAAGCACTTAAAAACACATGAAATAAAATTATTTTTATGAAGTAAAATTCAAGATTTAAATATTCGGGATGCTCCAGTGAAGACGCGAATGTTATGTGGAAAAAATGAATATCTTATTAAACATGTTGCTTAAAGATGTACTTTGGAGAATCGAAAGAAAAGTTTCATAAATAAAAATAATTGGTGGTGGAATAATAATGTGAAGAAAAGATAAAATATAAGCAAGTTATGTTATAAAAATCGGCTTAAACGTAAAGCATAGAGAATTGGAAAAATATAAAATGGCACTGCAGGAAGTTAGAAAGAATGACCGATGCTTAAAAATTTACTTAAAGTGATCTTTATAACACGTTAGATACTCAAGCGAAGGTGAAAAATATATGTATAACTAAATTAAACAAAGCAGAAAGAAAGAAAGATTTAACTCAAGAAATTAGCATTAAAGATTTAAAATCAAAGCAGCTTTTCTAAAAAGATATTCAACATAGCGGGTGAGTTATTTCGATAAACTTTTAATGATGCTTGAAAGTACGATCGACCTTAGTGATATTAATATCGTTAATAATAATAAAACTTTTCACTTTTACCGTCGCATTAAGAAAAAGAAGTTAATGAGGCTTTAAAGAAAACCAAGTGGAAAGCTCGTAGGACTCAGCGATATCCCAATCGAAGTGTGGAAATGTTTTAAGTGATTTTGGGGTTTCGCTTACTAAACTTTTTAATATTATTTTAAAAACAAAAAAGATGCTCGAGGAGTGGAGAAAGAGCATTTTGGTCCCCATTTTTAAGAATAAAGGAGATGCACAAGAGTGTGCAGAATTATAGAGGAATTAAATTGATGCTGTCATATCTGTAAAGTTATGGGAGAGGGTAATCGAACATAGGCTAAGACGTATTACGAAGATTTCTCATAATCAATTTGGATTTATGCCGGGCAGTCTACTATGGAAGCTATACATTTATTAAGAGGTTTGATGGAGAGGTACGGAGATAATAAGGAGGATCTACATTTCGATTTTTATCGATTTAGAAAAAGCTTACGATAAGGTTCCTAGTAGATGTTCTTTGGAGAGTCCTCGAGAAGAAAGGTGTTGATTTGACTTATATTCAAGTCATTAAAGATATGTATGCTAGAGTTGTTACATGTGTTCGAACTCGAAGGAGAGATTGACGACGTATTTTACTATTTCGTTGGTTTACATCAAGGATCGGCTTTAAGCCCATATCTTTTTGCTTTATTTATGGATGGTCTTACTTGGCATTTACAAGAGGATGTACCTCGGTGTATGCTTTTTGCCGATGATATCCTCCTGGTGGATAAGACAAGAGAAAAAGTCCAGGAAAACTCGAATTATGGAGGTCTACATTGGAGTCTAAAGGTCTTCGTTTGAGTAGAACTAAAACCGAATACATGGAATGTAATTTTAGTAATAGTAGGTCCAGTGACGAAGTGTAACTTTGGGTGATCAAATTATTAAAAGGTGTGAACGATTTAGATATCTTGGGTCCATTGTTCAAAGCGATGGTGATATAGATGGGGATGTTAATAGTAGAATTCGAGTTGGTTGGTTGAAGTGGAGGAATGCGTCCGACCTATTGTGTGATAGAAAAGTACCGCTAGGATCGAAAGGAAAATTTTATAAGATGGTGGTGAGACCTTCAATGCTCTATGGTGCTCGAATGTCGGCCTTTAAAAGAGAAGCATAATGTTAAGTTAAGTGTTGTCGAGATGAGAATGATTAGATGGATGAGTGGCTTTACACTTAGAGACAAAATGCGAAATGAATATATCCGTAATAGGATTGGAGTTGCACCAGTTGTCGGATAAAATTAGAGAGAGTCGCCTTAGATGGTTTGGTCACATTAAACGTCGACCAACTCGATGATCCGATTAGGAGAGTAGATGTTTTAAATACAACTTATGTTAAGAAAGGCAGAGGGAGACCTAGGAAAACTTGGGCTTATTGCATAAAAAATGATCTTAATCTATTAGAATTAAACGAAAATTTGACACTAAATAGGACGCAATGGAGAAAAAGGATTCATGTAGCCGACCCCACTTAGTGGGATTAAGGCTTTGTTGTTGTTGTTGTTGTACAAAGTGTAAAGTAAGCAGCATACGTGACCGTAAGTTCTGGAACCTTGACTTTTGGCATCTCTCGTTGAAAGCTCGCAATGAAATTCCTAAGGAACTCAAATGTTTGTTTCCTCATCTTCAAAAGAGCATGTCAATTCTTCGAGGGACATTGGATAAAGTTGTATTAGATAAACATCCTCTCAGGAAAGAAAGTGATAACTCTCAGTGAGAGATTTGAAAACCACCAAAAGTGTGGTTCTTTAAAGCTGGCTAAAAATATGTGGCATTTCAAAGTGTAACTAATATCAAGAAACAAGGAAGGTAACCCAAAGTAGGCTGCATTATCAGCCAGGTTAGTTCTTCCTTTGTATGACTTTAGGTCTTACATTTTGAACTTTATCTGGCTTCTACAATCTCCCTACATAATGCATCATCAGCCATGTCAATTCTACAACCTGATCAATTCATCTTTCAATAGATCCAAAGTAGTAAGTCTTGCCCACGGTATGCATAAATGTTAACACTTTAGCATTTGAGGACAAACTTCATAAAATTGAATCCAAAGACTCTTTTAGTGTTTTACCCCGGGACAACACTAAGAGCCCACTTCAAAAATTTCTAAATCATTTGCATGATTCTCTCTTCTATATTTGTAAGTTGTTTAATGATCATGAATTTTTAGACATTTAGATTCAAGAATTTTGCTTTGTTTTGTTGCTCTATTTCTTGTAGTGGTTGATTTTTACCTTACCATAAATCCATGCTCACTATACCTGAAAGAATATTGAATCCCAATATATCTATAATAATACCCAAACCATATTTCTAAGACCAACAATATATAAGCCAAACTCTAAGTAAAAAAAGAAAAAATATGAGGGAAAAGATAAATAAAGAGAAACTTAAATTGTTTTGGTCTTCACGTCGAGAACTTATAGTTTTTTTTATCTTCTTGTAAATATAACCTATTAACCCTATATTTATCGAGTTTAGAGAAAGATACATGTTAATCTGGTAAAAAACAAATAAAGAAATATATTATATAATTATAATAGATATGTGAACATATTGATCAGAATCCAATAAATGCGTACGAGCAAGTACTTCAACGGTTTTGCCAACTAAATAGATGGAGTTGCCATGTTTGAATCCATAGGTTTATTCTGAGTCCTAGACAAGTGTCTTTGAAGCTAAACAGGTATCCTTTGACCTTGGAGAGTGCTCTGTAAGCTAGACTAGTGTCCACCAAGCTTGGGCAAGTGATCTTCGAGTTTAGGCAAGTGACTTCGAGAGTCATGTATCATGATTTCTAGCAATTTTGCCTGTTCATCTAAGTTTTACCCTGAATTACATATTGGGTATAAAACATGCGACTGCTACAGCTTTTTGCATTAAAAAGATGTCAAAATAATGATTTTGTAAAAAAACAATGAATTCCTTTACCAACAAGATTGTTCAGGAAAACATGACAAGTATAATGAATCTGCACAAAAAAAAGGGGCAGCCTCCAATAAGCACTTTCGTGAATTCAACTTGCCATATAAGAAATAAAAACAACATGCACACACGAAATAACAGCCTTGCCCATTCCACTAAAATTTCATTATATGAAAGACGAGAAGAGCCTCAAACACGCCCAGCAATGCCCCGGCAATCACATCAAGCACAAAATGCCTGCCAAGCAACACACGGGAAGCAGAGGTGGCAGCCGACCAAACCCAAGCGCAAACAAACACAAGAAAAAGGTCCCCCGGCTCACCTCCAAAGTAGCCATGGACCCAACGGTGGGAGTCAAGGCCAACTCGAAAGTGGTCCGCACAGTAATTGAGGAAGGAAGCGATGAAGAAAACCCTGGATGAGTGGCCGCTCGGGAAGGACCAGTGGTCGACGGCGAAAGTGAGATGCATACCTTTGTTGTAGACGGGACGAGGACGGCGAACAAGGTGCTTAATGAGTCCGACGAGGAGAAGGTCGAGAAAGGAGCCAAGGATGAGGCCGAGAAGAATCGGAGAACGTGAAGAAAAGTAGTAGAGGGAGATCGGTATCGGGAACCAGAAACGGCCATCGCCGGAGATTTCTAGGACTTTGAGGAGCCATCGGGGTGTGGGAAGGCAGACTTTGTGGATCCAGAGGGAGAATGCTATGTCGAGATCGATTAGGGGGCGAAGAAGAGAGGTAGCTGATATTGTTTTGGTCGACGTCGCAGCCGCGTCGAAGGAGCACGCTGGGGATTCGGCGGGCATTGTTCGGCCTTACCTAGCACTATGAGAACCGTTAAATGTCTTCTGGAAATTGCAGGGATTGGGGGTGTGAGTCAAACCGATTCCTGATTCCTGAGCCGACGTGAGCTCTAGCTCAATGTGCATTCAAGTTAAGTTTGTAAGCCAGGTTATTTAAAAAATATTAATATAAAATATTCATAAAATATATTAAATTTGAAATATTTATCTTTAAATTATTAAAAATAATATTTTATATTTTATTAAGTGATTTCTTATTATTTCTGTCCTAATTACTTATTTTATTTTTCATGTTATCATAACACTACTTTAAATTAATATTAATTTTTCTCTTTTATAATAAACAAGTTGACTCTTAAGTCAGCTTGTAGACTCATGCTCGAGCCTCGAACTCGATAAAATTAATCAAACTCAAGCTCAAGCTCAAGCTGAAGGTAGCTCAAGCTCGACTCGACTCATTTACACCTCCAGATAGAATTGAATCTTTTATAATTTAGAAGATACAAATTACATAAGTGATAAATTTTATCTATTTATATAAGACTACATTATTTGAAAATTTACCTACATGCCACACCGTTATTATGTATTATACATCTAAATCTAAAGCTTTATACTTATAATTATAATATTGTCGTGAAACAATAAATGAAAAGGAGTATTTAACTTTTGAAAAATTGGTAAAATTGATACTTATGATATTAAAAATCGAGTATTATTTATGTAAATATGAAAGCTTGGGTGCTAGGTATATAAAAACATAAGAATTGTGGGGCATCTAGGTAAATGGCCTTTTTTTTTTAATGTCATACATTTGTATTTATGTATGCAATAATCATTATTAATTATTAAAATTTTACAAAATAATAGAATTTTATTATGAATCTTAATATTTTGGTTTTATAAAAATAAAATGGATTGAGTGACACGATGCTGATGGGTAGTGTTACGGCATTGCACACAAAAATAGGCTTGGGCACTCTGACGCTCAAAAAGGTGCTACGACGGCGTTAAATCAACTCTAAATATTGTTCCAGTACTGCAAGTGTACATCAAGAATATGTTTGCACAAATCCTAATGAGACACAATGGATCACGCGAAGAGGATTGGTGTTCAGACATTCATCATGATATCAGTCAACCCATAGAGCTGACCGAGTGAAATACTGACCGACCCAATGAACTTCATACGACACGCAACACTTTCAATCAATAACTACCATTACAAAGATGAATAGTTGCCAGGAGAAAAGTCCTTCAATGTAGACACATTGACCGGAGGCGGGTTGTCTATCAGATTACTGTGATACACCCTCGCCTAATGGAATAATCATACCCAATGAACTGTGTCTTCGCAATTGGTCCCCTTAGAAAAGGCAACTGAAGACCATTGATTGGTCGAAGATCACCAAGTTGGTTGAATGACGCTAGGCTGACTGAATGAATATGAAATGACCGAGCCAAACAGTTACGAATAAGAAAAGGTGTCAAGGGCGGTAGCAGATGTAGAACGATGCCAACCACGGTTATAGGGCCAAACACGTATTATTCAGTTACAAATATGTAATTGTGTAATGGCTTATAAATTATGGTAATGTTTTTATTAAATGAGAGACATTCATGTATTTTTTTATACCCTACCTATGACTTACAGACAAAAGTGTCATTCTTACTAAGATGGGGATCCCAAAAAATATCTAAAAAACTAAGCGTTATTTGTATTTTATTTCTATTTCTTTTTATTCGAGATACACTTTATTCCTTGGGGGTGATCCACAAGGTAATTTAGAATCCAACATCTTAAAAGGTACGGTGAGCATGGAATCATGCCTTCAACAAGACTAGGAGCTTGTCAGGGTGAAGGAACACATAAAGAAGAAGCCTCCCATGTGGAGTCCATTTAGGAATTTGTTCAACAGCAAATCCGAGGTCTCCATGATCGGATGGCAAGTCAAATTGTAGAGCTGGTCCAATTGGTGCTTGAAGGAAGGGTGTAGCCTCTCCTGCAACTTGATCCACCAACCCTTAAGCACCCCAAGCTCAACAGATGGCCCAAGCTGTCGAGCGAGTAGAAGAGCCCCAATACCAGGACAGTGACATGTCCGCACCAAAGGGAGAATCACAACTAAGAGCAATAGATACCTACCGTTGGATGGAGAATGTGTTTGTCTGGCAAATTGTGGAAGCCAGGGCACCGAAGAATTTTAAGGTTCCCTTTTTGGAACCGTACAAGGGTCAGAGCGACCATGCTCGTGTCTTAGAGAAAACCCTAGGTTAAGAAGCTCGTGTGTGGCCAAATCCCTAGCAAAGTCAAGCGTATTTTCGCGCAAGCCTTTGTCCCAATCCTAGCGGGACGGAATCCCAATTTCTCACGGTTTTGGTGCTTTCAACCTTCCTTTGAGGGGTTGGAATAGTTGGATCTTAAAGAAAGCTTTGTAACTAGTCCATTCTACACGATCATAGAAGAGTTGTAGAACAAAAAAAGCTTTGTTGTTGGTCTGTCCTACAAATGGTGAAGGACTTCTCCAATGAGAATCGGAGAATGAAGCTCTCCACATTCCTCGCCAAAGCCGGAGGCAGCTATGCCGCATATTCAAGAGCTAAATCCTAGGCTCCTATGTGAGTATGTTAGGGTGAGCATGGTTAGCTATTGTGCATGATAATTACATTACATTGTATGTTTTGATGTGATGTATATTGGATGAATCATTTTGCATATTGCACTTAAGTTCTACCAGCCGCTCCGGCATGATCAACCTTTCTTATGTTCTGAACAACCACCCCGGCCCGGTCGACCGACCAATTTGGTCAGACTGGTTGCCCTGGTCTGGTCAATCGATCACTTTGGTCCGACTGGGCACCCCGACCCAGTTGACCAATCACTTTGGTTCAGTCGACCACCTTAGCCTGACCAAGCCCGTTGGCTACGTTGCCAGGGTTGACCACCACAGTCAACCCAGTGGTTGAACAACCAACTTCATTTACATAGTGTATGTTTAATATGTGCATTAGTATTTCTTACATAATATTTTGTATAGTCATTATTACATGCTTGAGTTGCATTTTGAATATTCATTCATTCACTCACCCCACTTGTGTGACTCTCTCTAGTGAGAGTCAACATTCGCTTGAGTTAATCCATCTGCGGTATACTCATTCTTTTGGGCTAATGCCTCTACAACATGCCCGTACTTTTCGAGCCAATGCCTTCCCGGTATGCTCACCACTTAAGTCAATGTCGTTTGCAGTACACTCATTCATTTCTTCGGATTGCTGCCTCTATAGCACGCCCACTCTTCCAGGTTACTGCAACCACGGCATACCCATCTTTTGGGTCGCAGCTTTCACGATACGCCTACCCTTCTACGTCACTGCCTCCATGACATACCAATCTTTTGGGCTGCTGCCTTTACGCACCCATTCTTTTGGATCGCTGCCTCTACGGCACACTCATTCTTTCGATTCGTTGCCTCTACGGCACCCTCACCCTTTCAGTTCACTGCCTCCACGACACACTTATTTTCGGGTCGTTGCCTCCACGGCATGTCCACCCTTTCGAGTCATTGCCTCCACTATACATCCATTCATTTGGGCCACTGCCACGACGGCATACCCATCTTTCGGGTCGCTGCATCTAAGAATCGCTACATCCACGGCACACCTACCCTTCTGGGACACTGCCTTCACGGCATACCCATCTTTTGGGCCACTGCCTTCATGACACACCCATTCTTTCGGGTCGCTGTCTCCATGGCACACCCATTCTTTAGGGCCCTACCTCCACAATTGGTTCATCTTTTCGGGTCACTGCCTCCACAACACACTCATTTTTTGGGTCGCTGCCTCCACAGCATGCCCACTCTTCCGGGTCACTGCCTCCACAGCATGCCCACTCTTCCGGGTCACTGCCTCCAATGCACACCCACTAATTTGAGCCACTCCACGACATGCCCATCCTTTTAAGTCAATGCCTCCACGATCACATATCCTTTCAGGATGCTGCCTCCACAACACGCCCACCCTTCCAGGTCCCTGCCTCCATGACGCACCCACCTTCGAGCCACTACCTCCACGACACGCCCACCTTGTCGGGTTGTTGCCTTCACGACATGTCAACTCTTTCAGGTCATTGCCTTCACAACACGCTCATTCTATGGGTCACTGCCTCCACGCACACCCACCCTTTCGAGTCACTGGCTCCATGGCGCACCAATTCTTCGGTCCAATGCTTCCATGGCACGCCCACCCTTTCGGGTCACTGGCTCCATGGCACACCAATTCTTCAGGTCAATGCCTCCACGGCACGCCCATCTATTCAAGTCACTACCTCCGTGGCACATCAATTCTTTTGGCCAATTCCTTCACAGCACACCCACTCTTTTGGGTCACAACCTCTACGACACACCCATTCCTTTGGCCCGCTGCCTCTACGGCATGCCCGCTTTTGAGTCACTGCTTCCATGGCCCACACCTCACCGGTATTATCATATGATTGTCGCATTTGCATTTGCATGCGAGCATGGATGGCAAGTCAGACTCGATAGAAGAGTGATCCCCTTGTTGGTCGTGATGTCTTAAAGAGCATTATTTGTCAAGTAGGTCCGAGTGAGAAATGAGATTTATCGCATCGGGATTGGCACGAGTATGACTGTACTAAGAATCCAATGGATATAACTCGTATCACAATGCATGTTACAGGTCTGCATTTCATGACTTGTTTTAAAACTAAATATATATATTTTTTGACTTATTACATCCGCCATAATTTTAAATTATGCATGTAGCAAACTTCGTTACATATAACACCAACCCTTTTTCAAAATCTATCTTAGGTAACACTCTTTAGATCCCTTGGATCTTTAGGACGGGCTGGTGTGGTGACCCCGTCAAAGTCATACATACCCAGATACTTATCATGAGCACTTAGATGCTAGCTAGGACACCATTTTGTTAGATGGTGTGCTAGGCTAAGGACTAGGATGCTAGCTAGTCATTTTTTATGTCCTAACTATAGTTATATGTTGGTTTGGTTGCCTT
The DNA here is from genome assembly GCA_022702705.1 of Papilionanthe hookeriana x Papilionanthe teres. Classification (NCBI taxonomy): domain Eukaryota; kingdom Viridiplantae; phylum Streptophyta; class Magnoliopsida; order Asparagales; family Orchidaceae; genus Papilionanthe; species Papilionanthe hookeriana x Papilionanthe teres. Next base: position 63,374,194 of record CM040428.1, on the reverse strand, counting down.
GTCAGACATTACCTTTTGTGGTTTTTGGTGTGCTTGCATGCTTGATATGCATGGTAGTATATTATGACATTCTTCTACAGGGGAACATGTTATATATATGCATACACAAAGGTACAAAAAAAGGGGGAGCAATGTAATTATTATTACCAACTTTTCTGCAGGCGCTGCTTAGCTCCCCCACTAGGCATGGCTAAGTCACGTTGCATGCTTGTTTGGATTTCTCGATGGCATTATTTTCGTGCAGGTCGAGTCTTTTTTTTATTTTTCCTAATGTACCTTTTAGATTCCTAGGAAGAGTCTGTATTAGAAATAAGGTACGGGCACAGGTTCTGAGGTGCCAGATAGATGTAACCGTGTGACGGCGCTAGGAGCTGTTTACTCATGTCTTGTACCTTAATCTTAAATTTTATTTATGTATAGAATTAAACTAGGAATATATATGTAGAGTTTGACCGCATTTTTCTTTTCTGAGATATATCACCTACCTAACGACATCGGTCTTTTATTATTTCATATTTGACTTGTTTTCTTGCTTTTCTTGCATGTTTGCATGCTTAAATTAATTTCTCTGTTTCTTTCTGGTTTATCTGGGATGATGCAAAATTTACAATTTATGTTCTAAAATTGTAATTTTTTTTTTTACAAAAATCATATAAAGAAAGATTGGGATAATCAAAATATTAGAATTAAAATTGTCAGGGCTTTCAAAAACCTGTTTTTACTTTCCTTCGTGGCCTTCGGTCCAATTTTAAATTGAGTTACAAAGCTTGGCCTTCACCCAAATCATATAAAAGGGCCTCCACAATATCTAAGTGTCGCTCTAAATAACTGCATCATTTGCATATCCCGAGGAGAAGCCCCCATGTTTCTCTAACCTGACTGATCCAACATAGATTTCTACTTATGTGGTTGTTTAGTGTGCATAGAGTGTTAGAAGACTCCAAGATCGAGATGGGTGTAAGTCCTTTATTGGGAGTGTTTCCAGCTTTGTAGTTGAACCTCTCTTTTTTTCCTTTCTAGCGGAATCCTTGCCACTTTGGTGGGTATAAGTCCCACCTCTTGAAACTCCACCTGATAGTCATATGATAGAGTTTCGTTACTTTGATCTTAGGGCTATTTGGGTCCCCATGGATGACGCAATTCATGGATTGCTGACTAGAGATTTCAGGACATATTAATTTGACTACATTCACGACCAGGTAGACTTATGGTCCTAGTAGCTTAGGATGATGGGTCTGTGGTACCCTGACTCGGCTACCTTTATCTTCTAGGGATTACTCATCGCTTCTTTTGACTACCTCTATTGAATCTTAGACTTAGTTCAACTTAAACCCTCTTGGGTCTAACCTAATTTAGACATAACTTCAACAAGAATCACCTTTAGGTCTAACCTAACTTAGATCTAATCAACTTGAAATCGTCTTAAGTCTAATTAGCTTAGACTAGTCAATTGGAACTTTCCCTAGGTCTAATCTAGCCTGGACCTAATCTAAGCACAACCTGACTTAGACTTAAGTTCTCTTGAGTCAAACTTAACTTTGACTCAATTCAATTGAACTTCTGAGTTAACCCAACCTAGCTCAGGTCAATTGAATTTCTGGGTCAACCCGACCTAACTCGGGTTAACCCAATTCAATTGAACTTTTGAGTCAACTTGACCTAACTCGAGTTAAACAAATTCAATTGAACCCCTGAGTCAACCTACCTAACTCTACTTAAACCAATTTAATTGAACTTCCGGGCCAACCCGATCTAACTCGGGTTAACTAATTCAATTGAACTTCTGGGTCAACCCGACCTGACTCGGGTTAACCCAATTCAATTGAACTTCCGATCCAGCCCAACCAAACTTGGGTTGACCCAATTAAATTGAGCCTCTGAGTCAACCCAACCAAACTTGGCCTGATTTGTCCTCTACCCTTATGGCTCGAATATGCTTTGATGTATTAGGATTCCCCATTAGGATGATTCAATTAGTTCTCAAGCTCCGTATGTTGATGAGTATGTTACCCATGTGGGACCACAAGAAGTAATTAACCAAGTGGAATATCTCCTCTTGAGAGCACTCTGAACCCCACAACAGACACTCATACTTGAATCTTTGGTTGTGGGGTTGTTTACGTGGGTATTCTTTCGTGGATATTGATCCAAGGAGCTTTCGTCTGATCTTTTTTAGAAGGACATACTTGACCTATCCTTGCGAGATTTATCACACATATGATCTCCACATTCTTTCTCTTGTTTTTTGTCTTTGTCGTATGTTCTTCTTTCCTAGTTCCTCTCTTCTTATGATCATTCACATGATCTGGAAGAGATTTATTTGAAAAAGGAAAGTATATAATGATGGACAAATTGACAAATCATTTAAAAATAAAAAATATAAAGGCACGAAAACAATGCTAGTATCCCTTTACTCCATCATATCGCCAACACTACTACATCATGTTTTATCTCTAGATACAAGTGTTGTAATATGGAATACCCTAGCCAAGTGAATAAAATCAACAAACCATTCGAGGGTGACACAAATTAGAAATGAACTACACCCTATCATCATGAAATATGACACGATGAATTAATACCTTGCCCAAATCAAATCTATTGTGAATTAGCTATGACACTAACGGCATTGTCCTCTACATCTGGAAATGTCCTACCACCTCCTTAACCAATCCTTCATAACCACCACCAAGACTAGATTAGATCCAATATACCATGATGATCTCTACTCACTTCTCTGCAGTTAAAAAAAAAAACTTAAAGTAGAAATAATCAAATATCAATGTATTTTCATTTAATTCTAATAAATTAAGATCATTTTTTATACAATAAGCCCAAGTCTTCCTAGGTATACCTCTGCCTTTCTTAACATAAGTCGAATCTAAAACATCTACTCTCCTAATCGTATCATCAGATGGTCGACGTTTAATGTGACCAAACCATCTAAGACAACTCTCTCTAATTTTGTCTGTCACCGGAGCTACACCAACCCTATTACGGATATATTCATTTCGCATTTTTGTCTCTCTAATTTCGTTAATATCCCACAAAACAATTTATTTTTGGGAGGTAAATGAGACATTCAAAACCAAATTTCATCCCAATGGATCTATAGCTCGAGACAAAACACACCTCATTACTCAGAGGTACACACAAGAATCTGGAATGAACTATGAGAAAACCTTTATTACAGTTGCCACGTCCAAAATTCAGGCTTTTCTTCAAGTGGCTTCCCATTATGACTGGCCAATAACATGACTATCTATTTCCAATGCATTTCTTCATGGCAAACTCAACGGTATAATTTGCATGGCACAATGTCCATGATATATGACACATAACACCTAAATTATGTATGTTGACAATAAAAAGCCATATATGGACTGAATAGGGCACCAATGCAATTGTACCCAACTTTCCCAAGATACCTCAAAGAATAAGGCTTAATTCTCAGCTCAGTTGATCCCTCCCTTCTCATGTTAACATTCTCTTTTCATGAGATGATGCCTTCTTCATTCAACATCTTACTCAAAAACTTCATAATCACTTCAATCTCAGAGAATAGGGTCATATCTTCACCATCCTCATCCAATTTCAGCATACTCCACAATGCAACTTCCTACTTAAAGCTCTTGCCTACTTGAACTACATCACAGAGCTGGCCTACTAGACTAAAAGCTAGTATATGCGCCTATATTCACAAAATTTACCATTGACCCTCCACTCTCCCTCCCTTATCTGCGTCACACTATTGACTACTAGCAGATTCAACCCAGTAGTTAACACTCTCACATGTTTAGATATTGCTTTCGCCCACAATAAAAATATACAAACATACATAAAATCCTCTTCACCAACACTACCAAATATTCAATGAGTGCTTAAATACCTCAAAGGCAACCCCACTCATGGTCTCTTAGTAGTCGAAGGGGATTTTACCTTAAAAGTTTTTTTGGAGTCGAATTGGGCCAGCAATGAGACTGATTACAAGTTCACCATTGCTTATTGATTTCTCCTTATCCATACACGCATTCTCTAGCGAGTTCAGAGAAAAAGATCATCACATGCACCTTGACTAAAGACAAATATTGCACACTAGCAACAAAAACCATGAAACTTTTATGGCTACATCGTTTCCTCCAAGGCCTGGACTCCCCATGGCTCATCCAACATCGCACCTATACAACACCTCCACGATCGCCATAGCCAATGACCTATATTCATGGGTCACGCGAAACATATAAAGATAAATTTTCACTTTATTTGGGACCACTTTACCTTGAAAACATTATTGATTCGTTGTAAAACCATAGAGCGTCAAATTGCTAATATACTCACCAAAAGCATATTGACCCTCACATTCCACAAGTTACTTGGAAAACTCAATTACTAGGAAAACTCAAGCTTCATCCTCTCGAATCCTAAGTTTGAGGGGGCTTAACAACATATGTATAAATAACAAATAACATATGAAAACCCTGATTGTTCACTATTCTTATATCCTAACTGTCTCAATAAATAACGAACACACGTCACATCCCATACTCATATTTAAAATTCTACATATAAATCTATTCTCTAAGTATTTTGGATATATACATAGGTGAACACATATCATTCTATACCATTGTTTCTTCCTGTTTATTTTCATGATTCATTGTTTAGCTTATAATTCTCAACAGATTCACAATCTAGTCAATTGGTAAATCAAACGCCTAGGCTCAATAAAGATAAATTTAATAAGCAATAATGATTTGATCTAACAAAAATCATGACCATACGACATAGAGTGAGATCAGTGGGTCATTAGTTAGCCGAGATGATAATATATACTAAATTTATAAGACCTAATCACATATTTTATAATTTATCGCTCTTCATTATCAAAAAATTAAGGCCAGATCAATTTAGGATTTGAAACTCCTAAAAATGAACAAAAAGAACTCATTAGTAGGAAGTGATGATGAAGTACTAAAAAAGACATTTCATACCACCCTCTAGCTTGGCCGATAGAACACTTTTTTTTTTTGGGGAAAGGTGAGATAGAACACATTTTTTTTTTGGGAAAGGTGAACACAAAGGGCGATATGAGTGATTCAAACCCGAGATTTCACGGTGAGAAACTACAACCTCAGCACTATGTTGCGTGTAAATGCGCCCTATAGTCTTTCAATATGCAGATTTTGACCCTTCTAATAAAAGGTAATGAAACACATCATGACATTCATATTCCAGAAAATGTGGCAAGCAGTTCGTTGAACGGTGAAAAAAAGTTATAAATCACATATTCTCTTTTCATGCTACAATAGCTAATAATGTCTGTACAAGCACGTCTCTAAATAACAATGCAAGACGACAGGACAAAACAGTAACCAGCATGGATTTCAGTCTGGCATTTCAATACCTTAATGACTTGTTTCAGAAAAGTGGCACTGCTACCTTCAGGTTCAAATCCTGGATCACTTTTATGAATTCTTCAACTGACCTCTTAGAATTTTTGAGAAAACTAGCAGATTCATACACATGCCTAACCGGGATCACTTTTAACGAATTCTCAGCTAGCCTTAAAGACTCGTTATTGGTTATTGTGGTTCCCTAATAAAACCCTTATTACGAACATTCGCAGACCAGAAAGAATGCAAAGCTTCAGTTTATTTGAAGCCCTGAATACAGTCTTGACCTTCGACCTTGAACTGCCACAAACCAATTCACCCTTGCATTTCTGGATTCAGTTCTCCTGAGCTTGTGCCCAATATTATGCATACCTTCACAAATTTCATGCCTAGCTAGGGATGCTAGCCCTGGTAAGGTCTCATTCTGGAAATCTCGGAGTCCCTTTCCTCTTCACAGCCTAAGCCCATTCACATTCTTCTCTCTTTCAGTCCGATTCAGTGGTTCAGAAATACTGAGGCCATGTTCAGTTTGAACCTCAGATAACTGGAGGGCCTCACACCCAAAAGATGAACGCAGGGGTTGATTGTTCCCACTGTTATAATCAACTTCTCGTTGATGATCTATAGGGAAGGAGGGCCTTTCAGAGGAAGGACACATGAGAGCCTCGGCTGCTGCTGCAATGGTCAAATCCTGTTCTATGCTTGGTTTTTCCATGGAAGATCCATTATTTTGGGAAGAACTTAGCTGAGTGGTTACAGAATCATTAGTTTTGGAAAGTTTGTCAGGTTCCTCAACTATTTTGTCCTGTGACATTGACATTGTGTTTCTAGTTCTGCTAGCAGAATTGCATCTGGTTGGGAACTTTCTGGAAAGTGCATAGCGTTGAGCTACATCTTGAGCAAAGCCATGACTTGATAAACTCTCTTCTTCAGTTCCATCATAACTGCCTAATTCGTTAACCGAATCTTGAATTAAAAATTGTGGCAGATTGTTACTGTTGCTGGAAGTTACGTTTGAATCCTGTCTCTTGCTATCACTTCGTACCGTAGATAGCAGTTTATCAGATGAAAAATCTAAATCCAGTTTCGATTGATCACATGAGTTTATTGAGGAAAAGGACACATCGTTTACATTAATAAAAGCTCAGTTACCGGTAGATCCTTTCGCAGGCTTTCCACAGAAATCTACTTGAAACTGGCAAGAAAAACCCATAATCTTATTAGAACCTACCTTGATGTCGGTGTCACCTTTATCTTTTGTAGCGTCCAGAATCAGCTCAAATTGCGGTGATCTAAAAGGTTTTGAAGCTTGGTCATGGCAACTCAAGCAATCGGCTTGATTATCAGATCTAGCTTTTGTAATAGAATTGGATGACACTGGCTCGGGTATAAATGAAGCTTCTACCTGGTTGCTTTGATTATGCTTAAGAATTCCATCATGTGCAACAGAAGAAAAAATTTGTATATTAACATCTTCCGAAGGATCGTTAAGAGCAAGAGAACACTCATCTTCAGGAGGTAGATTAAGGTCAATAAGCACTGGTTTATCTTGTATAATTCCTGAACGATCAACAAAAGTAGCAACGCATGAGTCACAATGTTCTAAATAATTGTTGATCTGTAGGCGCAATTAATGAAATATCTAACTGCTGTTATGCATGACCATTAACTCCATTGCCATATTGCAGTTTGAGAAAAAGGTATGCAAACTACATGAATCTATGGCCATCAAAGCTTAAAAAATATTCTATTTGTGGAGAAGGTATGTACTAATTAAGGATCATCACCACCAACTTTTGGCGCCATAGCTTTTTCTATGAAGTAGTTAATAAATCTTTCGAATAATTTCCGATCGCTAAGAGGATGACAAATTACTAAAAGAATAGTATTGTAATACCAACATCTGAAAATAAAAAGATATTTAAAAGTACAATAAATATAGAGTCAAATTTATAAGTTATAGAATGAAATTTATGAGAAAAAGCACCCAAATAAGGACTTTCAAAAATTAAGTCAGCGTCAAGGCATTAAATTGTTTTCATGACATGAAAATAGATAATAAAAGTGATTTTTTGTTCACAGAATCGATGATAAGGTGTATGAAAGAAAGAATAATCTTACGGTTTTTATTGACCTTAAGAAGCATAAATTTAGTATCATATTAAAGAAAGAATGGGTGTACCAATAGTATGTTGAAATCATTTAAAGTATTCAGCACTGCCGAACAAGTTTTAATTGTATTAGGATTACAACAAGAAACAAAAAAAGACCATTTTTTTTAATCTTTGCAAAGGATGTTTAAAGTAAAGAGATAGAAAATGCAAGTGTGCTTGCGCGCGCATACATATATGTATATATATATATATATATATATATATAGATATATATATATATATTAAACATTGGTCGGAGACTATGATATAAGCCCCTAACCATACATATGTATGTATGTAAATACATATGTATGTATCTATACACACACACACACACACATATATATATATACTTGAATTAATATAACCAATTGTAAATAATATGAAATTTGGGCGTCATGGAAATCAGTATTGTTAAGAAATAAAAGTAATATTTAGGCATCATAGATTGAAATATTTTAAATCAATTATAAAAAAAATAGAGATATTGTTAAGAATAATACTTCTAGAGTTAAAGCTCCGTGATTATAATAATGTGGTGGTTCAGAGCATTATGCAATCATAGAATATCATAAAGACCTAACATAATATTCATAAAAAAATCAGCCGACCATATTGAATTGTAACTCTAGTTTTGAGTAAGAAAATAATCATCCATAGAAAAGCTAAGTTTGACAAAAATGAGAATAATAAAGTAGATATATGGTAAAACTTGAAAGGATATAATTGAAGCGTAATAAAAGTGCATGGGTGCTGAGAATATAAAATATTCATGATAAAAATAGGGAAACTGATTTGAACATGAATAACAAATAATATAAAAATATGCCATTAGATGAGAACAGTGCTAAAGAATTTGAGAAACAAAGGAATAGACCTAACGTAACATGGATTGAAATAGTTCAGAAAGATTGACATCAATTAAAATTAACATCTCATTCCACAAGAGATAAGAACAAATGAAAAAAAAAATTCATAAAGCATATCCAATAATGATGATGATCGTCATCACCATTAACATGAGTCTTAAACAAATTATTAAGTGCATCCAAAAAGAAAATGAAATAGTGAGGAAAAAAGTGGAAGTTATAGTGGGCAAGTTTTAAAGATTGGCAATTTAAATGCCATACATGAAAGATACTCTTACAATTTCAAATTTTCATGGCAAAAAAAGCTTTTCATTTCCTATATGCTACATTTGATTTGTGAAGCTTTTAAACTTCATCCAGAAAAATCTAGAATCATCACCACAATGGTGCCATTCTTATCTTTCTAGTTAAAACAAATAAATATCATGGTTTTTCGTTTTTTTTCTCTCCATATTTGCTTTAGAAGCATCCTAATTTTACAGTACAATCATTTACCAAACTATCACCAATTTATTTGTTAGTTTCAGGATAACAGTTTGAAATGAAATAGAGATATCCCCTTATGAAATAACTACAATAAACCTATCAGCACAGGGAAGTTATCAAACTCCACTTATCTTCATCACTATTCATAATTGCACATTTCTTTATATCCAAATTTGGTGAGGTAAGAAAATTCTTAGACTTATCAGTTCATGGGTATTCTCCGCAGGCCAAAATCCCTAGGTAAGGAATAGTCTTATCTCTACTCAGAGGCTAAAAAGACTACTCCCTGCAAGAGAGCTAAATCTCCCAGGAGAAGGACAGTCCAAACCAGATAGTAGATGAAAAAGATTACTCCTTGTAAGAGGTGAGAAAATGTCAGAACTCGATATGAATAACATCTAGCTTCGCCCAATTAGAAGTCAGGATATAAGCATAAATTAGTTCAGAGCACATTTTGTGATCTCCGAGAATACACAACGAACTGGATCCAGAAAAATGATAAGTTGCTAAAAACTATCGAAGCATATTGCCGCTTGCATCAATAAGCGATGATGCAAAAATTAAATTTCTTCCATTCTCTTATTCTTCTCACAACAACTTGTCAAAAGAATAAAAGAACTGGAGAACTAAATGTGCACCAAAAATCAGCCTACATTGGCTAAAGCCCAAGTCTAACAGACTTCATGGGGCCTGTTAGCCAAATTATCCAGAAAATATGACAAACCTCAGAGTGTCACGCAGAGGTTACCTGACATCCTTACCACTTGTGTGCCAGCTATCATACACTAGCTGCCATGCTGACCTGCCAAACTGACTTGGCAAATTGGCTCACCAATCTGGTCTGCTTTTTCCTTCTAACAAACTAACAACTAGCCAAGCTCGCCTCATTGACAATCCTCAAAACTATTAGAAACCAAAGTAGAAAGCGACATCAAGGATGGACATATCTCACATCTTCATTTTTGAGCCACCTGACATACGCATCACAGTCTTTTCATCAAGACATCGTGGACAGATTTTGTACGACCCGACTCGTATTATAATATTTTCTTCAACAAGTACAAAGTGAGGGAAAAAGAGAATGGAGATGGGATCGACTATACGGGCCATTTTCTTGAAACGATGACTTCGTGGCTCTCACAGAACTTTTCTCGACCCCCTCTTCTCGTTAGATTATATTCTCCACTCCACTAGAGGATTAAAAAATAGAACACATAATTCAATCACGGAGAACACATCCATTCTATTCCTCCACCTTCCACAGGTCTTTCTCAAATTGTATGAACTCACAAACGGAACCCAATGTCCTAAAAGGATTCAACTGTATGTTCGTATACGTACATAAATATGTATGTATGTATGTATGTATGTATGTATCATACATATAGATATATATAGACACACACACATAAATATGCATGTGTTTGTATGGGTGTCTGTGTCTGTGTGCGGGCTCGCTTTCTAACATCAATTTTATTGGAAAAATGTTCTGATATTTCTTTTATAAAATATTAGTTTTAGTCTAGATAGTTATATGAGCATGTAGGAAGTTAAAAGTGAATAATCCCAAAAATAAAGCTTTGAAACCAAAGTATATAGCATAAAGACCACAACAAACTGAGTTTTAGAATTAGGCTAAGTCATATATGATAGATGTTCAGCAGCCCTTTTCTTCTCAGTTATGTTTCTTTCTATGATGTATTGTGGACAAAGCGACATCTATATTATTATTTGGTTATTTTCCTTTAATTGCTTGTTTGTTTACTGGGGTCTTCTTTAGAAATACTCTTTTCTTATTAGGTTTGTTTAATTATTGGATTTGTATATACGTTAGGCTCCTGGAACATTATTTTATTTATTTATATAATTAAACAACTAATTGATCTAAAATCAAACATAGGAAAAGACTTTCTTTATAAAACATTAATTGAATGGCTCCCAAAGCCAATTTTCTTTTAAAAAATTGATCTCTAGACTCTTTAATGGACCTTAGGTGTGCAGTTAGCATTCGAATTACTTGCTTTGTCCATCGAAAATATGCTTCTTCAAGCCAGTAAAAATCTCAAGCCGAGACATGCATATACATAGCCTAGTGAGTCAGCAAACAAGATTTATCTTTTTTTATAATTCATGTTGGTCAAGGTAACTAAATAAACATTATGGATATGCATATCTTCTCCATTCATAGTTAGGCTGTCTAAGCTTTAGTCATGAGGTTAGATGTCTCATTGTCTATATAGCACACCTGCCCTAGCTTACATTTGCATAGAGACTGACAACATTATTTTGTGTGACTAGGTGGGTAAGTTGACAATCCATGCATAACGGAAAGTCCATAACATGGGCATCCTTAAGCGAAATTGGGGCTAAATTATGTCTCATCATTGTGTTTACATTAGTCTGAAGTCGTTTGACGCACTCAATATATTAATCCACTCAAAATTCAAAGTTTGAGAACGGCTTTGTTCTTACAATATTTTAGTTCAAGTGAGCTTTCATTCATCAAGAGATTATACAAACCTCATATCTGCATCACATGAAAAACATCCCCTCACATGCTTAACTACCATGCAAGAAATGTTTTCTTGCACTCATCATTATGTGTTAGAATGTGTTATACAAATAACTACTTGAGCCTTTAATTTGCCAATATAAGGAATCCACATACAGAAAAACCAATAGTGCCAAACTCTAAAGAAAAATGAGTATAACATTCTTAATTGAGAATCTTCCTAGGCTCCTCATCCAAGATGTAATTAATCATGGGGGCTTGCACCCTTAAAATAAGATAAACCATATTTGGTATTACATATTGAGTAGGATAAATTCGACTTATATGTTGCCGAGATGAGAATGATTAGGTGGATGAATGGCTTTACACTTAGAGACAAAATGCGAAATGAATATATCTGTGATAGAGTTGGTGTAGCTCCAATGATAGAAAAAATTGGAGAGAGACGTCTTAGATGGTTTGGTCACATTAAACGCCGACCATCTGATGATCCGATTAGAAGAGTAGATGTTTTAAATTCAACTTATGTTAAGGAAGACAAAGGTAGACCAAGGAAGACTTGGGCATATTGTATAAAAAAATGATCTTAATTTATTAAAATTGAATGAAAATATAACACTAAATAGAACGCAATGGAGAAAAAGGATTCATGTAGCCAACCCCGCTTAGAAGGATAAAGGTTTTGTTCGCTATTGTCGTTGTATATTAAGTAGGATAAATCTCTCATTCATTTGAATAAAATAAATATTTGTTTTTCAAGTTTGTAGATTTAATCATCTACTATCCTTTAGGGTAATATAGTTTTATTTCTATGGAATACTTCAAAGACAAATGTAGGTGGACAAATTTGCATTATATTGACTCTGATGCCAGAGCATAATGGTTCATAATCGTTAATGTCTTTCAAGATAGTGCAATCTAATGAAGTTTTCTCCCTCTAACTTTGGATGTTCGTACCCTTTTCTTTTTGAGTGCTTCATTGTATTTGGTACTCTTATCTTTAGAATAGGTTCCTTTCCTTCCATCATTTATTGCTATTCTATTTTCTCATTCGTCGCCATTTATACCTATGACTTCATTCATATCATTCATTGTAATTCAAGGTTGATAATTTCTTAGTCCCTGTTGATCATTAGCTCAGCTCCTTTCGGTTGTCAATCTTTGAGACTTTTCCGTGAGATTTGGTTCTTAATGAACAACCTCATTTTGACAACTATCATGCCCCTTTATCTCTCCTTAGGGAAAGAAGTTTTTATAAATTTACTCAGCACATTATGTACACAGCATTCTAATGCCTCCTTTTCACCCCTTTGATTAAATGAATATAATTCAACCTCTCTCATGAATTTTGTATTTCATTTCACAAAGGCATCCCTTGGCATCATATCGACGTGATATTTGTTTATTTGCCTCTCCTTAGAGAGGAATGTCCTGTTATAGTTGTAGTAAGCACTTAACTTCTTTAAGGGGTCAATCACAAGGCCTATCTTTTACCCCTTGTAATAAATGGCTATGCAGTCCATCATCTCTCATGAACTCCAATTATTACGCCACGAAGGCCTTCTTATCACCATGGAACTAGTGATTTTTGCTCCTTGCTTCCCACTACTCAGTGTTATTTTTTCACTATCATTGTGTTGGACAATGTCCATTTTAGCCTAATTTTATATTATGGAGATTTTGAGTAGTCTCTATCCGTTAAAGCCTTAGGCAACTTATTTCTATTGAGCCCTGGTGACAAGTTAGGAATATGGCCTTATGGCATCCTATTTTTACTTTTGAGAATATTTTTCTTTAATAGGTTACTTTCCCTTCATTATTGGTATTCTTGATCATATATTCTTCTTACAATTTTCTCTGAGAACAAGTGGCTCAAAGCTAGCCTGTGGGCTCTCCCAAGAGAACCAACCTATGGATATAGCGATGCACACTCCCCCATGAGGTTTAAGCATCTCACAAATGTGGGATGAACATTTAAAGGGGTCTCCATAGGGTCCACATTCGTATCCACATGTATGTTATTGACTTCACTTTTGATGCTACTAGACCATCCATATATGCTGCCTTTGAACTAATGTTAGTATGAGCTGGTTGAGCATCATGTCTACTACGTATAAGTTCATGTTATAAAAAATTTGAATCATGGGTAGTTTCATTAGTCTCCTCTTGTCCTATTCACCTTTTGATATACTTTGAAGTTTACCTATTATTAGAGATAACAATAACATATGATTTTGTTTCTATTTACACACTTCTATTTACTGGTCCTCTCCTACGAGATCGTATGTGCCAAAATGGTTCTCTATTTTTTATTTAATGAGATGTCGTAGGGAAAGTCAAATCATCCTAACTAGTTTGGGCTTTTTCACCATGAGCCGTGACTAGGATATCAAAACCCAAATTCTAATTTCATGTTGGGTAAGTATTCTCATTTAATGTTGCTCTTTCTCATCCTAAAAGGATAGGGGCCTCTGATCCCATTCTAACAGTTGATCTATGTTAGCTTGAGTCGGGTTTGGGATGTCAAAATCCAAAATCTTTTTATCTTCAATTCATCAGTTTTATGCAATATTCTTCATTGTGTGTGTGTGTGCGCGCGCGTGTGTATATATATATTAGAAGACAAAGTTCACTAACCTCATTTCACCCAATTGGCCTCACCCACCTTGAGCCATGTCTGAGATATCAAAACCCAAATCCCTCATTTCACCCACCATAACCTCACCCACTGTGTGTATATATATATATTGTAAGACAAGGTTCACTAACCTCATTTCACCCAATTGGCCTCACCCACCTTGAGCCATGTCTGAGATATCAAAACCCAAATCCCTCTAACATACTAAACCAAAATTCACTTTTATCTCTTGTTATTCTTTCTCGTCGCAGAAGGACGAGGTCCCTTGACCATTTTAATCGAGTTAAACTCTTCTACATTGAGTCGGGTCTAGAATATTGAAACCCAAATCCATCCTTATTAATTGTTTAGTATGTTAATGCATTGCTCCTCACCATAGAAGAACATAGTCCATTGACCAATTCTACCCAACCAGTTGGAGTTTTTTAATCATTGAGCCAAGTCTATTGTAACATAATTCAAAATCTTTATACTAGTGATGCTATATTATGGTTTCATCATTTATGTTATCCATTGGGCACCACACTAAAGGCAACTCATGAATATAGTAATGTGTCCAATATCATGTGGTTTCATCACCTTAGAAATAATAGATGTCATTGAGGTTAACACGACGAGATAAAAAAGAAAAAGGCTCTTATATTTTTAATTCCAAATTCCATCTCCTTGATAATGGGTTGTACAAGTGTCACTTGAATTCCAACCTATGTCACTATGCTCTAAGAAAAGAAGAAAAAAAGAGACAAACACAAAAAATAAAGATGAGGATATACTATAAAAAGAATATGAAAGAAGAGGATAATTTCTTTTCATATTAAATCAAGGGTGGAAGTGAAATCTACATGATCTTATTGTTATTAATTACAGTGTAGGCCTTCTTCTCATATTGAACTTATTTTGTGATCATTCCAATCAAGTCCCTCATCCCCCAACACTAGCAATATGATTCGCTTTGTGGAGTTATTCTCTTACTTAAGAGAGTTGCCTTCACTTCTTTATTGGGCTAGAAAGATACTAACACAACACGGGCGCATTTCTAAATTTAAGAAAGGATGCATTAAAGAAAATGTTAGAAGCAAAAATAAAACAATAAGCATACAAAATGTATGCAAAATAATAAAAAAAAAGTATACAAAATGATTACAAAGTTGATAATAAGAAAACAAAAAGCAATAAAAGATGTCTTTCCTTACTAAAATTTAAATTCAGAGGATATTTCCACCAAATTTTATTAAGAGGTTATTTGGGTTTTGAAAATAAATATAATATAATAAAAATGTGGTGTAAAGGTAATAAAATATATTTGGACTACTTTAAAGTTATTTGGTATGAAAAAAGAAAAATAATGTATAATACGTGATTAGCGCTTAGCAACAACAATCGAGAAGGTGCGTACAGCGACGGGCAAGAGGCAACGGTCAGGCCACCCTCTAAGATTCGCTTTCTCGATGTCTTTCTCTCTCTCTGTCTATCTCTCCCTCTCTGTGGCTTAGATTTTGCTCGGGCCACCTTCTCTGATTCATTTTATCTCTCTCTATCTCTTTGTCTCACCTCTATCTCTCGCATTTACTTTCAAGCTACCGTCCTAAATCCCAAGCTTCACACAGCACTGCCAATCTGACAAGCTCTCCCTTCTTCAAGCATGTAGCAACTCAGTGGCAGACTTTCTTACAATCACACGAGACCAATTGACCGCCAGCTGTCCCAAGCCGCCATTCAGCCTCTTTGCCAGAACACTCGCAGGTTCTCTCAGTCTCTCGTTTCTTGCAAAAACCGTAGCTAGCTACCTCATTCTCATCAATTACCGCTGTATAGCCCTCAATATCTAGCCACCTCTTGCTTGAAAACAACCCACATCTCCTTTTTTTGTAATTCACACGTCTGAGATAGCTATTGTCTTCGCTGTCAACATAGGTTGCCTAGCCAAACCTCCTTTCTAAAACAAAAAGTAAAAAAAAAAAACTCCCTACCTCGCCTTTCCTTCAAGCCGACGTCTCCATCTTGACCCACTCCTAGCAGAGTCTCCTGTACCATACGTGGAACCTAAGTTTCATGAACAATATATTTCTTGGGAATGAATGATTAATCCTGAATCCTAAACATTTTTTTCTTTCTCATCCACCAATTTAAAGAGGTTACCCTTTGATTTCGAGCAGGTTTCTTTTATATTTAGTCTTAATTCAAATCAATGGTTTTTCTAGTTTTGAATACAATCTTTATAAAATTTTGTGGACAATCTAGGCTCCAGGAATGTGAAGTGCTAGCTTGCTAGTGGCAATTTTCAAACCGTGTACTCATATATACATTTGTGTGTGGTGTTATAAAAATGATTTTCATATTAATTCATTTTTTTCTGTAGAACTTTAAACATCGTAAGCCAGCCATTCAATGAAATGTCACCAGCAAATTGATTTAATGGTTTTTTTCATATTAAAGGTGCGTCAAATAATGCTTGAGGTGTTTCTCTTCAGCATATATTTCATTAAATGGATAAGGAAAAAGAAACTTTAGCCTCTAGTTTTTGATAGAATAGAACGCTTTAAGCTTGGCCTTACATATTAACTTTTTAACCAACTATTCCCATACATGGTTTTTGTATTTGTCATAATGGTTCAATGTGGTCATGCATGTCTTCATTTTATCATGATATCAAGCACATTGTATAACATGATAGCTTTAACATATTAATTTGCATTTTTCATGATTCTCAAGAAAGATTTATGTGGTTAGCTAGTATTATTTTATGCACTAATTTTGACATATAATTTGCAGCATATAACATGTTCATGATTAATTGCATTCAGTATCTAAACCATTATGTTGATACAGGTTTCTTCTAATATGTTACTTGCAAGGGATTTGTGGCAAGTCAATTCCCCCAATCTCTGAGGTTGATTATCGGTATGAGTGTGTACAAGTGCCTCGATTTAGTTGTTCCAGTCCGTCATAATATCTATTGAGATATAATTTTAATTTTATTACCCTACTCTTTTTTTTTTGCAACAATGGATGCACATATTATACTCATATTGTTTTACTTTTTCACTCATACTTATGTTCAGTAGGTCGAAACCCCACCAGGCACTCCATCACGTGGAGAGAATGACTCTGCTTTTAGACCAAGTGGGGTCATGTTTCATCAAAATTTATTTGCGCTTATGTGATTTAAACTCCAGTGATTAAAATCAGCACTTGTGCTCTGGGCCACAGACTCATTGAGTCCTTTGATCGTCAATTCACAAGCGACCTATGTTGTGCCATATTCATGACATCCACCAACACATATGCAAGCTTCAGACATTTAGATATTTCTAAATTGCATCAAAATATCACAAAAAATACTGAAAGTGATTAAATGTCGAATCTCAAAAGGCTTAACCGTACCTTTAAAACTCATAAAATTCAAGTTTTAAAAGACACCTAGCTTAGCCATTAAACACTCTTGACTATAGCTTTCCTTAGTTATAAATGCCTTATTTCATTTTCGTTATTAGCCTAGTCTTAGGTAACACTAATCCTTGGCTCGTGGTTTGCCTCAAATAACGTCATATAATATTTGAGTTGCTGCCCTACAATTTTGTGATACAACGCTAACATTACCTTTAGATGAACCTATGTGGATTAAAGATCATTACGTAGGCTAGTGCTATCATTTCTACATTGCCTAACAAGACTGCTCACCCCCTAGATCTTAGCCCAATCAACCAAACACAGGAGATTTTGTAGTTACTATGGCTTTTGACCAACCAATGAAGAGCTATAGGTGATCCCAGAAGCCTATGAGTTTCCTTAAAAAACTATTCAACATAGCCATAGAACCCCTTAATAAATCACAAGCAAATCGACCATTTCACTAAGCCAACTTAGTGGAACCATCCTATCTCTAGCTTTAGCGTTAGCTTAGTTAATTTTATGCAACACAATTTCCTTTCCAACCTACTCTATGTAATCCCTGCATAGTTTGGCAACCGGTCCTAAATAGTGTTAGAGAGCCTAAGTTCACTTAGTGACTAGGATGGTCTCGGGTGAACTTCTTTTATCAACTGAATTGCATGAGCCACAGTAGGACAAGCTAAGTTTATTCTCAAGGTCTCTTCTTAAATTGATAAAACTTGAGACATAGAAAAACCGAAGATATTTGAAGTAGGATCAAGCACATTCCTTAGTAGAAGATTCATTTACATTTTAAACTATGTCTTATGGAGTCGAGAATAAATCACCATCCACTCCTTAAGCACCTTTTACACCACCTCTAGCCTTAGATCTAGGATTTAAGACTAAGAGGTGATCATCTCATCCTCTTGTCTTTTAAAATATTAGAGTTATACCATCTAGGGCCTAAGTTTCAGGACCTTGTTAATGGCATATCTCATCTCAAGGTGAGTTGTGTTTAAAGTTGTGTTCTTCATAGTATTTTAATAATGAAGCATCAAAATAATTAGAGACGTACTAAACTAATATAAATCCTGAATAACTTAAAATGTGAACCACCCATCATTTCATAAATTCACACATCACCCGATCAAGCTTACAACTTGAACAACATAAACTTAATTACAATGACACGCTTATTAGTTTAGTACACACGAGATGTTGTGATAGGCATACACTTAGATATCCTAAGGCTAAGGAATAGTGTAAATTTTCTTTTTTTTTTTTTTTTTGCATGATTTTACATGATATGATTTGTTGTTGTGATATAATGTTGCGGGAAAATACCCTTAGTAACTAAGATGAATAATTTTTTGCAAGTGGCCATGCCAAAAAAAATAAAAAACAATTAAATTTTATTATAAATATAGAGATTTTGTTTGCAAGTCTTGCTATGCTAAGCTAAGACCTAAATAAGTAGGACCTATGGGTATATAAATATGCTTCCTAATATCTATTTTTTATGAAAAATATTGTAATTTTTTAAAATGTTCTTTTACTCTAAAAGTTACGTAGAACTGTGAGATTTAGCAAGTAAATGAACTAGAATGATGAACCTCAAACTGAAGTTTTGGTGTATCAAAGAAAACTCACAAACTTAGTCATTGCTTTTGGCTGGGATGTATGTGTCAAATTTTCTTTTTCTTTTTTGGGATGTATTTTAAGCCTAATCAGACTAGGCGTTCATTTTATTACTTTTATTATTTTATTTTGATTTCTTATTTGTTTACAAGATGCTAGTTTAGAAATACATTTTTTAAATTTTATTTTTTGTGTTTGTTCTAGATTTGTGTCTACATCAGCCTTTTAGGGTGTTAATTTTTAAATTTTTACAATTAAACAACTATTTAATCAAAAAACAGCCATAGTAAAAGACTTTCTTTAAAAGAACTTAATTGTATGGTCCGGATTTGTGTCGACATCAGTTTTTTAGGATGTAAATTTTAATTTTCACAGTTAAAAAACTAAAAGTAACCATAGCAAAAGACTTTCTTTAAAATATTAATTGTATGGTTCCCAAATTCAATTTGTTAAAATAATTGATCTCCAGTCTCTCTAATGAACCCTAGATGTACAGTTAGTGTTTAAATGACTTGCCTTGAGTGCTCCTTTAAATCAGTAGAAATCTCAAAGTAGCACAAACATATGCATGGCCTAGTGTTTTAGATGCAAAATAACTAAATAAAAATTTTGCATATGCATATCGTGTTCATTCATAGTTGAGCCGCCAAGTCTCATTTCCTGTATATCACACCTATCCTATTCGGAAATTGCATATAGATCAATAAAATGTTTTTATACGATTAGGTGAGTCTAGCCGACAATTCATTCAATGCAGGATTGTAAATCTAGCTAATGAGCAGTTTTAGGACCAAGTGGTGCTAAGTTATAAGTTTCATTGCTGCATTTGCATTAATCTAGGTTGTAGGACATACTTGGTTAGTTTGTTACTCCACCCTTTAGATCTAGGTTTAAGGCTATCAATGTTCTTATAATGTTTCAATTCTCATTGTCAGATGAGCTTCAATTCTTCAGGAGGTTATAAGACCCGCATATCTACATCACAAGATGAGCTTCAATTCTTCAGGAGGTTATAAGACCCGCATATCTACATCACAAGATGACATCCCCTCACTTGCTCAGGTACCGTACATGATAAATTTTTTGGTACTCATCTTTGTGAGTTAGAATGTGTTATACCACACAAGTTGAGTGGCCGCTTGAGCATTTTTGTCATTGGAATAGTGAATACCAATTATAAAAACCAATATATGTCAAACCTAAAAAAATAGTAATATATCCTTAATCAAGAATGTTCTAGGGGACATCGCCCAAAATGTAATTAACAGCGGGGGCTTGCATCTGTGGGAAACTTAATTACCCATAATAAAATAAACCCACTTGATATTACATATTGAATAAAGAAGATCTATGGTTCATTCAAGTCACATATAACCATTTTTCTAGTCTATATAGTGAATCAAATGCAACACTTCGGGATAAAATGATATCATTTCTAAGGAGCCCCCCAAAGATAAACATATGTGTGACTAGTCTGACTTCAGCTGAGCCTCATGAGAGCATAAATACCTACAACCACTTTTGTTTCTCGGGTTGATAGAATCAAAATCTTTGTGACTCTCCTCCCTCCTTCAGGTAACATGAGTCTCAATAGAAGACCACAAAAAGATGATTTTGAGAAGGAGAAAAACATCTAATCATGTGGTTAAGAACACTGTCTAATCAATCATGACAAACATTAATTGAAGCACCCAGTGGCTCTAAAATGTACTCTAAAATGTTACACTAGAACTTGTTGAAAAGATTTTAGTTGAAAGAGAGAAGAACATTTGATCATGTGGTTAAGAACACGGTCTAATCAATCATGACAAACATTAATCTAAGCACCCAGTGGCTCTAAAATGTTAAACTAGAACATGTTGAAAAGATTTTATTTGAAAGGGAGAAGAATAGACTAAACATTAAACCCATTGAATATGGTTGTAAAGTTCACATATAGCATATTTAAAGATGATTCTATAGTGTGTGTATAGCATCTTTGAAGAGAATAACATAAAAAATCTAATGAATGACGATCAACGAGGCTAATCAGAAATACTTTGAATAAAGTTAATAATAAATTGATCTCTAAAGCATATACTGGTTGAATGCAAGGTAAGATGTACACTCGGTAAAGCAGAAATAACAGCAGTCAACCATTACATTCTATGCCTCAGTATTAATTGCAAACAAGAGCCATATATATAACATGCGTTATCTGAAAGAATTAAATAAGATAATCAAAATGACACTAGAAAAAGCACATAAAATGGTAGGTGAGAGAGGTAACAGAAAAATATGAACAGAATTTGGATTTAAAGTATGCATCCATTCCATTAATTCTATCTTTATTGTATACAAGCATTTTTCAAGATTTAAATATTAAGTTCGATCTTGTGCTATATAAGAAAACCCTAGAAACCAAAATTTCAAGTCATAATAGAACCCAGATCCTGCATCAGCTAAACATGTTGTATGTAATAACTAAACAGCTTTGAGCTTAAGATGCAATTTCTTTCTCACAAAGTGCCAAATACCGATCTGTCGAGGCAAACAGATCCTCTATAAATAACCAACATAGTATGTCAAGAGAGAAGACCACTAAAAAACTCACCAGCGAATGAAATGGCAGGCTTCTGGTCTTGCAATCTTCCATCCTGCCTCTCACCCAAATGAACCATAGATGGAATATGATGCATTTCATTGACAACAGTGCTTGAAGAAACCTGATCAGATAAAAGAGTTGGCTGTGACCCAAGCATGCCTTTATCTTTCTGTAGTGGAGCACTTAAGCCAAAGAAAACCTCATTTACCTTGTCATGGCATTCAAACTCTAGTTTAGCCTCCATATCAATCATCTCTTTGCAAGAAAAACTGCTAGCGGAACGGGGTATGACCTTTTCAGTAATCACCTCCTCAAAATCACAACCATTTTTTTCCTTTTCAGTACCAACAACAACATCATTGCCTTTTGAAACTTCAATCCCTGTATGACTGTATAGAAGATCTACACAGGAGCCCGTGACAAACTCATCAGGAGGAAGGTGATGGATGAAATTTATCACATGATTACTGAAGACTTCCGCATGTCTTCCCTTAAACTGTCAGGTGAAGCCGTATTATGAACCAGTAAAATTCAAATCCACCAAGAAAATGCTTAATCGGAAAATCCCTACATGAATATATCATTTATACCTCTCTGGCGCAGGACGACTCAGAGAACTCTTTCTTCACCTCTGTTAATCCCTTCCACTTGGTCATGGCCATCCGTGATGAGCTGCTCGGAGCGTGGGCATCAGACCATTGCCGGTGAAGCTCATGCATCAAGCTCTTCTGTGTCCAGTAAAGGCGACGGAGTTCCCGAACCTAAGCATAAGAAAAGCACAAGCGCTCAATTTCGGAATTAGTAACGTAAGATACCACGGCAAGAAGCATAAATTTTCAAACCTGATTCCTAAAAATAAGTTCATGCTGAAGCATTGCCTGCTTCAAGCTCTCCATCCCCGAGTACCCCATAGCCAAAAAATTCTGATTCAAATCGCCGGTCCTCAAAATCATCGGCTCGCCGCCACTAAAACTGTCATTCATGCTCGCACGTAGAATCTAAAACTAAAACTAAAACTAATTCCAATCATTCAACTCCGAGTCAGCAGAACGCGGCGCGTGTTAAATTTGAATCATCAAACCTTCATTAATGCACAGTAGAAAGCCATCATCGCATCCGCAGATGAAAAGAAAAGGGAAAGTCGTGACTACGAGAAGGAGGCTGGGGCAATGTCTCCGAGAGGCTAAAGACAAAAAGGACGGAGAAAGAGAGGAGGAGAAAGGAATCTGAGGAACTGGAAAGCATAAGTTTCAAGAAGTACATATTATGGAGGGAACGAGCTAATTCTCCTGGTTCTCTCATCTATCCTCTTTTTCCTCTTTTCTGTTGCCCAAAAAGAATTAAAAGGTAATCGAGAAGCACAAGACGACGAAGAACCGTTAACATGGCTTCCATTTATTAAAAAATGACGCATTTACTGGTTTGCCGCCACCAACCTTCTCAGACAAGGACCAAGGAGGAGACTCTTTTTTGTCCGTTTATGAAAATGCACCACATCTATTTATATAAACTGTATTTTGATAGTTCATGCATTTTTAAAATACTAAAAATAGTATTTTCACATCGTATTTGATGCGGTGGCAGTTTTTTTATTGTGATATATAGTTTTTCTAAAATAATAAAAAGCTTATAATAGCCACCGCACCTAACTTAACAGCAATTAATTTTAATCGCACTTATCAGCACATTATTCAATAAGCTGCAACTACCCCATACAAACCCTAACAAAGTGTAATTAACAGTCCTCTAGATTGTAAGGATCTATAATCTATATTATTAACATGTTTCTTTTAAGTATAACTTGCGAAATTTAGGTGATATTTGGCAATTCAAAAAGCCTTGAGAAGCTTTTTATTATGTTTGTAACTATTTGATGTAGGCCCTGTTGGATACAAATACATACAATATTACAGTATTTGATTCATATTATTATATTGCAATATCTTAATCATAAGTTTATTAAAAATAGAGTTGGAATGAGATCGAGATAATTTTTTAAATTTTTGCCTCACCTAACTCAGTTCCTTGAGATTTAAAATATACATCAAACTTTATGAGTGTAAGAATGCCCCTTCTAATTTTTAATAGATCACACAATATTATCTCTTTATCATAAGTTCACTCTTTGTAAATTGAAAATATTTTGCAAAAGCAAACCTATAAGAGTTGGGAAAATTATCCAAATGAGCTTATGAGGGCCTTTAAATATGTTGTTGTACAAAGAAGTGTCAAAATTGTGGCCAAAATATAAGAAAATTCTTAAGTCAATCAAAAGGCTTCGATATGACATGGCAATAGTGGCAAGCACTATAGAAAAAAATGTTAAAACCGATGGAAAAACAGAAGGCTTTTTAAATGTATAAATTTTTTTGCTAATTACTAATGGTTTTGTGAATGTTTATGTTTTTGGGTATTTGCTACGACGTAAATACAATATAGACCATCGCTTATCAACAGTATTTTGTTTTCTGACGGTTTTTAATTATAACCGACACAATAACCCATCGGTTATAAGCAAATATTAATTGACTACTATAATTCGTTGCTTATCTTTGAACCTGTCATCTGGTGGGGTTTTAACCGACGTATTTTATTATTAAGCAACATGAGTGGTTATTGGTAATAGTATTAAAAACCGACGCTATAAATCTGTTTATAGGCCGTCGGTACTAATCCTATATCCCACCCAAAATCACCTCCCTTCTAGTCTTGCCCTAATCTCTCCTGACCTCTCGTCTTCTCTACCCAAAGCCCTCGCCTCTTCCCGATACCCTCGCATGTCCCTCTTTGTTTCGTACAAAACCATTGCCTTTGTTTCCAAAACCCTCGCGATACAGTCGGAATAGGAGCTAGTTTGGAACACAGCAGTGGGATCGCGGCTTGCAGTAACCGGAAACTCCCATTTGTCTCCTCCTTCCATTCCTATGCTACCTGAAACAACCAATGAAAGTAACCTTTTATCTTTATTTTCATTTTGATTTTTGTTTACTTTGAAAAAAAAGTTTAGGTTTTAGGATTTAACAACTACGATGTTTGCCAAATATTTTCCTATTTCAGTTGGATTACATCAGAGATCGGCTTTTAGCACATATGTTTTTGCTTTAGTTATGGATGCTCTTTCTAGACATTTACCGGAGGATGCATCTTGGTGTATGTTTTTCTTTTCCCAACGATATCCTTCTTGTGGATAAGATAGAGCTCTAGTGGCAGAGTTGTAACTACGTGTTATCAAATCATTAAAAATGTGTGAATGTTCTAGATATCCCGGGTCTCTTGTTCAAAGTGACGGTGATATAGATGAGGATGTGATTAATTAGTAGATTTCAAGCTGGTTAGCTGAAGTGGAGGTTTGCATCTGACCTATTATGTGATAGAAAATATTACTTAGACTTAAAGAAAAATCTTATAAGATGGTGGTGAGATCTGTAATGTTTTATGGCTCATTATGTTGGCCTTTAGATTAATGGAATGTTCAGTTTAAAGCAGGATTTAGTTTGAATGAGCTTTAATAAAACCTACAAATCCTTAATTATCAAATCCTGAGGTACGTGTCAAATTCAAAATAGATTTAGTTCAAAAAATGATAACCACTCGGCAATTGATTCTAAGTTTAACTCGCACATGAAACTCGAGTTAAAATAAACCTACTGAGGTACAAGCCAAAATTTTGGATTAAATTTATTTGAAACATGTATCAAATTTATTTGGAACCTACATCATCTTCTGTCAAAGTCAATCATTTAATATCTTAGTAATGTTAGTTCTGTTGAAGATCATTAAACGGTCGAACATTGACTTGTAATTGATTAAGATATCTCCCATTAATGTGTATACCACTGTAAATACGCCAACCCTCTCACATATATTTGTTTCATATTTTGTCTCCAAGTGAAAGCCAATCATAAACCCCAAGCATCCTCCTATCCACAACTTCTAACTAGATTACTTATATACATTTAACAGATTTTGTGAAATAAGTATTTTATATAAAGTAAAGTATTCATTTTTTCCTCCAATGAGAAATATAATTTTACCTTTGACAATGAAAATTTGATTTCTCATTGGAGGAAGAAATGAAAACTCTTACATCATATAAAATATTTCTTTCTCATAATTTGTTTAGGGGTGTGAATGTAATCTAACAAGAGACGTTGAGATGAGAATACTTTTGTAGATCACTGGCTTTACACTTGTAGAGAAAATGTAAAAGAAATATAGTCTTGAGAAACTTGATGTAGCTATGGTGAAAAACAAGATTAGAGATAAAATATTAATAAATATTCATCGATTATCGATTTTTAGCAGTCCTGACAGCCTTAGTAGGTTGTTACCGTTCTAATTTTGAGCTTAACTATTGTTAGCTCTAAAGAAGTCCTAGTCAAAATTAAAATGAGGCAATTTTTTAGTGGTAATTGTTGTTTTGTATAAAGAAAAAGTAATTTCGACTGTTTATTTAGATTTTATGATATCTCTTTATAATATTTCATACAACTGTACCTACTACAACCCTATCACGGACATATTTATTTCATATTTTATTTCCAAATGTAAAGCCAATCATAGAACAAAACATTCTCGTCACTGCAACCACTTATGCAATTGACTATACACTTTAAAATATGTTTTTAGAAGGAAATATTTCATATAATGTAAAAGTTTTCGTTGTGTCTTCAAGTGTTAAGTCTAGTTTCCATGACCATAATCGAAATTAACTTTGAAATCTAATTTGTCAGTTTGAAGATTGAAGCTTACATCAAAATCTAAATTTCAATGCCACAATTCCTATTTTGACAATGCAAATTAGATTTCGAAGTGAATTTTCATTTTGGAACTAACAACTTAGATTTCTATGTGAATTTTTATTAGGTATGTAGAAATTAGACTTCCACTTGAGAATGCAGTGAAAAAGTTTACATATGAAATATTTCTTTCAAAATATATATATTTTTTAGGTGTGTAATCAATCGCGTATGGGGTTTGCGGTGATGATTATGCTTAGTGTTATGATTGGCTTTCCATTTTGAAAATAAAATGTGAAAGAAATAAACTCGTGTGAGATATGGTATAGCTATGGTGACAGACAATATTAGATTTGAAAATTAGATCTACTACAAGTTAGATCATTCGACATTTTAGCTAATGTTAGTTATGTCGAAGACCATTATTGGTCGAACATAGATTCACAATCCATAGGGTCACTCTCTCTAATATTGTATGTCACTATAGCTACATTAGCCTTCGCATAGATATATTTATGTTATATTTTATCTCTGAGTGAAGAGTCAATTATAAACATAAGCATCATCGTCCTCATAACTTTTAATTAGATCACTTTCACAACTTTAAACAAATTTTGATAAAGAAATATATCATATGATGTGGCTAGTGTGTTGACTTCATCTTCCAATGAGAAATCTAGTTTACATTCCCAAATGGAAATTTACTTAAAAATTTATGTTCTAGAATGTCATCAACAAAAATATTTAAAGTGTGTTTCCATTTTGATAATGGAAATTAGATTTCTTATTGTATAATGAAGTGCAAACACTTAAAACAACATGTGAAAGTGGTATAGTAAGAGTTGTTGAGACGAAAAAACTTAGGTGGATAAGTGCATTTACACTTGTATAGAAAATGTGAAAAAATTATACTCGTGAAAGTGTTGTTGTAGATACAATGACAGCTAAGATGAGAGAAAAATATGGATAACTATTCATCAATGATTGGTTTTCGACAACCCTAACAGTCTCAGCAGACTGTTAACGTTATGATTTCAAAGTTATGTCCCTTAGCCATCATTAGTATTAAATGTTATTATGATCACAAATATATTGTTATTTGAGCTAATAATTATTAATATATATACTATATATGAAAAGTATAATGTACTAGCATTTTAGGTGAAAATTTGAGAAAGAAAAATTTCATTGTTAGGAACTCTAAATAAAAATACAACTCTCAAATGGAGCTCGAGATTCAAGGCACTCAAAGTTAGCTAGCAAAAGTTTAAGACAAGAACATCCACAAGATTAAAATATTTTCATTTTAGTCATGTATTTCTTTTGTATTTCTAGGTTAGAATGTGCTAAGATAACCAACAAATACAATTGAGTAAAATAAACTAAACTAAAATCAACAAAATATAGATAAAGGAAATTAGTGGTACCATAAAATACAGATCATATTGTATGATTGGGCTCATTTTCTAAATTATCATGATAATATTTTATATCATAACAAAGATATAATAAATAATAAAAAATGAATAAAAGGTCATAAAGTAAGGTATTTCTTATTCAGTATAATTATCTGCACGATCAATTTACATTACTTAAGTCAAAATATAACAATTTTTTACGATATAAATAATACCATATAATTAGTTATGCAAATCCTAATCCAATGGACAATTAAGATATCTCAATTCAGTTAATTTGAATTTTAAACATATCACACATACATTATATATTGTATTGTATGAAATTTCTTTACATTTAAACTTGTTAATCAACTAAATTAATAGAACAATCTAATTCATAATTTTTGCATTGCATGTTTTAGATCATACAATACAATGAAATAACACTTCAATTATATCCATAGATTTTTTGGCATTTTAGCAAATGCACATAATATCAATTTATTTTTATTAAACCATAGAATGAGAGAAGGTGCATGATTTGCAAAGAATAGTGATAGAACATGGTTCTTATTGGCAAATCATTGCTTACTTCATTAGAAAAAATTAGAGATAATTTTCCTTATGGAAGAATGCAATACTTGCTATCTTCATCTTTCTAAACGTTATGGTCTTCATGTTTGAAGACGCAATTATGTAACTAGCTATGGTTTTGTTTTTGTAGAAGATTGAATCTTTAATAAAATCTTATTTGCCTTTGGTAGTGAAAAAATTTGTGTACATCAACCGTACGCAGAACTGCATACGTAATAAATTACACGGGGGTTACAAGGAGGTTACAAGCGTTTTATAACCTCCTTGTACCTCCCGTGTAACTCACTTGTAACATGTGCTTCTATTTCATTTATTTGTAGGTTACAGGGGTTACAATGTTAAATGAGGGATACACAAGAGTTATACGGAAGGTACAAGGGAGTTATAATCTTCTTGTAACCCCCGCGTATCTTTTTACATAAGCAACTCCTGCGTATGGTTGACGTACGCAAATTTTTTCCCTTTGGTAGACCAGTCAAGGGGCCAAAGTAAATAGGGTGCATTTTCTTTGCCTATAGTAAATAGGGTGCATTGTTTATCCATTATCAACTATACAACAAAGCTTCTAGCTAAAAGAGAGATGATTGAAAATCTTAAGAGAATGACTCAATACATGGAGTAGGCAAATGCGATGGTGTTGCACCTTGCTAAAATTGGCATTCTTTTTTTCTTATATCATAGCTTTACTTTTCCTAAAAAATAATATTGATAATATTATCTTAGTTATATCTATCATATCATCCATAAGGATGATACTTATTTAGCAATTTATTTAAAATATATAAATTTACATGTTACACAAGTCACCTCGGATACTCGTAACGTTTTTTGAAAATCGTTAAGGTAAAAATATCTAAGCAAATTAGAACCTACGCAAATATATATATATATATATATATATATATATATATATATATATATATATATATATTATTCGAAAGAACTTTTGTTTAGATTTTTACTTTACAAGAAGTTTTTGTTGCTCTCCTACTAACTTTGAATTACATCCACCTAGCCTAAATCAAACAAACGTAGATTTCCCATTTCTTAACTTTTTCCAAGCATGCTAATGTAAATAATCTAAGTACATTAGATCTTGTGTGTGAAAGAAATATTACGTGCATATAGGATAGCTGCGGTGTGATATAGATTTGGTGGTATTATGATGATATGATGGTTACATTGTATGAATATTGTGGTAGTATTGACATGTTTTACCACCTCAATACCACCAACCCCCACCTACATTATCCGCACATAATATTTCCTCACGCACTCATGTGCCTGTGAAAGTAATATTTTCCAGCATAGTCAGTCACATTCTTAAAATTTGTGATTAAAAGAGGGCGAGTTAGAGTCTGAAAACTGCCATAATAATAATTTAAAAAAAAATGTTGACCGCCACATAAATTATTACACGAAAGCTGATTGACATTTGCAAGAGCTTAATATACAATCAATGTTTTACTCCCAAATCAGCAATTAGGACATGATAATATTAATTTTCTGCTGAACAATATTGGTATTAGTGGCATACATTATCCTGGAATTATTATTCTAAGGATAATATTCATTTTGTAGTCAAAGTTTGAAACAAGAGAAGTAATTATCTGAGGAAACAATGAGCAGACAAAATAGCAATGGAAGCTAAGGTTAGCCTATCAACATCTTGAGTTGTTGGTGACAATAAAGTAATTATCGTTTTTGTCCGATTCTTCATATGACTGATGCGTAGGATTTGGAGAAGCATTGGGTGAGAATATTTGATAAAAGAAATAGTTAGGTTGAGTTTAATGTTTTATAAGGTAAATGTAACATATAAAAAAATAAATCAATTTTTATATTTTATTTTATTTATATTTTTTAAAAATATATTTGTTATGTAATATTATTTTTCCAAAATTTAAAATAAATTTTAAACATTTTGAGTGTTTTAAATTAATTTATTTTTAAAAATAATGAATAAAAATATGCGAAAAATATAATAAACAAACATATATTTAAAATAAAAGTATAAATAAGAAAACAATAATAATCCAAAATAAAGCCCAAATGTTTGATTATAAATTACGACAACTAAAAAGTTCATATCAATAATTTTTTGAAAAATTGTATTTTGCTGCCTTTAAATCAAAATAGCAACTAAAAACAATTAAAAAAGACACCCACAGCCATTTGGATAAACTGTGTTTAGACAGCTTATTCAAAAATATGTGTTTTCAAACCGCTGAAATCTGCATTTTAACCCCGTTTCTGGAGAGGTGCGGTGATAGTTTATTTGGTGTGGTCTGTTTTTTTTATTAATAAACATATTATTTTTCAACAACTTATTAATAAGCTGCAACTGTACCAAACAAACCCTAAGCATACTTTTCCTCACTTGCACTTTAAATCAAATAACAAGTTATTTTGAATACAAATATTTTACTTTATATTAAGGTATCACTAAACCAAATTAGTTGTTATTGGGTTAGATATGTTCGCTATAGCTTTATTTGAGAAGATAAAAATAAAATTTTATTTTAGACATAAATGCACTTGATATGTGTATAATCTTAATAAAATATATTCCCTTATTTGAGATTTTTATTTCAAACAACACAATAAGAAACTATGGTCTGTTTACACGTATTATCGTTTCTCGATTTTCACTGCATCATATTGCCTCTGTGTATCATGCGCTATGGAGTTCGATTCTACTAGTATGGTATATGCGTAAAAACGAGCTTTGCGGCAACTGTTTATGGAAAAATAATAATATTGCCCCTGTTTGGTAAAACTATTTAAAACAGAACAGTGGCAGCGACATATTTGATACTTCTGAAGCAGAATGTCACTTTGAAACAGTTCAAAAATTTATATGCCCAACTAACTTAACAGTGAGTATCGAAAATGATAAAGGAAAAGGAAAAAACCACAATCCATGAAAACCATAGCCAAAATTTCATAAATTATCTTTTCAATAGATGTTTTTTGATTCATTACAACTTTTATTCTTTCTATTGCTCCTCCAACTCATGCCTTAATAAAAGAAGTAAATCATACTTTGTATGTACAGTTCAAAATATGTGAGCAAATTTAATTTATAGACAACAAACACATTTTATTGTTCCACAAAACAATTTAGTAATTGCCCAAAATCTGAAATTTCTCAAGAAACCGAATAATAAAATTTAAATACCAATAAACTTCACAGTTCAAGAACAACTCAAACACATATCTTACTTGATAGTATAATAAATTTTCAATCACTACGAAAAACAAACAACTGAACAATTTAAAGCACAAGAACAATATAAAAAATACCCAAAATAAAGAATCAAGGCTCAAAGCGATACGGGGAATCTTCTCCTGGAAGTATTCATCCACTTCATTGTTCAATGAAATTTACATGCCTCATGGAATCTACATATAGTCAACAAAGAAAAAAAAATAGAAAATGTCCTGAAAGATGTATAAAAATGCTAAGATAAACAATAGGCTTCATATAATTCCAACATAAGAACTTCTCCTAAAGTCCAATTCCAGAAATTCATGAAGTTAAGAATCCTATCTCTATAGTAAAGGAATGTACCAAAGATCATTAGTTATAAATTTAACTGGATTTAACTGAAATAATTCAAAACGTAAATTTAGATTTAAGAACACTGATATTCAACTTAAATCCAACAAGGGAGAGGATCAAAAAGATGGTATATGCAACACAACTGCTAGCACGAACTCAGAACCATCAAACAGTCAAGGATGATGACCAGACAATCGAAGCGTCTGACTAAAGGAGCATGATCTGAACCAGTTATTCGACAACCGATCTCTCGCTCTAGTAGGCTGACATGCAATGTTGGTGGTTCCTATCTATGGGCCACACTAACAGTCCCCAACAACCTAAATTCCTTACAAGGGTTTTCGATCGCAACCAGTCAACCGACATAATTTACCTCGATAGAAGCAATCATGACGCGACCAATCGCCCCAGTCAACCAAACTCAAACATGTCGACCAACTTATAATCATTGTATTATACCTAAATTGCAGCGCAAATTTGTATTAAATTAGCGAATTAACTGCATTAAGAATGGTTTTCATAATCGTTCCCTCCGTTCTGTAAATATACAAATAGGTCCCTACAAAAAGAGGGTGAGAGAATGAATAAAGGGAATTTTCCCCCAAATTATTTACTCGAAATTCTCTGATTGTTTTACTTTTCCTCTCTTCCTCCTTTCTTGAATCTAACTTTTAAGGCTTGTCGTATTAAAGGACAATCCAGGATTCAACATCCTAAAAGATGGTGTGGTGAGCGTGGACATGCCCCATACGAGAAACGTAGCAAGTTTAACTGAGAAACCTCGCAGAGACATATAACATCCATGGAATTCAACAGAAAAGGTGTGTCCAAACATCCAAGAATGTGTAAAGGCATCGTGCAGCGGATGATGGACCAGTTTGAAGCCCTCAGGACGGTGATGACTCAGAGGGACGATCAATCGCCGCTCCTGGAGGGAGAGTCTTGGAGAACTCGCTTCCATAGAGTTCCCCACGAGAAAATACCTGCGCCCAACATTTAAGCCAGCGATTGACCGATCGAAGGGCAGGGAGACTCTTTGCTCATAGATAGTGCGACGTTTACAACAATGGTCAAATTTCAGCCAAATCGAGTGGTTTTGTGGTTATCCTAAAAGTTTAGGTTTTATTTTATTTTTATTTATGATTTTGTTTTATTTATGTCGTTTTAATTTTTTGTTTTCATTGTTCGCTTTAGAATGTCTTACCTACAAAATAGAGTTAGCACCCTGTAATATGCAATGTAAATCTAAAGCATAGTTTATGCAATGTAAATCTAAAGCATAGTTTATCTTGTATTTCCAGTGATCCTGCAAAAATAAGATTAGCATGAAGAATGATTTTTTTATTGTCATATTTTATCTTAATTGTTTGAAGTTTAATTTTAAATAATCAGGTCAAGATGTCTATTACTCCGTCGTCTCAGGGTTGTAGGGTGTTCAAATCTACTTAGTCCGAAAGGTGTTTAAACCATAACCGGAGACTCTTATCAGTAACCATAGATTGCGTCTGACCGCGACTTTTTATATACTTAAAAATATATGAATTTGACACCACTACTAGACGATCTAAATCCCCAGCAATAGCGCCAAAAAACTTGATGCGACTTTTTGAGGTGATGAAAATGAGTGCAATTAATTGGTAATAGTCATTTATATCAACGTAAGTATACGTATCGCTTCAAGTAATATAGAGTTTTCTTTAAAAACCCAGTATCGATCCCACGAGGAAGTGAAGTAAGAGGTCTTCAGTCAAATTTTAGTCTACTACTAATAGTCCTTAGTTTGGAATGTCAATTAAATTTGTGTTTTATCTAGCAACTACTCCTAAATGCAAGTGTTAAATGTAAAGATAGTAACTATAACTAAATGCAAATATTAATTCGAAAGATAACCCTTTTTGGATGAATTGGTTTGGAGAATTTTGAGATACTAAAAACTACAATTCTTATGTAATGAAATGGATAATGTATAAGAATGAGATACATTAAATATTGTATGTGCCAAATAGGAGCAATCTTATTCTTTACCCTTTGGTCCAGGCATAAAGAACATCGATTAATCCTATGCTTCGAGTTACCGAATCTGCGGCTAGGCTGGGAGGATACTGGCTCTCACTTTGGAGCTCCCACGTTCCCCTTGCCTGAGGGCTAACAATCTACACTTCAGCACCCAAACGATAGGACCGAATTGAGGATTTTAGCATGCCACTCTAAAATCTTCAATTCTACGCTAAATTAATATTATTTCCCTATTTATTTGCACTTCTCCTTTCAAGGATTTACCCGTCTACCTTTCAAAGAGAATACATACTAGTTAAGAATTCTTAGCCCACGACCAGATCTTAAGAATTCTTCACAGATTTTAACAATACAAATGACCAATTCGTATAGTAAAGAAAGTTTAGGTATAATATCATCACATTTATATATAAAACTTCTTCTAGCATGTATCTCAACACACTACACATGAATTCTACTCATTACAAAAGAAAAGTAAAAGGAAAAGAATGACATAATCTTTTCATGCCACTATTTCCAAAGAAGAAGAAAAAGTAAGAGAGATACGTCACAAAGCACGAAGAAAACACAATAGAAATTTCATTAAACCAAAGCAAATTCACTATGTAAGTGTTTACAAAATCATAAGATAATGAAGAACAATACTTGGTTTTTTCCCTTTGAAAGAAAGATGAAGATCTCTCCCACAAAATTTCTCATCGATTCATGCAATGCTAGTGCAATCCCTTACAAATTCTCTCAAAATCTCCTATCCAATCTCTCCAAAATGGTTGAAATCTATATTTCTACTCCTAATCTAAGATCCCTAAACATTCTCCAAGTTTTTCCTAACATTCCTCTCTTTTTTCTCTCCTTTTCTCTCCACTTTTCTAACCTAAATTCTCCATTTTAAAGAGTATGGACGAATTTCTAAGAGTTCCCTTAAGCAACCCTTCGAAAAAGCGTCCAAATCCGTTGAATTTCGGCCCAAAACCGCCAAAAGTCGGTCCATAGTCGTCCGGGGCGCTGTCGGCGGGTTCGAGGGCGCTGTCGATGAGCTTTTAAGGCATTTTTCGGCCTTCTTGGGAAAACCCCTCCGTCGATGGGATCGAGGGCGCCGTCGGCGAGCAGGCTGCTGCGCAGCTCTACCGTTTTGCTCCGTTTGGCTCCGTTTTAGCTCTGTTTCACCCCATTTCACTTGCGTTGCGTTCCTAACAGATAGCCCTATAAAATAAGCATAAAAAACTTTCTTTAAAGAGTAATCTCATTCAAAAAATGCAAGAAGTGTAAAAGAGATTAAGCATCGAAAGACTTATCGAAAGGTGTTAGGGCAAAATTTCATTTCTTGCTCGTTTTTGCTTCAAATTGCACCGTTTTTGCTTCGTTTTCTCCAAAGTCATTTCTTGTATCTAAAACCAAAAAAACAAAAAAATACCTTCCTTTTAAAGTGTAATATGACAAAAAATGAGTAAAATCATATAGCAAAAAACATATATTTTTTCCTATGGTTAGTATCCTCCAAGAATCTTCGAAGATTTGAAAGTTAAAAGTTTTAAGTTGCGTTCAGTGATGTTTGTTTATTAAGTTTTCCTTTAAGTTTTAATGTCATTTCGTACTTTAAGATAACATTTTAAGTTGTTTACGGTTTATTAACCAATTTTGTCGTTTTGTTTTAAGTTGTATGTCGGTCTTTTTCTTTAAGTTTAAACTTAAAGAAGAATGATTTAAGATTCAATATTAATAGATCAGATCATGTCCAAGTGATATGGTTAAGTCTGATACAAATCAGACTTTGGATTTAGATTAAAAATTTTGATTAAGTCTGACATTGTCGGTTGAATCTAAAAGTTTTGATTAAGTATTTAGATTCATTGACGGTTGAAACTAAAGATTTTGATTAAGTCTAATATAAATTAGACTTAGGAATTTTAGATTTATTATCGATTGAATCTAAAGGTTTGACTTAGGATCGAGGTATTTTGAACTTGAAGTTTGGGTTAACTTGGGTTCAAGTTTGATTTAGGTTAAATATGAGTTGAATCTAAGGTTTGGGTTAACTTGGGTTCAATTTGAGTGAAACCTATGTTATAGGTTTGACTTAAGTTCAATATGGTTTAAATTTAAGGTTTAGGTTAACTTAGGTTCAAGTTAGGTTGATCCTAAGTTATATGTTTGACTTAAGTTCAATATAGGTTGATCTTAAGGTTGGGTTCAAGTTAGGTTGAACCTAAATTATAGGTTTTACTAAAGTTCAATATGGGTTGAACTTAAGGTTGAGTTAACTTGGGTTCAAGTTAGGTTGAACCTAATTTATAAGTTTGACTTAAGTTCAATATGGGTTGAACTTAAGGTTTGAGTTAACATGGGTTCAAGTTAGGTTGAACCAAAGTTATAGGTTTGACTTAAGTTCAATATGTGTTGAACTTAAAGTTTGGGTTAGCTTAGGTTCAAGTTAGGTTGAACCTAAGTTATAGGTTTGACTTAAATCCAATATGGATTGAACTTAATGGTCGGTTAACTTAGATTCAAGTTAGGTTGAACCTTAGTTATATGTTTGACTTAAGTTCAATATAGGTTGAAATTAAGGTTTAGGTTAACTTGGGTTCCATGTTAGGTTGAACCTAAGTTATAGGTTTGACTTAAGTTTAATACGGGTTGAACTTAAAGTTTTGGTTAACTTGGGTTTAAGTTAGGTTGAACCTAATATATAGGTTTGACTTAAGTTCAATATAGGTTGAACTTAAGGTTTTGAACTTAAGGTTTGGGTTAACTTGGATTCAAGTTAGGTTGAACCTAAGTTATATGTTTGACTTAAGTTCAATATGGGTTGAACTTAAGGTTGGGTTAACTTGGGTTCAAGTTAGATTGAACCTAAATTATAGGTTTGACTTAAGTTCAATATGGGTTGAACTTAAGTTTATGATTTCTTTGGATAGATTAAACCTACTTAGGGTTATATCTAACTAAGGCTTATGGTTAATTAAACCTTATTTGGATAAGATTTAATTGATTAACTAAACTTAATTATGGTTAAGTCTAATTAGTATTTATGATTAATTAAACCTAATTTGGATGATGTTTAATTGATTTATTAGACTTAATTAGGGATAATGCTGATTATGGTTTAAGCTAATTAAACCTTATTTGGATAATGTTTAATTGATTAATTAGACTTAATTAGGGATAAGTCAAATTAAGGTTTAGGGTTAATTAAACCTAATTTGGATAAGGTTTAATTGATTAATTAAACTTAATTAGGGATAAGTCTAATTAAGGTATAAGGTTAATTAAACCTAATTTGGATAAGGTTTAATTGATTAATTGGACTTAATTAGGGATAAGTTTAATTAAGGTTTAAGGTTAATTAAACCTAATTTGGATAACGTATAATTGATTAATTAAACTTAATTGGGGATAAGTCTAATTATGGTTTAAGGTTAATTAAACCTAATTTGGATGAGGTTTTATTGATTAATTAGACTTAAGTAGGGATAAATATAATTTTAAGTCTAATTATAGTTTAAGGTTAATTAACCTTATTTGGATAAGGTTTAATTAATTAATTAGACTTAAGTAAGGATAAGTCTAATTAAGGTTTAGGGTTAATTAAACCCAATATAACTAAGTTTTAATTAGGTCTAATTAGGGGTTAGACCTAATTATGGTTTAAGGTTAATTATACCTAATGTAAGTAAGATTTAATTAGGTTAATTATGTCTAATTAGGGGTTAGACCTAATTATGGTTTAATGTTAATTAAAAATAATGTAAGTAAGGTTTAATTAGGTTAATTATGTCTAATTAGGGGTTCAAACTTATTATAGTTTAAGGTTAATTAAACATAATGTAAGTAAGGTTTAATTAGGTTATTTAGGTCTAATTAGGGGTTAAACCTAATTATGGTTTAAGTTTTAAATAGGTTAATTATGTCTAATTAGGAGGTAACTTCACGTGTTGTAAGTGTGCAAAGAAAGAAGAAGACCGCAAAAACGAGCCGTTGTGTTCAGATTAGTGAACTTGACCTAAGCCCTTAGGTGAGCATATGATTCTTTTATTTTATTTTTATATAAATTTAATTAAATGAGTACATTATAATATTAATGATGAAAGTTATGAATTAAAGACAGACGTTCTAGTAAAAGTTTGTGTGTGAAGAACTATCGATTCAGGCAAATATTGGTTAGGTAAGTTTGGGTTATACTAATTTAATTAACGAATTTTATATGTATATTTAAATTTATTCATTAAGTGTAAGAGTAGATGTAATTGATATCATTAAGAAATTGAAGGAAGGGAGAATTATTTTACAGATGGAGTAAATCGCTTTAACGTATACTTTAATTAAAATTAAAGTTTTTTTACAATATTTAGAATCAATATTTAATAAAAAAAATTAATTTTTAACATTAATTTTGGTTGAAGAACATTCAAACCCAGAAAATTAGGAGTTAGGGAGTCAATGAGACATGCAGACAAAATAACGTGTGTAATTATTTTTTTATATATATATCTATATATATATTATAAATAAATTTTTTTAATGCTTTATACAATTTTTTTTTATAGTTGTATGCATGTCCTAAGCTTAAGAATTAAAGGAAATGAATGGGAAAAAAAGAAAAATGATTTTTCAATGTCTTTAAACGAAGTTAATTTAAATGAAATGAAATATAAAAGTTTAAGTCGTACAACAGACGGTACTGGCAGTAAATATGATGTACCCGTGCATGATAAATGATATAATAATGTGTACCTCCTGGTGCAAATTTTTTATAGTACCTATAGATATAACTTTGTATATATCTTCAAGTATGACGTTGATCCTGATATGTTTCTTATAGTGGTTAAAAAAAGTTTATACTTAAATTGAAACTGTAAGGGTTAAATTTGATGTAAAAGTTTACAGTTTAATAAAGTAATTTCTTTGGTCATTCATAAATAAGTTTATATATAAATTTAATGCATATTAAGATTATAATTGCACTACGTCATGAAATTACAGTTGAATTGAATTGTTTCCTTTAGAAAAAGTAAAACTGTAGATTGATATGTATGACATGAGAGACTTAGTTTAGAGGAGGATGGCTATAGCTGATAGATATCATGTTATTATGTGATTCTAATTTTTGTTTATATATACTATTTTTTTTAGGACACTGATATATAGTTATATGTTGAATTGAGATGTTATTTACAGACTTTATTGTTGTTTTTGTATGATATACTTGCAGTCTCTCAGTGTCTCTTTTTATATATTAGAAGTTTTAAATCTCTGAATAGTTAGATGTTAATATCTGACTATAGTTCCTAATTTGATTAATTCTAAACTATTCGATCGAGTTGTGACAATGATGGTGACGGCTGGAAGCGGCGAAAGAGTTTGGTTCTGTCATGGTTGGAGATGGTCGAAGCTGCCACCAATTTCATTATAGCCTTGGGGGAAGCGGCATTTACACGCAAACCACATAATTTTTTTACATCTATAAATTTAATATCTATACTTTATATTATATACATACTTTTAAATTATTGATATCATATAAAAAATTACTTGTACAATTTTTTTTTTTTTTGTATTTTCTTATGAATAAATTTATAATATCAAATGTCATAAATATAAATATTGAATTGGAAGTATTAGATATATAAATATAAAAAATTGTTTGGTACGTATGAAAAACGACCGGAAGTTCGTTTCCCTGAACTCGATTACGCGAGCTTCCCAAAATGGCTATGGGGGATGTATCATATCATCTGCGCCTCCCAAAGCGCTCACGATCTACACGCCACTGGTTCTCCAATGCCAACCTTGCGAGCTCTCCTGCCCACCCCCGCCGCCCTCTTCCCAGATACTCAACTAATGTTCCGCCGCCGTATCGCCGTCATTGGTGCGGGCGCCGCTGGACTCGTAGCTGCGCGGGAGCTCCGGCGTGAGGGCCACGGCGTCGTCGTCTTCGAACGTGGTCACGGCGTCGGCGGAACCTGGGTTTACACTCCTGCAATCGAATCCGATCCCATTGGCCTCGATCCCAATCGAAAGATCGTCCATTCCAGCCTCTACGATTCTCTTCGCACCAATCTCCCTCGGGAATGTATGGGCTTTTCCGATTACCCCTTCGTCGCAATCACCGAAAATAGTGATAATGACCGTCGTCGCTTCCCAGGACATCGTGAGGTGCTCCGCTATCTTGAAGACTTTTCGAGGGATTTCGATCTTAATGGGATGATACGATTCGGAACCGAGGTTATCAGCGTGGAGATGGAGGGGGAGGGAAGGTGGGCTGTGAGGTCGCGCAAGATCGACGATGGCCGTGCCAACGACGAGTGTGAGGTCTATGACGGTGTTGTTGTTTGCAACGGCCACCATACTGAGCCTCGAGTTGCGGAAATTCCTGGTATTCTACAAGGGCCCTTTTTTCCCCTTCATTCTCTTCGCTTTTGTTGATGTCTAAAATTTTACTTCAGTTTTCTGGATGGGTTTCTCAAGAATAGAAACCTAGCATAGACGGTTTGTTTTGGTAAAAAAATTAGGATATGTTTGTATTGAAGGAAAATTACAAAAAAGTTGTTGTCTGTTTTAGTGAAATTTGATGAAATCTGCGTATTGATTATATCCTTTTCAATTTTCCTGTGGTCTTATACTTCCACTCAAATGTCTAGTATTCAAGACATCCTTAATGTAAATTTAGAGTATTTGCCTGTAAACTAGAAATGGAGAGTAGCTACCATACCAGGCACATGAAGTCCTAACCGGGGAACTGGCATGCTAAGATTGCATGGAAGAGTTCTATCATAACAAAATCTTTGTTTTTTTTTTTCCTAAAAAAATTTAAAGAATTTTAGCTTTCTATTTAATTTAATAGAAAATTGGTGTTCATATCACAAAAACTATACAAATCTTGGTAGCACATGAATTTACTTTCACTCCCACAGCTATCTCCAAAAATTTTAGAAGTTTACAATTCATGTATATCACTTGTACAATCCTGTCGACATTGTATATCCACCAAACACATCATAGATGCAAAATACAAGCAACATCCATGCAATTTATCTTTCATATATACTATAAATCTAATTATTACTACCATTTGGCATAGAAAACAATGATACCCACAATTCTTTGATTCTTAATGAAGAGTTAAATGTGCCACTAACTTAAAAGTATACAATTAAAAGCCAACTGTGAAAATTCTCAATTTACCCAATATAGAAGTGTTTATGATAAATCTTCATTAATAGCACAAGAGAAATCTTATTTGAAAAATAATGACACATAGGATGAATGCTAATTTTTGTATGTAGTGCCAAACTTATGGATACAAATAAACAAGGCATTTAATAAGCTTAACACTTAATCAATACTAATATAATGTTAAGCATAAATAGTTACGAAAAACAATAACTAATCATGACATTTGAGAAGCAATAAAATAAGTGTCAAGTGAGATATGGTTGGTGCATCTATGATTGTTACTAACTATTAGATCCATAATCATATGTGATTTATACCAAAATCTTATTAGCACTCAGAATGAAAAAAGTACGAGAGAGAAAAAAGAGGGGATGTAGATTGAAAAGTTCTAGGATTTTACTCCAATGGGTTTAAGTACAAAAAAAATGAGTCTGATTGCATGAAATTGCATAACTTTTGGCTCTTCTGGTGACCTAATTTGATACAGTTTTTTTATAGTTATAGGAAAGCTACATATTAAATTACATGGATAAAAAATTTTATTAAGGCCTATCAATTTTATGGTATAATATATATAAGGCATGTGACTGCATTTGCTAGAATTAAGTACTCTAACTTATATCTGACTTGTTGGGAAGTCGTCTTTCTCCCTTGAGAATGTCAATGATTCGATAATTAATTCTTAAGCTTTGATAAATATGCCTTTTCTTGGCGAATTGGATTGTGCTTTAGCAAATATTACTTTAGATTATGGTGATTTCACAATCAGTTTGATATTTCATCATGATTTGGGTGAGTTCACCATGTCTTGGGAAATTTAGCATGACACGGGTGAATACATGTTGATTTGGTCGAGTTCAAGCTATCGAACTTCGATATATTTTAATTTTCATTTATTTACCCCATTTTATTACATATACAGAGGTAACTACGAAACAATAAGAGGACATTAACAAATATCATTTCTTCTTAAATAATTATCATTTTTTTTTGCTTTCCTTCTTTGGAGAGAATTTCCATTTTTCCTCCTTGAATTCACTTTCCATTTCAACCTTAAAAAATAAGTTAATAAATTATTTTGTATATACATATATGTATGCATAAAAAAAAAGGAAAAGTAGTTAAGCTTCTGCCTGCATTGATTTTCAACTTTGATTGTATTTTCCATGGCAATATTGGTGGTTGCTTATAAATAGAGATATGTTTCTTTGATTTAGAAACTGCTTTCTTCTCCTTGAGTTATGTAATTTTGTTCACATGATGACTATTCCTTAAAGATAAAATAAAATTTTAAAACGATATTGTAGTTGCCAGCATCTTTAAGCGCTGACAGGAAAAAGAGAGAATGTCCCTTAGAAAAGAAGAAGGGAAAACTTTACTCTTTCTAAGCAAGTCAAAAGATGGATCAAGTTTTTTTAGTACAGTCGACGACTTACCCTAAGGGATCTACTAGTATTCCTCCTTCTCTGCTTACTGAAGATTTACTTGGATTGATGAATGCTTTGAATACTGCTAAATATCAGCACACTTAGGTAACTATTAAGATTAATGGAATTGTTCTATCGCAATGTCTGGTATCAGAAGACAGCTCTGCCAACTTCAACTAGTCCTCTAGCAGACAAATTATTTTAGCAGTCTCAAAAGTTTGTTGGCAAGAAGATTATTTTGAATCTAAGGTCACTTATCTTTTGTGGAAAAAGATGTTGAGTCAAAGAAATTTTTTGTAAGTTTCTTTGTAACAATATAGTTTATTATTCAATGAGCGACTTTTAGCTGG
Organism: Papilionanthe hookeriana x Papilionanthe teres; assembly: GCA_022702705.1. Taxonomy (NCBI): domain Eukaryota; kingdom Viridiplantae; phylum Streptophyta; class Magnoliopsida; order Asparagales; family Orchidaceae; genus Papilionanthe; species Papilionanthe hookeriana x Papilionanthe teres. The sequence continues at coordinate 63,331,282 of CM040428.1, read as the reverse complement.
GTGCCAAGCCATTATTAATGCAAGAACCAGTTCGACATTGATGTCAATGAGTTCATCTCAAAAAACTGTGCTGGTTAATTTTTTGTGGTATCACTTTGAGCAATTTATGTTTAGCTTTGTTAAGAAATTTTTTATTCCAAAAGCATTTTTTGATGAGCCAAGTTCAATGGATGTCAAAGTTCTTACCTCACAGAAGCCTACAAGAAAAACTATTGAAGTCATTATATGGATTATTTTAATAATCCATTAATTGTAAAAGATCACGAGATAGTAATGATTGTTCTTGAGTTTGTCACTACTACTACTACAACAACAACAATAACAAGCCTTTATCCCACTAAGTGGGGTTGGCTATATGAATTCTTTTTCTGGATTGTGTCCTATTGAGTATTTTAATTTAATTCTAATAAATTAAGATCATTTTTATACCATATGCCTAAATCCTTTTAGGTCTGCCTGTACCTTTCTTAACATAACTCAAATCTAAAACATCTGCTCTCTTAACAAGGTTGACATTTAATGTGACCAAACCATCTAAGAAGACTCTCTTTAATCTTGTCAGTCACTGGAGTTACTCTAACCCTTTCATAGATATATATTCATTTCGCATTTTGTTGAGTTTGCAATTGTTAAGGAAAAACTATCACAGTTGTCTTGCAAGGAAGTTTAAATGATGCTAAAAGCTTTCATTGATCTCGCCGAGGGAGTTGATTGATGTTGTAATTTTTTCAAAGAAAATAAAAAATATGACGAGAGAGATGATTTCAGTGAAATCATCCTTACTTTCATTACAAAATTAGGTTGAGACGAAGAGGATCAAATTTAAAAATTAACTCGTCCCCATAATTGCAACATCTAAAGAAGAAAAGAATGTGCTACTTGGCAAAGTCAATATTTTGGAAAATTTTCCAAACCCATTTTTTGAGGAATTCACCAACTTTCTTTGTCGAGACTTTCAGGATTTGAAAATTGAAGTCGTCCTTGGTTGAAAGGTTTTGGACCTGTCAAAGTCAAGTTAATTCTTAGTTGGCGGCGAGTTCATACTTCAAATAATCAAAGTAGCAGAGTATATAATGATGTAATTTTAATCCATTTAGAAAAGTTCATATGTTGGGCTGATTTGAAGTCGTTCTTGATGTATATTAAAGGAATTTACATTTTTGTTTTTTGGAATAGAATTCTAAATGTCCTTTTTGTGTTCAGATTTAGTTTAGTCGCTTGTGATAATTTTTTAGAAGTAATGATGACAATTCAAGGTAATTTTAATATTAAATTCAGAATTTAAAATTCCAAAATATCCCTGATTCAATGTTTATCGAAGCTATCATTTCTTTTTCTTATAAATAGTGCTCAACTTCATTTGAAAATTTCTTTATTTTCTCTACTCTCTAGTCAAGACTCATTATTTCTTCTTTGTTTCAATCTTCTTGGTCCTTGCAATGACGAGGATAATTAAGCAGACCTAATAAGCTTTTCAAAGAGTGCGAGTAGTCTATTTCTTAGAAGCAATGGTTTGAAGGGTGAAAATTTTATAGATACCTTTTATTTATGATGATTCATATATAATTTTAGCTCCAAATGTAGGCGAGTTTCTGAACATTTTTAAGGAAATGAATTATGTCATTATGAGAATCATTGACCAACTTGGATATAGTTTTCATCATATTCAAATAGTGGTTATAATACTTCTATGGATTTTTCACGATATAAATCATGACTAATTCTTATACTAGTATTATTTTTTATTTCTATTTATGCATGATGAAGTTACTTTTTTTTCGACATATATTTATCATAAAAGCATTTAAAAGACTGTTATGTTTTATTTTCGTGAAGCTAAATTAAGACTTCAAGCTTGAAGATTGAAAGAACGTTCTATTTCGGTAAATATTTTAGATAATAATTAGTTGAGGCATTTGGCTCCATTCTAGGAGGAAAACCTATATTTGCCCAACCTATAGCACTATGAATATGTTTATACTTTTTATTTGGCAACTTGTATATTTTCTTATTTTTTTATTGTTTCTTTTAGCTAATCATGCTATATACCTAACACTAAAGGCTCTATATGTTTTGAGGTTTTTGAAAGAGGAGACTTCATGAAGAATAAAAAGAGAGTGGAGTCGCTTGCCTATGGCTTCGAGTATTTTAAGGACGCTAACATTGAAATTATTTTCGTGATACAATAGAAAAGAGTAATATGCATGCCAGTTAAGTTTTTAATAAATTAATATAAATATTTGATGTTATTCAATGAATCCTACTATATCAATAACATATTTATATCATTCTATATCTGCATAACCGTCATAGGAGCGTCTAAAAATTGTACCAGTTAAGTTACTTTAACATCAATATCTTTTTTCATTTACGTGCATGAGTACCTCAGCGTTCCCCTGCTAGTACCATAAAATTGTGATTTCATCATAGTCAATCACGCAAATACAAAAAACAATGTTGACATTTCATTCCTGTGTTCATCACATTCAATTCAATATACTTTATGTATAGTAATAACCAATGCATGATAGTAAGTATCTACAAACACGTATCATTAATAATAATGTGGCCAATAAAGAAAATAATATCTCAATTAGAATAAAATTTATGCAAGCATCATTTTAAGTTAAAAATGGTTAAGAAGAAATAAAATATTACTATAGATTAAAAATACGAGTATTTATATTGATTATAGACGATCTACTTGCTCTTAACTTGTATTATTTTTATCAAATTATCATTTATAAAATATAAAATATTCAATTATCATTTTAATTATGTTTTAATTTAATTATGAATTATTGTTGTATCACACTAAATTTCAATACTTTAAACTTTAAGTTTAGCTATTATAGGTAAAATTAATATTAAATATTATTAATTTATACAAAAAAAAAATAATTTTAGAATTAAGACCCTAACATTTCTTTAGTGCTTGAATCAAATGCACTTAAGTTTAACATTTAAATAATAAACTTATATATATATATATATATATATATATATTATAATTAAAACTAGCTTAATAACCTTACCTTTATCTTTGGTCGAGAACCTCGTTCTCGCCTTCCAGCCGCCTTCTCCTCGTGGGTTGCGTGCAATACTTGGTTCGTCTTCAACATAGAGTTGCGAGTTGAACTCCTTCCTCCTTCCTGCAACCGACTTGGTTCAACCTGATCTTCTTCCTTTGTACCGAATGCCACGAGTCACCGTCCTTAGCCTTTGCACGACACTAGAGCTTTAGTTTAAGTCATGGCTCAACCCAACAACGAAAACTCTCGACGCTGCCACCTTCTTTCTCCCCTCAGCCCGACAATGATATCGCCGTCCTTCGACCTCCTTGCCTCCGGCTACGGGGCAGCCCTAACTTGCGTCATTCGACTCTCAGGAAAGCCGAGATGCCTCTTTTCTCGACCCGACTGTGATGATTTATAGGTGAACTCACCTCTTCGGCTTCCCGACCTCCCCTCATTTTCTCTCCCCCTGCTCAGCTCTTCATTTCTCTCTCACCTTTGGCGCTTCGATTCCTCCCCCCGGTAACAGAAACGAGACATTACAATCTTTCTCACTACAAAAATTTCATCATCAAAATTTAAAAAATGGATCGCAAGACTTCACTCAAGCAGGTTGACATGAAGTATTCATAAATTTTCTATCGGACTCCATTCTTTTATAATTTCGGTTTTAGCCATGTGTATGAACGGATACAACAACAACAACAATAACAAGCCTTTTTCGGCCACATGAATTCTTTTTCTCCATTGCGTCCTATTTAATGTCATATTTCATTTAATTCTAACATATTAAGATCACTTTTTATACAATATACCCAAGATTTTTTAGTTCTATCTTTGTCTTTTTTAACATAAGTCAGATCTAAAACGTCTACTCTCATAACAGGATCATCACATGGTCGACGTTTAATGTGACCAAACCATCTAAGACGACTCTCTGAATTCTGTCTGCCACTGGTGCTATGCCAACCTTATCATGGATATATTCATTTCTTATTATGTCTGAATGGATATATTTATTAATTTGAGTTAGCTTAAATTTTTAATTATTATTATTATTAATTTTTTTTACAATCACCCCATTTGCTCTTTCATCCAGATTAAATTAATTAAACATAAACCTCGACTCTGCTATCACTTTTGTCATAACTCGACATGGGGCTTGGAATTAACGAAGGTGGGAATGAACAATCGAATGGTTGAAACTAAGTTTTCTATATTCATTACAATTTAACAAATGAAAAGGCGACTAATCAAATTAAATTAAAGCATGATCGTACGACGATCTTCTGTTGCCACATCATCTCCGTAGCAAAATCTATGGCGCCTTACAATTAACGAACCTAAAGCAGCAGCTCACTCCGGCGCGGATTTATATGTCCGTGGAGAACTTTTGGGGGAAGTTGATTAAACTTGAAAAATAGGAACGAGAGCCAGAGGGTGGAGCGGATCAAGATGGATCGCTACCAGAGGGTGGATAAACCGAGGGAGGAAACACCTATTAACAAGAATGAGATCCGTATTACGACTCAGGGAAGGATGCGTAGCTACATCACTTATGACTCTAGACTTCTTCAGGAAAATGGTTCCAATGAAATTGTTTTTAGGGCAATGGGGAGAGCTATTAATAAGACTGTTATGATTGTGGAGCTAGTTAAGATAAGAATTTCTTGTCTTAATCAAATTACTTCAATTGGTTCTGCAGACATAAACAATACATGGGAGCCGTTAGAAGAAGGCTTACTCCGGCTTGAAACCTCTTGGCATGTGTCCATGATAAGCATAACCCTCTCCAAAGTTGAGCTGGATAAGTCTTCTGTTGGATACCAATCCCCTTTATCAGAAGATCAGGTGAAACCAAACACTGAATTTGATTATGAGGGAGAGGGTTCTCCTGATGGCTGAGGCAGGGGCCGTGGTGGAGGAAGAGGAAGCGAAAGAGAAAATGGACCTATGGCGGTCGATTATAGTGAACGGAATTGGGACAGTAGGGGGCAAGGATATGGTAGGGGAGGTCGGGGATACGACAGAGGCCATGGATTTTTAGAGGCCGCGGAGGGCGCTACGGTGTCCATTCCTACTTTCAACAAGCTATTGATAGCCACATTGAGGATGCTCCTCTTGATCCTGCTCAGGGCCGAGGTCAAGGAAGTGGCAGAGGGCTAAATGGTCGAGGGAGTGGCCATGATGCAAGACCAAATGATCTGATCGACGTAGATGCCAGCGAAGCTCAGTAAATCCATTTGTTACGTGCAAGACTTTCTTCCTTGTAATGACTTGGATGCCTGCTCAGTCCACACTGTTCTTTCTTTCTTTCTTTTTGCTTTGCGTTTCTTAAAATCATTAACTCACAGGTTAACCATTGTTTGTTTTAAGTTGTCTTTGTACAATCAGGGTCTTTAGGACTATTAAAAAAATAAATTAAAGCATTGCAAGTATATTTATCTCATTACTGGTTGTTCGCATTTCTATAACATTTTCTTTTCTACCATTTTTTGATTAATTAAATTAATCTGAAAAATTACATTAAAATAACAACAAACTAAACATGCTAGTGAATATTCATAATCTTTAATTACATTAATACTAGGGAAAAGAAAATAATGTGCATATGAGTTAAGTTTTTAATAAATCAATAAAAGCATTTTATACTATTCAATAAACTATATTAATAACATATCTATATTATTCTATATTTGTACAATCATCACAAGAGTACCGTCTAAAAATTATATTACTTAAGGTATTTCAATATCAATACCCTTTTTCATTTATGTGCACGGGTTTCTTAGCGTTCTCCCGCTAGTACCATAAAGAAAGGACTCCATCATAGTCAGCCAAGCACATATAAGTAGTCAATATAGACATATTATTCACGTGTTCATCACATTCAGTTCAATATACTATATATATAACAATAACTAATGCATGATAGTGAGTAGCTTCAAACATATATCATTCATAACAATGTGACTAATAAAGAAAATAATATCTCAATTAAAATAAAGTGTGTGCATGTATCATTGACTGCAAAATTGTTGATAAAAAAATAAAATATTACTATAAATTGTAAAGCATGAGTACTCACCTCGATGATAGACGATCTGTTTGCTCTTAACTAGTATTACTCTATCAAATTAGCACTTATAAAATATAAAATATTCACTTATCACTTTACTAAGTGCGTTTTAATTTTATTATGAATAATTATTGCATCACATTATTTTAATTATAATTTCAATTAATTTAAACTTTAAGTTTAAATGTTATAATCAAAATTAATATTAAATATTATTAATTTATACAAAACAATACTTTTAAAATTAAGACCCTAATATTTCTTTAGTGGTTGAATCAAATGCACAAAAGTTTAACGTTTAAATAATATAGTTATAATATATATATGTATCTGTGTGTGTGTGTGTGCTGTGTACCTCGACCTGTTGGTTGACATCTTTGGTATAGGTCTCCTCAAGTCGGGGATTTGAACCCCCTCCGACGATGTAAGGAGGTGGTACTTGAATAGTTAGGCATTGTATGACCCTTTTACTGAACCTCCAACTATTCATGTTTAGCCGCGCTTACTAGATTTGAAGGTCCACCTCTACGATCAAGAGTTCATCTTCTTTTTAGCTATGATATACGGTAAGCCTCTCAAAACTGATACGCCTACAGTGCACCTGAGTTGGCCTACTGAAGCCAGAATTTTTATAAAGCGAGATACTACTTTACCTTTTCCGGGAGAGATTTGGATTGACACGCAGCATCAGAGATTTGGGTAGCGAGCAGAACTTGAACAGATCCATCCTTATTGCACCCACTGCCGTCTGTGCGGACATTCCCACTCTCAATGTTATCATTTGCATCCGAACCTTAAACCTTCATGTAAAAATACAATTGGGTTGGCTCCACTATATACCTATCCCTCTTCGATTCCCTAGTACAATCCACCGACTACTGAAACTTTGGTTGACACGCTACCACCTCTCCCTCCCACTAATAGAGAACCCCCCTTTGATACTACTATTCCTGTTATTGAGACTAATGTGTTGACAGATGTTTCAGCTGGACAACCTACAGCTTCAATCATTGTTGAAAGCAATACTGTAGGATCCTTACCTTCCAAGGATATTGTTCGGTCAGATAATCAGGTGAACATTGTAGCTCCACATTCTTAGGAAGCATCAGGTGCTGAGGAGACGGTTCTACCACATCGTCAGAATGAGAATGTTGTTACTGTTACTTAGGAGCAGGAGGCTCATCCTCCTCTACATGGCCGACATTCTGTTGAACACACTGATCAAATGATCTAATCTTCAGATGAGGAATGACAGGTTTATACTTGTAGGAGGAAGAAGAAGAATGGAGACACACCCCAACTTGAGAACTTAATGGATGACACTTTGGTAACTTCCGGTAATGGCAGGACGCTCAACAGTTTGTTAGGTGGCTCCGTTTGTAGAACTAGAGGCAGAGACAAAACTAAACTGGCTCGTCCCTAGTTGCTTGTTTCCTACAATTTTTTTTTTATATTTGAGTTTACCTGTATCTTATCTCTTTTTGGGTTACTAGTGTGTGTTGTATCGTATGGGTAGGGTGCCTCTTTTGGGCCCTTTCATATAGCCTTTATGTACCTTTTCTATTTCAATAAAATTAGCTCTTGGGCTTTTTTAATATATATATATATATATATATATATATATATATAATAAATAACTTGATAAACTTACCTTTATTCTTGGTCGGGAACCCCGTTCGCACGGGAGCCCCTTTCTTCTCACTTGGTTGCATGCGATACTTAGCTCGTCCTCAACATAGAGCAACAGGTTGAACCCTTTTTTCCTCCCCGCAATCGGCTTGGTTCAACCTTGTATTCTTTCTTCGCTCTGAATGCCACGAGTCACTCACCGTTTTCTTTGCCTTCGCATGATACTGGAGCTCTAGTCAAAGTTGCGGCTCAACCCAGGAGCAAAAACTCTAGATCCCACCACCCTCTTTCCTCCCTTCAGTCCGACAAAGAAATTGTCAGCTTTTAAGGTCCTTGCCTCCAGCTACGGGGAAGCCCTTACTTGCGCCATTCGACTCTCAGGTAAGCTGCGATGCTTCTTCTCTATACCCAACTATGAAGATTTATAAGCGAATTCACCTCTTCGACTTCCTGACCTCCCCTCATTTCCTCTATCCTTTCCCCTGCCTAGCTCTTTGTTTCATCTCACGAACTAATTTAAATCAAATACTTAAAGTGTGGTTGAAAACTTTAGGTTATTAATTTAAAATCTTTAAATGATATCCAAAATTTATATACTTATAGTCAAATTGAGTGTGTTGACAAGATTAATCCAACAAGTTTAAAACCAATCAATTGCTAGGCCATTAAGATATTTAAATGTTGATTGAATGACTCATAATCAGAAGATTTACACGGATCATTTTATGGAATGTTTTGAAGCTCTGCCCAAAATAATCAAATTGTCACTTTGAAAATCTGTAAATGGACTCACATGTTCTGCATGAGTAAGAATTAGACTTGAGATTTGAGAGATTTTGAAAATTTAAAGAAATTTAGTGCTTTATTTGACATTTGATGCTGAGAATCACCAGTGGCCATTACGTCATTCGATTGCTGAAAATTACCATAAGCCACTATTGTTGTCCAATTTTTGATGCCCAACTATCATTTTTTGACCACCACCACCCGATTGTTATAGTCCTTTTGTTGTCATTTGACCTCTATTGTCGGATTGATGTCATTGCATCTATGATCTCCTAACCATCGAAGCCTGATCTTAATCGTTCGTTCACCATCATTCGACTACCACTGCTCAACTGTTATTGTCTAACGGTCGTCGTCCAAATCATGTCATCTAAATGCTATTATCTCTCCAAGACATCTAGCTCTGTGGCAATTACATGAGACCAGACAAGTGCTCTCAAATATGTAATCTTATCATCTTCATTTATAGAGTAGAATTTACTTTTATAGGCACATATATATAGTAGATTATTTTCAATAAGCTTGTTCCCATGGCATTTTTCATTTCTGGGTTTACCACGTTAAAATGTCTTTTTTTATGCTCATTTTTTATTTGTTTGTGTGGGAATCTGCTTGTAAAGCTAGGATGTAAAACACTCTCTCTCCCGTCACAAATTTTGTTAGCATGCACCAAGGCTATATTAAGAATAAATTATTTATATTTTGCTTTTAATTTGATGATTATCAAGGCTTTTATTTAAAAGTATGGTTTTCTTTAGTTTTTGGAGATGATTTAAGTTTGCATAAAGTTAAAATCTGATTTAAATTGCCTTTAAATAGACCCACTATAACAATCAAAGGGACGGAAATCTCTCTCAATTCCTCTCTTTCCTCTCTAGTTGTTTATATTCACAAGCCCAAACAGCCGGCCACCATTTCTGACACCTCCTGCAAGATCACGGACAGCTTCCCAGCAGTCTGTCCTATGCACCGTGCTGCTTGTTCTGAATCTGTGATGTCAAATTACTGTCCAGAGTTCAGTGGAGGAGTGGAACGAGAAAAATATGCTCTGTTTGCATTTTTCACCAAACCTGAAGCTAAGAAAGTATCAACTAGCTGCTGCCAGAGAAGAGGAACTCAGAATCAGAGTGACAAGTTTCTATTTGCACCAATTCTGGGAGCAAATCCCATAATATCTTAAAAAAAAATCCAAAACAATGAGAGAAGTTTTTTAGTGTGAAATAATGCTCGAGGGACTTTTGGTTGATTGATAAATCTTTAGAAAACTAGAAAATTCTTAAAATCTTAATGAATACATTTTATTGTGGACTTGTGCTATGATATTAAGAGCCTAGCATCATATCATTCTAATCGACGCTGCTCATCCCTTTCAAGCAACATTCTCTTTTGCCAGGTTGACATCACCCGTGCCTTTTCTCTCCCTCTGTTGGTCCACTGTCCTGCTATCTCTTGTGCTGGTTCCCTCCCCCATCTCCCTTTTGAGGATCTTAAAGAGGTGAGGTTTCACTTGAGATGGTGGGGACAAGCCCAACTCCCACGAACGTTTTCTGTCAGGATATTGCATTCACCTCTACCATGTTATATACTGCATTACTTGAATGTCTTCTACAATATTGTAGCCACTCTCATAATTTGTTGTAGCTTCATTGACTATATGCTTTTACTTCATTTTTTGCTGCATGTGAGGTGCTGATGTAATATGCTGTAGTTGTAAAGGAAACAAATTGTCAATTTTGAATTGCTTAGAACGCTATTGGTCATTACTTTTATGATTAAATTATGACGCTACTTTGCTAGAAGTAATTCGTTTAGTTCTGTCATCAGGCATCGAGACTTGGCCTGGAAAGCAGATCCATAGCCACAACTATCGCATTCCCCAACCTTTTACCGGTCAGGTATTTATTCTCTCATAGTATTCCTCACATTTCTTTTCTTTCTTGGTATTACATGCTTATCAGGTGCCATTTTTTGTTGGATCGTTTACTTTCCATTCGCTTCTTTTGTTCATCTGAACTATTTTTGGGCTTGTCCTTCTCACTTATTGTAAACAATCCTCATTTATACTAATTCTAAAATGGGTAGGTTGTTGTTATAATCGGTGGTGCAGCTAGTTCTGCTGACATCTCAAGGGAACTTGCTGGTTTTGCTAAAGAAGTTCATGTTGCAAGTAGAACATCGTCCGTCAAAACATCCATGAAGCAACCTGGTTATGATAACTTATGGCTTCACTCTATGGTAATAGCTTTGTTCCCTGGTGATTGTGACCCTGTTATTTTGAGCAGTTGTATTTTTTTGATGAAACTTAATGAAATTTTTACCACTGTTTTGATGCAGATTGAAAGAACTTTCAGCGATGGCACTGTAGTTTTCCAAGATGGGTGTTCTGTTCAAGTTGATGTTATCATGCATTGTACTGGGTAAGTGTATGCAATCTGAATTTGTAAGGTTCAGCATGTCTAGAATTTGGATGATATTTCATGATCGATTCACATAATTTTTTGTGTTGTTCTTGTATGTGATTGTGACATAGACCAAACTTCTCTTCATCTATTAGTTTCCATTAACATGCCTTTTTCTTTGGCCTAAATTGATCCCTATGATGATCTTGAATTTCTCAATTGGTTGGTGATAAGAAATGGAGAAAATTGGTTGAGTTTCATTTAAACATTGATCCATTATTTATACAATCCATGGAGGGCCACTAATAGAAAATATGCAAAAGCAGGGAGAGATAATTTGTTATACAATTAAGTACATAAATAAAACTACCAGGATTCGTGATGTGGCATCCACGGGCAAATGGGTGAATGTGGTGGCTATGGACTTAAGAAGGGAGAAGAAGTGCTGGTAGGCTGCCAACTTGCGAAATAGCAGCTGTTGTGGGTCTCATTGGATGGATGCCTCAGCTTGATGTAAGGGCGCATAAAACATCGTGGAGTACCAGCTGTGAGGCAAATTGATGATGACCTGAATTTGGATGACTTAAGGGATTGAACTTGCTATTTGGGTGCTCCTTTATTTATTAGAAGTCATAGAATTGGAAGCGGCAGTGTGTGGGTTGGTCTATGAGAAGTTAGAGGTCCGCTAAAGGTTAACACATCTTTGATTCAGAGCATAATAAGAGAGTTGTGATTAAGATTTTAAAATGGAGAGCCAAATATCTGTAAAAACAATTGGACGATCTTACGGAATGTTTATGGATATGGTCTAGCATTTGTAAGATTTTCATGAAATATTAGATGACGAATTGCATGGAGACAAGATTAGGTCACTCTTGCCCTAGTTTGGACGAATTGAGTTTGAAGTGGCTTTTCTTGATTTTTTTTTTCTGTCGTGGATGGCTGGATTAAGTCATAAAAGCATATGAGAGATATAAGAGATTTAGAATGGATTTAATCTATTAACTGGAGAAAGAAAATTGCTTAAAAACTTCTCAGTCAAGGAATCTCTCTGAGCCACTAAGCCAAAGAGGGAGGTGTTTCCCCAAAACACTGCAAAATTTGATTTCAATGAGAATAAAAATTCTTATTATAGCATTTGCAACATTTTAAAGCATTTTACTTGGAATTTTACATTTGAAATTTTAAAATTTCCCAAACGGAGGGAATTGATTTCATGCTTCAAGGGTATTTGGGGTGGCTACATGGCAAGAAGGCCTGAACCCATATTTCAAGAACAGTGATGTGAGGTAGCTGATTTTATGTGAAAATAGACTTGTTGACTTCTCTTTGACAGCTCCTTGTCCTCCCTGGACCAATTAAATTAAGTCTCAGAGCACATTTGTGTCGTTGCACTCAAACTTCTATGGCATAGATAGCCATATTCACCTAACTTGCTTTTGTATTTTGTCTTCTTTTCAACTTGACTTCTTGCTTGATGTATTATCGTTGAGACCTTTTGATTCATGGCATATTAATTCCCATATCCTTGTGAAACTACTAACATATACAATAATATAAACACAACAACAAGTCTATGCAACACTTTATCTAGTATATTCTCTTGTTATAACACACACACACACAAACAATCACGTAAAAGAAATGACCATATTATTATTTGATTGCAATAGACTTACTAATAGGCCTGTGACGCATTGCATCAACTTCTTTTGACCTAAAAGAAATCTTCCCTGAAGTCTGTGTACTCATCTATTTGATCTAGAGTAAACATGGCAAGTTCCTCCTATGTAAGTCATGTATCCTTAGATGGTGGTCTCTCTTACTACCTAATTAGAAACTCATTCTCTTCTTTTCTATTGTGTGATGCCTCATCTGAGATTTACTCTATTTAAAAAATATTTGGTTTTTTAGTCATCTGCATTTTGTACCTATAGAAGAGTTTTTTTTTTCTAAATTCCCATGTGAGATATCTTCTTCTAAGAATAAAATGTTTTCAACATTAATAATAGAAGTTATATGTCATTTGGCAATTATATGAAGCATGCATTTGGTTTAATTTTTATATGGATTTTGAAAGCGCTACAAGCCCTTGTATGGTGCTTCTTATATTTCTATGTATTTTGTTAAGGTCTAACTTTTATTATCACATATTCACTCATCATATTCTCTTGCATTTCTTGATTTACTTGCAACTTCAGCATCTTTAACCTTATGTTGTTTAAATTGTTTTCTTACATTTTCGTGGAAGGCTGCAAACTTTTTAACGAATGTAAATGCATAGTCTGAAAATACATCAGATGGAACAACAATAATGTTAATGGTTCATTTGGAATTGTATTCATTAATTATTTTAAATAAAGATCTCTTAGTACTTTCAAAAATAGTATTATTTTAGTCAAATTTACATGTGGCTGAGTGTAAATCCCAATTGCCTAGCAACTTCCCCACTAAGCATCTTAATAGGCTCCCTAAAGACCAATTTACTATATTTGCCTATCTATCTGTGTGTGAAAAACTGAAGAGAATCTAATTATAATACCCATTAGTTGGATTGAATTTTTCAAAAATAAATTTAGCAGTAGGTAGTTCAGTCTAAATCAACTGAATTTGGTGCCCTTTCTTTTTTGTATGAGTAGGCTGTATGTCAAAAGTGGCTTCTAAGAACTCGGTGTAGAGATTTTTTCTAGTGGCTATATATCAAAAGTGGCGTGCGGACTTCTTTAAATCACTTCTTAACTCTATATTATCACCTTAAGTATTCCAAATTCAACAAGTAGCTCATACTTTTTTTGTTCTGAAGAAAGAATTTTTTGCAATAAGTTATATTTTTTCAAGTTCATGCAAAGTGAATTTTTTCCTGGCTGTTTCTTAATTTGATCTAGATCAAGTAACACAACATGACCCTTTTCCAAACTTGGTTGATTCTTCTGAGGCAGGAAGTCTTTATTTTAAGTAAATTAAATCTATCATGCTTCTATTTTACTATATTCAATAAATCATCATAAAATAGATATTGTACCTGACTGGGGTCTGAATCCACATGTTTTTGGGCCATCGGAAATAAATTACTTCTCTTTTTCTTGATCACTAACCTGAGGAATTAGTGTTAGAATTTAATCAAAAAATTTTTAGAACTTTTTTTTGTTAGCATCACTCTTGTCATCTGTTTTTTTTTTTTTTTTTTTTTGTTCCTTGTTTGCATTCTTGATGCTGGGGCAGTCCCACTTGATATGACATGACTTTTTTACTTCAAAAGAATAACAAAAATCTGATTTAGCTTTATTTAATATTTTACATTTATTTCTATTCTTTCTTTTATCAGAGAACTTATTTTTGGCTTTTGAGAAAGGTGTTAAACCTTCAGGCAATCAAGGCCACATCGTCTCCACATAATGTTTCACTTTAACTCCTGGCAAATTCTTGAAGTTTTATTATAATTTGTTTTTTTTCTTCTTCATCTTATTTTCAAATATTTACCGTATCTATTAGTTATGAAAAATTAAGGAACCAAGTAATTAGCCAATAAAGTGAGTAGATAATCTTTAGACTCATATAGAGCAGTAACTTTGACATCTCAAATGTTGGCAAACTTGTAAGAATTTTGTCGACTTCCTTATCATTGTATTATTTCTTTCTTAAAGAATGTATGGTAAAGATTATTTTGGCGAATTTGGTATACATCTCTGATGTGATTTCGTTAGGTTTCATGTAAAATAACTGTCATGAAGAAGTAGATTGATTTGTGATTATTTGACTTCATTAATACCCTCAAATGCAACACACAATGTATTCCATATTTCTTTCTAGTTTTAATTGTAGAGATGTTTATGTAATCATTATATTTGAACTCACAAAAGAAACAATTTAAACACTTCGAATTTAACTATGCTAACTTACATATCTATTGTTTCCATTATTCGGAAGGTACATCAATGAACATGTCATTCATATTTTTGGTCGGATGAGGATAACGTACTTATACCAAATTTCACGTGTGGTGAATAAAATCAAGTGGGCATTGTAACTTTCTAAATACGATAGGAATATCATCAAACAAAGGAAATCGGGTGATACATTGGTTATCACTCTTGTTACCCAAGTATGTCATAAGAACTTCTTTGGGTTGTTAGGCCTTTAAACGATGAAATTTCTTAGATATCAATTGAATGTTAAGGCAAAATAAAAAAAGGGATGTGAATTGATTTTTTTAAAAATAAATAAAATCTTTAAAGCTAATGAAATTCTTTTAAAGTTGTATGAAAACAATATATTTTCTTATTAAAAAATAATGTGAGAATAAATCTAATAAATTATTTTGGTATAAAGCCCACATTGACATGGTTAGAACTTGTGATATTTTCTATGTGATACGAAAGAGTAGGGTGGTATAAATGCCAAAAGTGAAGTTTAAGTGACATGTATGTAAACATAAGAAATATGTGATTGGTATGTAAATGATTCTTATTTTTACATATTTTTATAAAAAAGATTTTTTTTAACAATAGAAAATATAATATCAAAAATATTTTGAATTTTTTGATTTTAAAGCAGAAAAATCATCAGTACAAAATATGTTTCTTAAAAACATAAAACAAAAATAAAAACAAAACAAAGTAAAAATAAAGACAAAAGGATAAAATATAAAAAGTGATCCAAACGTAGCCTAAATAGTTTATCATTTCCTTTTACGCTTCATGTTCTTGAATGACATGTTAAGGAATTAAATTTAAGCTTTATTCTCAGGTACAAGTATTATTTTCCTTTCCTTAGAGGTGATGATATCATTGATGTGGATGACAATCGGGTTGTACCACTTTATAAGCACGTCTTTCCACCATTTGCCGCTCCGTATATTTCTTTCATTGGATTACCTTGGAAGGTTCTGATCTTATGATTTATGTTTCTTGGATCATTTTGTAATTAATTTTTGTTTTGTTTATAATTGAAACTTAATAAAAAATATTTGCAGGTCGCTCCTTTCCCCTTGTGTGAACTTCAAAGTAGGTGGGTAGCTGGTGTTCTATCTGGTCGGATTGCTCTCCCGACACCTGAGGAGATGATGGGTGACGTTAAAGCTTTCTATTCAGATATGGAGAAGGCTATGCAACCTAAAAGATACACTCATAACATTGCAGGTTACCAGGTATTTTACCTTAGTTTTATCAATTAGGAACCTTTTTGTTTATTGAAGTGTCCCATTCTTAGGGTGTTTGGCTGCACTTAGGATTTCAGTTAAGTAGGATTTATTAAATTTGCTAAATCCGGATTTATTAAATTCAGGGATGTTAAATCCAAAATTATGTTTGGTATGATTACATTTAAATTCTTATAAATCCATATGGAGGGTTTGGCATTTTATTTTAGGATTTAATACTTTAGCATGTGATCCCCTTAAATCCATCTCCTGATCAGATTTCATAACTCCAGAATTTGCGTTACGCCAGAGCAATTTTTCGATTTAGGCCGACGGAGAGATTTGGAGGAGCTAAAATCACATTTATTGGATTTACGTTAAATCTCACATAAATTCATCTTAAAATAGCTTGCCAAACACCGTCTCAGTAAAATGTTTTGTTATTCCTCTCTTCATAAAGTATCAAGATTAAGTCCATATATTTTTACATATAATATGGAGATGCTCTTTAGATATTCAAAGAGAGGTATATAGGCTAAGAGTTTAGCTTGAAATTAAGGATGTTGTAGAAAAACTAAACTCTTGGAGAATAAATTACTTCCTTTCATTATTTACATGCAGCGATACATATATAGGGAAACCCCCCTTCCTAATTTATAAACTTACCAAATATATGTAGTCTAATTTTGGAAAGGAAATAATTCTGAAATTAAAACATAGAAACATAAATAGAAAGAAAATAAGCTAATCAAGTGGTTTCCATAATTCTCTCCAATTAGATTCCTCAGGATATAACTTTTCAATTATAAATTTCCACACTCCCCCTCAATCTACGTCATATATCTTGTAAAGGTTAAGCTTGGTATTCAACTGAGTGAAGTTGCCTAGGGTTAGAGCTTTAGTGAAGGCAAACGTGACTTGGAGATGAGTTGGAATGTAGATCAAGCGAATAATGCAATCATTGACTTTTTCAGAAATAATATATTTATCAATCTCGCCATATTTGGTCTTGTCATGATGCATAGGATTCTTTGCAAAGCTAATGACGGCTTGGTTGTCATAAAACTTCTTTGTGGCATTCATTTTTGAGTATCCCGACTCATTTAGTAAACTTTGGATAGACATTCCTTCACAACTTCCCAAAACAAGTGCTCGATACTTAAATTTTGCACTACTTCTAGGGATCATCGTGTGCTTCTTGCCACTTAATGTGACAATTTTCTCATACATAGGAAGAATATGTAGATGAGGATCTTATATCAGTGAGTTTTCTAGCCCAACTAGCATCATTTTAAATATCTACTTCCTTATTGTCTGATTTCTTAAATAATAACACTTTGACAGGGATCGTTTTAAGAAACATCAATATTCTTTATATCATCTACAAATTTCTTCATTTAAACTATTCATATATTGACTCACAATGCTCATATTGTAAGGAATATCAGGTTTGGTGTATGATAGGTAGATAAGCTTTCCTACCAATCACTGATCTCAACATTTTTTCACTGATATCTTTTCTCGATCTGAATATAACTTTTTATTGAATTCTATAGGAGTCTCAATAGGTTTACAACCCTGCATCCTTGTCTCTTTTAGTAGGTCTATGATTTATTTTCTTTGGGATATCACAATTCCTGCCTTGGATCTAACCACTTCCATGCCTAGAGTGTATCTCATAGCCCCTAGATCTTTGATTTCAAATTTTGTGACAAGAATCTCCGTAATCTTCACAATCTCTTTTTCATCATTTATCTATCAGGTTCATATCATCTACAAAGATAATGAGTACAGCTTTCTTACCTCCCTATGTCTATTTTATGAACAATGTATGATCAATTTGGATTTGGATGTACCCACTAGATTTCATAGTCTTGACAAACTTGTCAATCCCAGCTCATAGAGATTGTTTGAGACTATACAATAACTTGCTTAGTTTACAAACAAAATATTTATTTGAGCTATTTGCTAGCCCTAGTGGCATCTCCATATACACTTCTTCCTCATTGTCTCCATTCAAAAACATTTTTCATATCAAGTCGATGCAGTTCTCAATTTTTGTTTCTTGTCAAGGAAAGAACCCTTACAATGTTTGCCATTGTGCAAAGGTCTTTTGTTAGTATATCCCATAGGACTGAGAGAAACGTTTTTAGCCACCAACCTTGTCTTAAAACTCTCAATGCTCCCATTTGCTTTGTACTTTACATTGGACACCTATTTGTAGCACCCAACTGGTCTTTTGTCTGAAGAAAGTTTTGTAAATGTCCATGTGTTATTTTGATCAAGTGCTTGGATTTCTTCTTCAACTGCCTTTTTCCATTCTTAACTTTGAAGCGCTTCATGAATATTTTTGGGTATCCGCACACTGTCAAAATGAGATACAAAATCTGTATTTGTTGATAATAATTTCTCTTAGGCGACATACTCCTGGATATGATAATTTGTGTATCTTTTCATGTCTTCTCCACTGGTTCTACCTCCCTTGGAACTTAAGAGATGTGATGAGTCATGTTTGGTTGTGAACAATCATGTGGTTGCATATTGTCCCTATCGTGCTCAGTTGATTTCTTTCTCCTAGTGTACACACAAATTTACTTATTTTCAATCTCGGGTTTGATATTCTCAACTGGTAGAACTTGGGAGACATAATGGCTAGAGGAAGGTAGAATAAGTTGTGATTATTCTAGATCAGTGTCAGTATCCAAATTAGTTTGAGGAAATGAAAAAGGTTGTGATGACTCTTATGAGTAACCAGGATAGTATCCCAACTATGATATTTACTTGAAGTCTCTCTTTGAATATTAGATTTAGGGTAGTATGGTTAATTGTCAATGAAGGTAACATCCATGGAGTTATAACATTTTTTTGTAATGGGAGAATATCACTTATACCCTTTTTTATTAGAGGTATAACCACCAAATATATGTTTGACGGACTTTAGGTCAAGCTTTGTGCAGTTTGGTTGATGAATGTGGATAAAAGAGACATCCAAATATTTTTAGAGAAAGATTGGATGGGAAAACTCTAATTTGTGGGCATTTTTCAATCAAATCATAGAGAGGAGCTTTGAATCCAAGAACTTTGTTTGGCATTCTATTGATGAGGTAGGTGGCTGGGAGTACATCTCCCCAAAAATTTTTTGCGACATTGTGAGAAAGCATTATCAACCTAGATACCTCAAGGAGATGTCTTATGCTTCCTCTCATCTATCACACTTTGTTGCATAGTATCAACACAAGAACTCACGTGGATGATACCATTCTTTACAAGGAATGGACTAGGGATATAGTTGAAGTATCTCCTTTCATTATCAGTTTTGAGAATTTGAATTTTGCATTATAATTGAGTGTAAATCATGTCATTGAATGACTAAAAGATTTGTGCAGCTTCAAATTTCTACTTTACGAAGAATATCGAACTGATTCTAGTTTGATCATCAATAAAGAATACAAATTAGCTGTCTATTAATGGTTTTCAATTTCGAGCATCACTATGATTTGATAAAAAAATGATAAAAAGTTTGTACTGTGATAGAGGATATACGTGACGAGTATGTTTAGCCAATTGACAGGTTTCACACTGATAGAACTTTAATTTTTTGTGGCTAAAGACATGGAAGTACAACTTTGCAATAAAATGAATATTGGGATGACCCAGACGATAATATCATAATAAAACTTGACTTTCAACAGATTTATACGCAACAGAGTCAGTATCATGAGAAGAGGTTGAGAAGATAGGTGAGACACTTGTGTATTGAGAGAATAGTTATCTTTAATCAAATATAATCTTCTATACAATTCATCACTGTTAATCACCTTTTCCGAATCCACCACTTGAAATTCACAAAAGTTAAACTGGAATTTAGTAACATAATTCAAGCTGAGTAAGTTTGCTAATTGAAATTAAGTTGTAATCTTGTTTAGGAACATATGAAACTGAATGAAGTTGAATTCTTTGGAGATTTTCACATCTTCTTTCCAAACAAACCTAGAGAGATCTATCGGGAAGTCTAATAAATTTGGGGTTGGTGATTTCTTGGTAGTGATGAGAGCATTAATGCCCCTAGTAATGTGATAACTAGCACCTCAATCTATTATCCAAGATTGAAATCCTCCATTGTTAGTAAGATATGGGGATACGGTACCTTGGAGTTTCTTCAAACTGGTAAGTTCTGTAGTAGAACTAGATGTCTTCATTCTATACTTGGTCATGATACCATGCATGTTTAGGGTTGTTGCCTCTACAAGGAGAGTAGGAATAGAGGAATGCACAGGAGGGCTGACTGCTGCCGCCGCCGCTGCTGTTGCTTAGAACTTGAAGAGATTGGCTTAAAAATTCTCGTTCTAGTTTAACTTCCCTTACTGTCACATTTATGCCTAATGACATCAGAGGCACACCCCAAGTTCCGCAAATGTCACTGGATGCAAATTTTAATTTAGACTCTTGTCTGCTGCACCAACAATCGTGGGAGATTTACTACTGCAGGGGTCTGCTTAGGTGATTGGCTGTTGGGGCAGAAGGTTTGTTGTTGTTGTAGAGAACTGCACGGCAGAGGAGGGCCTGCAGAAGGGAAGAGTTTTGCTGCAGGGAAGAGTTCCAAAGAGGGCCTGTAACCTGCAGGAAGAGTGCTGGCTGCAGGGAACCAGGTGATTTGCAACTGCATGCAGGCGTTACAGGGGCAGAAGAAGGGCTGGCAACCAGGTCTGGAGAGAAACGACTGCAAGGAAGTTTTCGAGCAGCAGAGAAGAAGCAGATTTTCTAGACTTCTTCATTCCTTTCGGATGTTTTCCGGCAGCAGAGAAGAAGCAGGTCCTCTAGACTTCTTAATTCCTTTATCAGTTGGTGATTTCCAACAGAGCAGATTTCCAGCAGAGGAGAACAAGATTTCCAGCTCTAAGAGCTATAGGGCTTGTTTTCAATGCTCTGATATCATGTAGAAAAACTAAATCCTTGAAAAAACTACCTTTCATTATTTACATGTAGGGTTCATACATAGGGAATCCCCCTTCCTAATTTACTAACTTATCAAATATATCTAATCTGAATTTGAAAATGATATATCCGAATTTGAAAATGAAATTATTCTGAAATTAAAAGAATGAAACATAACCAAAGAAAGAGAATATGCTAGTAAAAAAAGCTAATCAAGGAGTTTCCATAATCATCTTCAATTATATTCCTCAAGATATAACTTTCCACAGATGTGCTGGATCAAATCAAATTTTGACTCCCATCAATTCAAATGAGAATGCTACAGCCTATATGCCAAAATTTTTTTGCTTGACCTATTCTTACAAAATATTGAGCGGTTATGGTTTTAAATAAATGCGCATCTCTGAATATCTACATTTCTATCATATAAATAAAAATCTAAAAAAGAATCTAAAAAAGCTATAAAAATTGATTTTTTGTAAGCTCAAATTGGCTAAGCATGAGCTATGATTACATCACAACCAACCTAATAAAATTTTAGTTGATTTTGAGCCAACCAATGCATGTTTGAGTCATTTTTTAGTAACAATGGATTGTTCAGAAATTCTCTCATTCTCAGCCCTAGAGATATCTTGGTTTATGCTGCATAACATTTTATGATATGTTAGATTTATACTGATGGAAGTAAAATATTAAACAAAAAAGGAAAGTTGTAAAAGACAAGGTTGTTAAGAATAGATTTAAAACCTAGTGTCTCACAACATTTAATGGATATGATTTTATTTCTATCAATCAATATTGTTAGAAGATTCCGTGATATTTTAGGTGCAGCAAGTTGAAGTACCTTAATTATCATCATAGAGGACTATATGGATATATATGACTAAATTTTTAGAGCTAAAACTTGATGATTAAAGTGGATAATTTTCTCTGAAGTACTTGTGCTAAGAGGTGTTAAGAAGACTTAAAGTTCATGTCAGAAGTTATATTATAAAATAATTTATTCCTATTAGAAGTTATGACGATTAAATTTCTTTGGATTGAAGTTATTTCCTTTTCTATTTTATGATTTATGTTTTTTCTTTTATGTCCAAGTATTTAATATAAATTGATTAATTGGAGATATACGTGTTATATCTTTTCTTTCCGGTTATTTCCTTTTTATTATCTTTCTTATTCTAGGATTTATATAAGGATTATTTATACACCCATTTCATATCAATAATATTATTTTGCTTTAGTCAGAATTTAAACGTTGTATCAGAGCCAAATTTTCTACCGTAGCCACTGGTCCTTTTAGGTCCGCATTGGATTCCCTTCCTGCCATCCTTCTCGCAGGGAGTGACTCTCCGCCAAACTTTCTACGAGCAACTACAAACACCGGAGTCCTTCACAGGTCCTCCCTGCAGACCACAAGCTTGTATGCAGTCTCCTTCCTATAGGCCCTCGCCACAGAAACCAGCAGCCAGAGATTTATTCCATGCGCCAGTGTGGATTCCTAGGGCGGACAATCCTTGCAGGTCTTTCGTAGCAGAATTTCCTCCTCTTCTTTGCTTTGAGGACGCATGATTCCCAACACAGGTGAGCGGTTTCTCCCTTTGGTGGAAATCCCTACGTTAAAATTGCAACGGTTAGTTTTCTCCTTCTGGTGGAAATCACGTATCTCTGCCTTGCAGTAGAACCACACAAAGGGGAGGAGCCATTTTCCTCATTGTCTTCCTCGCAGGCTCTCCTATGGGGCCGTTTTCCCTGCAAGTTTCAGCCGCTGATCCTTCTTGCGGGATATTCCAGCTGTCGGACCTTTCGATCTCCTGCTAGGACTGCTGGAGCACCTACCTATAGCCATACCTATCCCCTGCAAGCTTTCCTGCCTCTGGAAACTCCTCCGTAGCCTTTCCCTCCTGCAGCTTTTCCGGCCGCAGAAACTTCCTGCGGACCTATCTGCTTTCAGCTGACCCTCTTACCAGGACCTCCGAACCTACTCTTGTGGCCGGTTCTCTCCCTGCAGCCTTTTCCACCATTGGACCTCCCTCATGCAGTTTTTCTTCCACCGCCGAATCTACCATCACAAATTTTCCCCTGCAAATTTCAGGTAGTTGGACCTCTTCCCTGTAGGTCCTTAACAGCTGGAAATCATCTCTGTCAGCTGGAAAACTTCCCTGCATACCTTACCACACCTACTTGTTTGCCACAAATTTCTGTCGGCTGCACATTCCTGCAGTTGCCTCTGTGGCATCCTCTATCATTTCACCTGATGGATTGTGGAAACGAAGAGAAGCTTGTTACAGAGGAGTTCGTCTTTGATTTGCTTTCAACACGACTTGAGAAAGGTTATTATAGAGGCGAGACTGGATGTATTCGTTAATGGAATCCCAACATTCGACCTGCACGCTTTTCTTCGTCGGTTTCTTCCATGTTGCCGAAAACTCTATGCAGGTCATTCTCTATTTTTTCCATTGCCATCAGAACTCTCCCTGCAACTGGAAGTATCCTGCTGCAAGCCCTCCTCATAGCAGACCCTTCTCCGGAGTTTTTCTCGCAGCAGGCCCCCTCCCGAACTTTTTCCTGGAACATGCTTTCCTCCAGAGCTTTTCTAGCATCAGACTCTCCAGAGCTTTTTCTTTAGTAGGTCTCATTCGGAACTTTTTCCTGCAACAGGCTTTTCTCTGGTGTTTTTTCTGCAGCTGGTCCTCCTCCGAGTCTTTTTCCAGCATTAGGCCTCGAAGCTTTTTCTGCAGTAGGCCTCTTTTGGAACTTTTTTGCAGCAAGCTTTCCTTCGGAACTTTTCTTGCATCAGACCCTCCTCCGGAGCTTTCCATGCTGCAATCCCTTCTCCGAAGCTTTTTCCTATATCAGGCCCTCCATAGCTTTTTCTACAGGATGTCCTTCATCAGAATTTTCCCTGCAACAAATCGTCCTCCGGAGCCTTTTCATGCATCAGACCCTCCTCCAGAACATTTATTGCATCAGACCCTCCCTCCTCCGGAGTTCTTTCTGCAGCAGACCCTCATTCGGAGTTTTTTCTGTATCAGACCCTCCTCTGGAGCTTTTCCTGCAGCAAGGCCTATCTCCGGAGCTTTTCTTTTTTCTGCATGCCATACCTGCAGCTTTTCATATTGTTTGTCTATTTTCCTGCAAACTTTCTTACGGCAGTACCTATGGAAGCTTTCCGCCTACCTACCGACACCGCAAAAACTGCAGTTAATTGTATACTCTCGGGATTGATTATCAAGAATGAGTTGAAGACTTCAAGTTCTACCTCACAAAGAATCTTCATCGCCTATTGTTTGATGTTTTCAAATTCAGTTGAATATAGTTTTCAACTATGTTTCAATGGGGAGTGTTAGAAGAATGTTCAAAAATAATTTATTTTTATTAAAAGTTATGAGAATTAAATTTATTTTTTTAGATTGGAGGTATTTTCTTTTCTATTTTATATTTTTTATTATTTCATTTATCTCCATGTAATTAATATGAATTGATTAATTGAAGATATATGTTATATTTTTCTTTTCATGTTATTTTCTTTTTGTTGTCTTTTTTATTCTAGAATTCATGTAAGTATTATTTATATCCTTATTTCATATCAATAATGTTACTCCGTTTTATTCTGAATTTGAATTGTTAAGAGTTATTGATCAGAGTTGCTATGATATATGAATTGTAGTATTGGGCAATAGAAAATCATTCACAACCAAGTTAGAATAAGATAACTACACATGTTAAAATTAATATGTAATGAAATTATGAAACATGCAGCAAAAATCGATAATATTATGATATGATAGGAGTATAACCTATTGAAAATAAGGTACTGAAACATATTGTAAGTTTGTGAATGAGTAATTTAGGCACAGTACACTTATAGGACAAGCAAATAGAAATATGTTAAAGGTTTGGGAAGAAAAGAGATGAACAAATATAAAATATGCAGCGGGTGAACTCAAAATTTTAAGCATCACTAGTAGCTATAATGATGTATGAATTTGAGTGCTGGGCAACGTTGACTTGTTCTCAACCTAGTTGAATATGATTGAAATTTGCAGAAGAAATTTATAATATTGATGATATATTCGGTTTATCACATTTTGAAGATTCCTTTTTTTTTAGATGGTGCTTATTGAAGCCTTCTAAATATGATATTTTAAGTTGATTAAGAGTCAATATCGAAGTCAGAAGATGCATCAATAAGGCAGGATGATAGAAATATGTGAAAGCTTTCGGAAGAAAGAAGAGTTGAACAAATATAAAATTTAAATGTCATCTCTTATAGCATTAAATATTTTTAACTAAAGGATGAGAGTTTATGAGCCAGCCTAAAAGAGTTAAACATTAAACTTGTGATGGTTATTTAAACTCCATTTTTAATGTTGGAAGTTTGATTTTTTATGGTTCAAATAACATTGTGGATAAAAGAATTTGTTGAGATTTGTATTTAATGTAGGGTCCTATTTGTAAATAGATGAAGTTTAGGAATTTATTTATAAATGTTGTAATTTGTAAGGCTCTATATAAGCCCTTCATTAATGAAATGAATAGTTTTCTTTCCCTGAGCATTTATTTCTAGTTAGAGAACTGAGAAAAATATAAATGGTCCGCAGGAGGTTTAAAAGAATAATCTGTGATGCTAAAAATTCTGCTTTTAGTGATTTTTATAACAGATTAGATACTAAGGAGGGTGAAAATATATGTATAAACTAGCTAAACAAAGAGAAAAGAAAAGTAAAAATTTAACTCAAGTAAATGTATTAAAGATGAAAAACAAAAAGTGTTTTTCTTAGAAAAAGATATTCAGCATAGGTGGGTGAGTTATTTTGATAAAATTTTTAATGAATTTTCTAAAAACACGATTGACCTTAATGATCTTAATATCGTTAATAATAATAAAATGTTTCATTTTTACCATCGCATTAGTAAAAAAGAAGTTGAGGAGGCTTTAAAGAAAACCAAGAGTGGAAAGTCCGTAGGACCTTATGATATCCCAATTGATGTGTGGAAACATTTAGGAGATTTGGGAGTTTCTTAGCTTACTAAACTTTCTATTAAAAACTAAAATGATGCCTGAGGAGTGGAGGAAGAGTATTTTAGTCCCTATTTTTAAGAATAAAGGGGATGCACAAGAGTGTACAAATTATAGAGGAATTAAATTCATGTGTCATACTTTAAAATTATGGGAGAGGGTAATTGAACATAGGTTAAGACGTATTACCAAGATTTCTTTTAATCAATTTAGATTTATGCTAGGCAGGTCTACTATGGAGGCTATACATTTATTGAGAGGTTTGATGGAGAAGTGCATAGATAATAAGAAGAATCTTCATTTGATTTTTATTGATTTAGAAAAAGCTTATGATAAGGTTCCAAGAGATATCCTTTGGAGAGTCCTTGAGAAGGAAAGTGTCGATATCACATATATAAGTCATTAAAGATATGTATATTAGAGGTATTACTTGTGTTTGAACTGAAGGTGGATTGACCAAATATTTTCCTATTTTGTTTGTTTACATCAGGGATCGGCTTTAAGCTCATATCTTTTTGCTTTAGTTATGGATGCCCTTACTGGACATTTACAAGAGGATGTACCTCGGTGTATGTTTTTTGTTGATGATATCCTTCTCATGGATAAGACGAGAGAAAAAGCCCAGGAAAAACTTGAATTATGAAGGTCTACATTAGAGTCTAAAGGTCTTCGTTTGAGTAGAACTAAAAATGAGTAAATGAAATATAATTTTAGTAATAGTAGCTCTAGTGACAGAAGTGTAATTT
Organism: Papilionanthe hookeriana x Papilionanthe teres; assembly: GCA_022702705.1. Classification (NCBI taxonomy): domain Eukaryota; kingdom Viridiplantae; phylum Streptophyta; class Magnoliopsida; order Asparagales; family Orchidaceae; genus Papilionanthe; species Papilionanthe hookeriana x Papilionanthe teres. Next base: position 63,304,537 of record CM040428.1, on the reverse strand, counting down.
TGAGTGATCAAATTACTAAAAATTGTGAATGATTTATATATCTCGGGTCTACTGTTCAAAGCGATGGTGATATAGATGGGGATGTTAATAGTAGAATTCAAGTTTGTTGGTTGAAGTGGAGGAATGCTTCTGGTTTATTGTGTGATAGAAAAATATCACTTAAACTGAAGAAAAATTTTATAAGATGGTGGTGAGACCTGCAATGCTCTATGGTGTTGAATGTTGGCCCTTAAAAGTGTCGCTGAGATGAGAATGATTAGGTGGATCAGTGGCTTTACACTTAAGGACAAAATGCGAAATGATTATATCCGTGATAGGGTTGCTGTAGCTCCAGCGACGGACAAAATTAGAGAGAGTCACCTAAGATGGTTTGGTCACATTGAACGTTGATCATCTGATGATTTGATTAGAAGAGTATTTGTTTTAGATTCGATTTATGTTAAGAATGACAGAGGTAGACCTAGGAAGACTTGGGCTTATTGTATAAAAAATGATCTTTATTTATTAGAATTAAATGAAAATATGACACTAAATAAGACAGTGGAGAAAAATGATTCATGTAGCCGACCCCACTTAGTGGGACTAAGGCTTTGTTGTTGTTGTTGTTGAGCATTTATTTCTACTTGGTATCAGAGCCCTAACCTGGCTGTCTCCACCTTTTCTCAATCTGATGAGTTAGGATCGATGATCTGGAGAGTGTCACCTCGCGCAAGCTAGCTGAAACAACTGAATCACAAAAGCAATGCATGACTGCGATACAATTGCAATAAAAGCAAGTTGGGAAGAAGATGACTGGATCATTGCTTTGCGTATGCCCTCACAATACAATCACATTAAAGCTAGCTGAAAAGGCGACAACGGGGAGCAAGCTGGGAAGAAGAAGAATAAATCGCTGTGTTGCGTAGGCCCTCATGACATAGTTACGATTAGAGCTAGCTGAAAAGGTGACGTTGGGATCGCGAGAGCTAGTTGGGAAGGCAAGAAAGTGTGAGCATTCCTGCGAGCTAGTGAGTAGAGCAGCTTTGACGAGTTTACGGTTGGCTTCGTACGCAACCAAGTGTAAAAGGAGCAGGGCTGCAGGTTGGTTTGTGAGTGTGTAGGCTTTGGCGGGCTGTTTTTTGTGTGAGGACATGAAGGAAGTCATGTATGATTTTGACTTGATCCCTGTGATTGACGATATTAGGAGATGGAGATAGTGCAGGAAGTAGGGGGATTGAAACTTCTGAGGAAGATAAATCCTAAACTTTTTAAGGTTTTATTCGGGCATATACGGGGAGCAAGCGTATCGATGGGAGCCACTACCTCATCACATGCTCCGACGTAGGTGAAGATATATCTTCCTCATGTGGATGTGAAACTCGATGGATCGGCCCGTATCTGAGCTGGCTTGGTCGGATCTAGACTGTTCTGTTAGGAAATAAACTAGAAGGATACCTGATAGGGGTGTCGGCCGTTAAATTGTTTGAAGTTGAAACTTTTGAGAATTATGAATATAGTTTTATAAAATAGGATTTTGATTTAATTATATATATATATATATATATATATATATATATGAATTTATGAAAATAATCTTTTAAACTTGAAAATTGAGAATGGACGAATCTCATTTATTTAGTGATTTGAAATGAACGAGCACGATATTGCAAGCGATGCATCTATCCCGAGGAATAGACATATGATGATACGACTCGATCAAATAAACTACAGAATTTTTGATATCCGTTCTGGTCTGCGAACATTTTGTGTTGACCGACAAGTTCCCCTATTTAATAAAAAAGAATTAAATAGAGTTTATATTACCTGGGTTCATAAAGCTCCCTATAGCGGCAAGCCCCTACAGTCAATTACCCCTCAAATGACAGAGAACTCTCGATTTAGATCAGAGGTATCTATCTTCATGAATTCAAAGGGTATGGTTTTTAAAGTAGTGTGGTAGTAGGAAATCCAATAGGCGAATGACTCAAAATTTGAACAGTTTGTGTAGGAATCCAAAGGAAAGTAAAGTAGGGGATGCTACGGATCCGAGAAGAGCTCGGTGACTTCCCAGACTATCTTATTGTTGGGCTTTAAGTTTTGGAAATGAATTTATTTAAATTTCAATCCTGCCAATTAATTAGAGGAATTACATTTGCATAATATCTGAATTATGCAAATAACCTGAAAGATAGGAGGATTTATGTCGTACTGGACAACAACCTCAGAATCCTAAAGCGAGTTAGGGCTTATATTGCACAACATGGTCGTGCAAAAGCCTAAAAGATGTCGCACAGGCGGACTACCTTGTAGCCCTATAGATTATTATTTTAAACTAAGGAATGATTTTGCTGATGTAGACAATTTTTGCTGTTGAAGATGACCGTGTTGCCCTCAAAGTCATGCTCCGTATTGCACGTTGTAGCGGTGTTGCAGTTTAGATTTAAAGTTTAAAGTGGACATGTAATTGTTGAGTCAGTGTTTTATCTTATTTTTAAATGTGTGCTTTACAGTAAACAGGGGTGTACACTACAACAAACAGGATAACATGCTATAGTAAAACAAAAATAGTAGTGGTAATGCGCAGTGTAAAACATGTAACAATAGTGTTGTACAGTAAAGGAGAAGCAGTAGCAGGCAAGCAAAAATATGTTGTAGTGAAAGTAAAACAGTAGTAGCAAGAAAATAAGAGTATGCTACAGTAAGGGTAAAATAGTAGTAACGGGGAAGCAATGCGGTATATATATAAAAAAAAGGAAGTACTACGGAGGTACTGTAAATGCTGGTTACATGTAATGCGTCGCTACCTGTTATTGTTATCATTTTATTGTTTCCTGCAGAAAATAATCAGTACCAAGAGAAAACAGGAGTAAACGTAGTAGGGAAAACTTAATCAACCAGGGAGTGCTACTGCATATGTGAAAGAGCTAGGACCGGGACATCGCACAGAAAGCTAAATGAAAAGAACCGACAAGGAAGAAAAAAAAAGGAAAACAAATCCGTAGGGAACCCGTAGGACATCCGTATAAAACCCGTATAAAATCCATATAAAACCACAAAGAGCGAACTACAAGTCCGGGAGGACCATAAGCATGATGGCGGGGAGGACTCAGAGCTGGGCTGTGTGCGTTACAATCTTGGATAAGAGCTACCAGACCAACACCCTACAGAGGGTAGTCCTAACTTCGACTCGGGTAATTCACCGTGGACCTTTATAAATTTTCATTCATTTTAATTTAGTTTGCATGCATATAAAACTTATGGGTGAAAGATAATTCTTTTGTTGAAGAGGACTTTATTTCAAAATACTTATTTTATAAAGTAGTACAGTCCACAGACCAACTACCCTAATCGAACTAGGGCTACTAACAACCTAAGAGTGTCAGTGTCAACAATCCCACAAAGAGCTGGCGAATAGTATCGTGGACCTCTAACCTCACCTTCAGTGAATATCTCCTTTCAAAAGCAGGGGATACTATTCTAATAATCCCTCGTTCAAGCACACATAAGCACTATCATCACGGTCCTAACCCCTAACCATCCTATTTACAGCCTTGCTTGATGATCCACATACAGCAAAAGACTATACGTGCACATTTATGCCTCGTACATAAGTGCAAAAGACTCGGCCAAGAAGCAAGAAGAAACAAAAGACAGGAGAAATAGAAAGGGAGAGGAGGGAACGACCCGCCTAAAACAACGTCATAAAGAAGACAGATCCATCTTCAAAACCATAAAAATAAACGATCCCGAAACCTCGACTAGGGCCTGATAGATTTAGCTAAAATCTATCAAAGGTAAGACCCCGACAATCCTCGCAATGTCCAATACGCGAAGACTAAGTATAATTTTAATATGACAAAAAAATACAGCGAAGGACTCCCAAATCTGACACTTGGGACTGTCTAACTCCTTAGCTATCCCTGCCTTAGACCAGGATAGACAGGTCCGAGACTAAGCTACATGAGCCCCAAGACCGAGCCCCATATAAGATGCTAAAGGGGCAGCCACCATGGTAATGAGATAACAAATCTGAACCCCCATATAAGGTACAAGGAGGCAACCATAAAGCATTACAATAATAAAACCAAACCTCACATAAATAGTGCAACGGGGTGCAGCCATAAGACACCAAAATCAACAAACCGAGCCCCCAAATAAGGTGCAAAAGGGAGCAGCCATAAGACACCAAATCCAGCAGACCGAGCCCCCACATAAGATGCAAAAGGGGCAGCCATAATGGTAATTAGACAACAAAACCGAGCCCCCATATAAGGTGCAAAGTGGCAGCCACAATGTCAATGAAACAACAAAAACCGAGCCCCCACATAAGGTGCAAAGGGGCAATCACCATGTCAATTAAACAACAAAAACCGAGCCCCCACATAAGGTGCAAGGGGGGGGGGGGGGGAACAATGCAATTAAACAACAAGACCCGAGCCCCCATATAAGATGCAAAGGGGGAACAGCCATAAGGGCAATTAACAAGCTCACAACAAGGCCAGCACAAGAGGTAAAACGGGGCCACCACCTGCTCCAAACAGAGCCAACACAAAAGATAAAGCCGAGTTAATTGCCAAGCACAAAAGAGGCTTCAAAAAGCATGTGAGCCCTCCCCAATTCTTCTCACCTTTGTATATTTTCCAATAAACACAATTTCTTTCACATATGCAAAGATATAACAATGGAATACATAAGAAAAAATCACAATAGGTACTTCTCAAATGCACATTCTAACACATAGCCTTGCCAACCAATGGTTCACCCTTTTCGCATATATTAAACATGATAAAATAGAAGAATAGAATTGCTGAATCATATAAGTAAATCATCCCAGAATGGCAGCCAAGAAGGCTCCCAAGGTAGGCTCAAATCACCTCCAATTTATCCACACCACAGGGCTAAGCAGTTGCCCTACTAACCTCCTTATTGCCGGGCCAAACTGAGCCACCAAAAGAGATGGCCCAAATCACATGCGGTCCCCCAATTCTTCCCCCATTTTCCTCTTTTCCTTTTTTTCTTTTCTTTTTTTTAGAAAGCTAAATAAGTCCAATATATTTCCCAAAACCAAGCAATACTCCATATTCATCATGCATTAAGCCACATTAAAGAGAGCAAGAATGAGGAAAGAAAAACTACTCATACATGCATACACCCCACAAAAGAGTAAGCCCTGAAGTTTCAAGCAAAATACACTGAACTTAGAGATGTTTTTTGTAGCATGAAGTAGAGCATGCCAAGTTTTCCAAATAAAGCATACTAAACCTAGAGAAGCAAAGTCTAGCATGCCAAGCTACAACATGAAAGAGCTTATAACTTATGATGGAGCAACCCAACATTTAAACCCAAAGCCACATGCATTTGACATCATTTTCAAGAAGACGAGAAATTGTAAAACATGGAATAAGTAAAGGAAAGGAGGCTAGTAAGCCGCATTTTACAAGAGGCCTTTACAACTAACCAACTTTCCAAATTTAAGAGCTAAACAAGCTCATACCTTAGTGAGTAGGTAAGTAACCAAACAGTGAGGAGATAGACAACCAAATACCAAAACCGAGCAGCTAACAGGGAGGCCACAAGAGAAGCAGTCCAAACCGAGCAGCTAAGATGGAGACCATAAGAAAAGCAACCTCAAACCGAGCAGCAAGCAGGCTCAGCGAGCTCAGGAGGAAGAGACGAAGTCTCCACCCTTCACACACACACACACAGAAGATTAAGCAGAGAGCAGGAGAGAGAAAAAAACAGTAGTTTTCTATCTCCAGGTAGCTAACAAAAGAAGGTCCAACCTCAAGAACTCCCCAAAGTGGGGATTAAATAGTAAGAGGGGAGGAGGGGAGCTCAGCCAACCTAACTCACCCAAAACTCAACTCAAGCCGCAACAACTCACCCAACTCCACCGAACACAGCGACGGGTAAAACCATCGTAACAAGCCACACACAGGGAGAGGATCGAGAGAAGACGAAAGAAGCACTGGGAAGGAGAGAAGAAACTTCCCCATTCGTTCCAAGTGACAGGCGTAACAGATGCCAAATGCTCGAAGAGGAAAGTCCAAGGCGTCGAGAAGGAGGAGCTCGGGCAGAGCTGCATGGAACGTCACCTCCTCGCGTGAAGAGGAGAGGTCAAGGTACAGTGGGACGAGACGGGACGAAGCCAGCGAGCTCGTTCGAGCCAAATTAGGGCAACAATGCACCCTCCCCGTGGGAGAAGGAAGAAGACAGGTGTGGGACGAGCCAAAGAGGGTGCGGGGAGAGGTGAAATAAGCTAAGGGTTTAAGAAAATAAAAAAAAAACTTATTTATTAATTTTATTTTATTTGAAAGTGTCGAATCCGGGGCGATTTGCTCGTGCATGGAACCCTGACAAAATGTATGTTCTTCTTTAGCGAATTCGACGTTCTGGATGCATCGGCGCAGTCAATTTTGCGATTCGGAGTCGTTCGGGCAACTTCTTCGACGGTCGGGCCGAAAGTGCGTCAAATTTTGATCCTTCTAAAATTTTGATTTGATGTCGATTATCCTGACATCCAAACTTCAGCTTTTATCCGTTGCGGAGTAATTGAAGGCGTCGAGGCCGCAAATCGAGGAATTTGTGCTTGTGGTGGTGCAAAAATGTGCACGAGGCTGTCCTAATGTCCAGTGATCTTATGGGGACTCCATTTGAATTCCTGACGTCAATTCCAACCTTCTATGGGCTAGAGGTACAGAATCTCGTGCGGGACTCCAAAATAGTAACGAAGTGGCTTCGAACATTCTAAAATGAGGTGGGCCCCATTGCTAGGAATCTAAGATCGTCGGGGAAGCTCCTAAGGCTAGAACCCTAAATCCTAGGAGGAAAACTAGACCTCGACAAAAGTGAGGTCAATAAGGGGTCGAGCCAAAGCGTGACAGTATGCGAGAGGGATGAGTGGAGGGACCGCACATGCCTTACTTTACTACACCTGTCTACTCAACTCAATGGCTCCATCGATTGCTTCATCAATGGATGGTTTTAGAAAGGTGAGTGGCATTAGGGCAAAGGTGAAGAAAATCTATGCTGGACCCGAGAACCACATGAGTGTTCCAGATTCAGCGTGAGATAGAGACAGTGGTTCATGATGATAGCTTGATTCAGGAGAATTCTATACATATGGAGCGGCTGTGGCAAGATTTTGTTCACTTCCTACCTATGTCGAGTTATAGTGATCCGGGGTGCAAGAAGGGAGAAATCTTTGCACAGATAAGGACTATGCAGTTTCTGGCTCATTTGAACTTGGCTTTTACTCAGAGGACAATGATTCCTTCACTGGATGAGGCTATCACCACGATGATATAGGAGGAGAGTCGCATGAGGCTCCAATCTGAATTGAGTGGATTTCCAAGCATGCGATCTGCTTTGGTCGCCTCAAGTGAAGGTGCTCATGGAGAGATCTGTAGGTGCTACAATTGTGGAGAAGTGGTACACTTGAGCAAGGCTTGTCCAAAGCCAACCCCACCCAAGGAGAGAGAGACGAGTGGATGTGGACAATCTAGACGTTGTGGTCGTAATTGTGCAGGCTAAAGGGGTGGAAGAGGAGGATACCGGGAAATTTGATGGTAGCGGAGAATGAGGGAGAGACAGGGGTAACATTTACTGATGAGGATCACAAGCTCCTGGAGTTATTGAAGAGGAAGCAGAAATCAACAAGTGATGTGACTGAGAATGCATATTGCTACTTATGCTCACTCAGCCAAATGTATTTGTCATACATATGCTCTTGCTTTTATATTCACAGTAAGATCACCGGAATGGATAGTAGATTTTGGTGCATCTCAGCATGTGATAGGTAGGGTTAGTAAGTTTACTTTATATTGTCATCTAGTAGTTGTAGAGAGCATTTAGACTGTTGATGGTCCAACACCACATGTAATTACTAAGTGTACAATTAAATGTACCCATTCTATGACTTTGTTCGGTTTTTTGCATTCTCTTTCATTTCCAGTGAATCTTTTATCCATTTATTTAATTATTCTTCAACTAAAATGCGTTGTTTGTTTTGATATTCACAAAGTGATTTTTCAAGAGAAGGGGACTCATCAGAGTATTGGGATTGACACGTGACATAGTAGACTCTGGTACTTGGATAGAGAGGGGATGAACTCAACACTGATATCCATGATAGAGAGTGATGGAATAGGAGGATGGGAGCAGCATGGAGGATGTTTTGCTACTATATCACAAACACATTTTACACTCTTCATTTAGTCTTTTGAGTTGTTTATATTTGTCTTTGTATAATAAGACAAATAAACAAAAACTTATGTGTGATGCATATGAGTTGGGTAAGCATACTCGGAACTCTTATGTTAGTTCTAGTATTAGAAGTTCTTGTGTTTTTTATTTTGTGGATTTAGATGTATGGGTGCCTTGTTCTACAACTTTGATGAATGACTATAGATGTTTTGTGGCTTTCATTGATTGTTTTTCTTGCATTACTTGACTGTATTTGATGAGAAATAAAGTGATGTGCTTGTCTGTTTTAAAGATTTAGACAGGGCGATTCATACTCAATACGGTGCAGTATTGAAGATTTTGATGTCTGACAATGAGATGAGCATACAAATAAGACATTTGGGGAGTACATGTCAGCTTAGGGGATAGAAGATCAAATCACGTGTCCATACATACCGGTACAAAACTGGGTAGCTGTGAGGAAAAACAGACACCTTTTAGAAGTAACTCGAAGCATGATGATCTTGATGAATGTTGGGGTAAGCAGTTTTGACAGCTGCTCAATTGATTAACAGAATGTCTTCAATAGTGTTGGAGTGTCAATCTACTTGTGAGTTATTGAAAGGAGATAATAGTGAGATCCTACCATTGAAGATTTTTGGATGTGTATGTTTTGTGAATGACAACAGTTCATCCCAGGGAAGCTAGATCCTAGAACTGTGCAGTGTGTTTTCTTGGGTTATTCTATTACCCAGAAGGGGTATGTTTGTTTGAGTCCGATAGAGAAGAGACTGTTTGTGAGCATGGATGTGTCCTTTGGAGAACTCGAACCGTACTACATTCTGGAGGTGACTTTAAGCTTTGGTGATTCGCCAGGTATTGGAGGTATGAGGCATGAGGGGGAGAGTAGTGGTGGACAAAGATTAGTACATGTGGGAACGATGTATTGTCCCATTGTGCGTGAAGGATTGGCTGAGGAAGAGCTGGAAAATGAGCTCGAAGGTGGAGGGATTCAAGTTCAAGCGGTGCTGAGAGTGTATACGTGGAGACAAAATGAGGGAACAATGCCTGTCGTGCCAGTTGTGCCATCAAGTCCCTTGTCCCAATCTACTCAAACTCTTGAGACACTTACACCATCCACTTCAGAATCTAATTACCTTGGTGATATGATTTCTTTCCCTTCTCCTCCCACTCATATGGCTTTAATTAGGAGATCTCGCAGCAATACAAGTCTTTTCTCTTGATCGTTGTTCTTTTGATTGTTTTGGTTTCTCACATGACATTGCTCGGTTTGTCTCATACTCTAATATATCACCTGCACATGGAGCTTTCATTGTATCTTTGGACACTGCCTCTATACCCAAGTGTTGGCAGGCAGTTAAGGAGGATCCAAAGTGGAAGGCTACCATGCTGGAGGAACTTGGTGCTCTAGATAAGAACAAGATGTGGGAGACTGTACCATTACCAATGGGTAAAAGAACAGTTGAGCGCAAATGGAACTTCACAACAAAACAAAATCCTGAAATGAAAACGGAGCATTACAAGACATGATTGGTGACAAAAGGATGCAGTCGGACATATGACATTGACTGTGATGATACCTTTGCATCGATAGCGGAGATAAGCACAGTGAGGACACTAGTTTCTCTGGCTGTAAATGTAGGTGGAGGTTACATCAACTTGATGTATAGAATGTTTTTCTTCATAGTAAGTTTCTGAAAGAGGTGTATATGGACATACCGGCAGGATTCAGTACCAGATAAAACGGTGGGCAAGGCATGCAAGCTCATGAAGTCACTTTATGGCTTGAAGCAGTCTTCTCTAGTCTGGTTTGATAAGTTTAGAAAATCTATAGTTGGCATGAGATATCAGCAGTTCAATATCGATCATACAACGTTTTTACATCAAAATGGTGGTCATGTCATTATTCTTGATGTGAATGTTGATGACATAATTATCATCAATGATGATGAGACAGAGATTGCTGAACTAAAGGTAAGATTGGGCAAAAAATTTGAGATGAAGGATCTTGGACAGCTTAGATACGTCATTGGGATTGAGTGACCCGTGGACTAGAGGGGATAGTCTTGTCTCAAAGAAAGTATGTAGTAGATCTAATCATAGAAACGACATGCTTAGATGCAATTCTGCAGTCTCTCCAATTGATCACAAGACTAAGCTGAGTGTAAGCGCAGAAGAGTCAGTTGATCGTGAGAGATACAAGAGATTGATGGGTCGTCTGATCTATCTGAGTCACACGCGTCCCGACATCTCATTTGCAGTGACGTGTTGAGTCGTTATATTTATGATCCGAGGATGGGTCTTCTTAGGTGCCTGAAGGGTTCACCAGGAAAGGGAATGATCTTCATGAATAATGTACATGTAGGCATTGAGGGCTATTGTGGCTCTAATTGGGCGAATTGTGCTGATGATAGGTGGTTCACATTTGGATACTGCATGTTCGTAGTGGGCATTTAATCTTTTGGAAGAGCAAGAAATAGTCTGTAGTAGCGAGGTCAACAGTAGAGGCAGGGTCATGACCTTAGGAGTTGCCGAGATGATATGACTGACAGCCTTGCTAGTAGAGCTCAAGGTGGACAAAGGAGCTGAAATGAAACTGTGGCACGACCACAAGTCAGCGATCAGCTTTGCCAACAACCCGGTCCAACATGATAGAACTAAACATGTGGAGATTGATAGGTTTTTCATCAAGGAAAAGTTGAATAATGGACTACTGAGCTAAGTCATGTGGCCACTGGAGAGTAAGTGACTGTCTCACCAAAGGACTTAGCTCATTAGATTTGTCTAGGTTGTGTGACAAGTGGGCTTAGTGAATATCTTTTGTCCATCTTGAAGGGTAGTGTTGAGATTTGTATCTAATGTTGGGTCTTATTTATAAATAAATGAAGTCTAGGGATTTATTTGTAAATGTTTTAATTTGCAAGGGTCTATATAAGCCTGTCATTAATGAAATGAAGGGTGTTTTTTTTTTCCTTTTCTTGAGCAATTATTTCTTATAAGTTGTATATAAATTATATTCAAGTCCCTCAAAATTTTGTTTCATAAACCTTCTATCATTTCAATCAATGTTGGAATTTGATACTTCAAAGTTTTAATGGCACTATGGTTAAGACAGTTGTGTATAAATTACATCGAAGTCCAAACTTTATTTGGCTAAACTATGCCCACTTCAATTTAAGAATGTATATTTGCCCCCATTGACATTTTTGTGCATTCATCATAGGTCCTCCATGTACAAAGATGATGAGGCTACATTTTTGAATGTTTTTTTATTACTTTAATTTTTTTGAATAACTTTTCTTTATCAAAATTTTTCATTTTTTTCTATTTCTTAAAAGACAGTCGGGCAACGTCATCCCAATGTCATATAGTCACTACCAAATATCGGTCTAGACTTTTTTTTTCTCTTAAGAGTAGAGTGAAAATTCTTCACCCAGTTTGATCTGGATATTAGAATATAAGATAAAAAGCTTGTATTTTTTTAAATATTATTTAAAAACTAATTCAATATACAATTTCAATTACTTTTAAAGGTGGCCGTCCCCAACTATGTGACAGTTTTTGTAAGAGAAAAGAGTTTGAATGAACATTTAAAAATAAAATTTTGATATTTTGTTAATTTAGAGTTTGTTTGGGATAATTTTTTTGTTGCTTTATTTTGTAGACTGTCACCATAGTTCTGTTTGAGAGGCAATTTTCGTTTCGTTTGCTATAATTTTTAGGGGCAACTATTTTTTTAGTAAAATCTTTTAAAGTTTGATGTTTGTAAGAAAGCTACATCCAGCTACAACTAGGGGTGTAAACGAACCGAACTCGAACGAACAAAGCTAGTGTTCGTATTCGAAATGTTCGAACACATCACTGTTCGTGTTTGGTTCATTTAACAAACTGAACGAAAAAAATTTATTCGTGTTCATCTCATTTGCTTATCGAACGAATCGAACACGAACTTCCTGGCGAACCGAGCACGAACTTTTTGCGAACGAGTTTTTTTGACAGCCCTAGCTTTGATAGCATACTTCCTCAAAATGAAGCAAATTGATCAGGTATTCCGTACACATCTGGTAATCCATACTTCCTCAAAATGAAGCAAACCGAATAAGACGTTTAGGGTTTTGTTTAGGTTTTTATTTTAATATATAGTATAATATATTAATTATAATATTATAATATTTATATTAATATAATTAATATTATAATATTATTTTTATTATTATTAATTTATCATATTTCATAATTTATAGAAGTTTAATTATTTAAAGTATGATAAATTTTTATAATATATAATTATTTTTAAAATATCATAAATTTTTTATACATAGTTATTTTAAATTATTTTATATTTCGAACAATAACGAACCGAACACGAAGGAAGACATCACCGTTCGTGTTTGGTTCGTTTAACAAATCGAACGAAAAAATTGTTCGTGTTCGTCTCGTTTGCTTATCGAACGAATCGAACACGAACTTCTTGGCGAATCAAACAACGAGCTTTTTTGACAGTCCTAGCTACAACAATAACAACAAGCCTTTGTCTCACTAAATGGGGTCTACTACATGATTTCTTTTATTCCATTGTGTCATATTTAGTGTCATATTTTCATTTAATTCTAATAAATTGAATTTTTTTTTACAACATGCCAAAGTCTTTTTAAGTATACCTTAACTTTCTTGACATAGTCAAATTTAAAACATCTATTCTCCTAACAGGGTCATTTGATGGTCAATGCTTAACGTGACAAAATCATCTAAGGCGATATTTGGTCGCAAGTATTTCAAAGGATTTACGCATAGATTTAACGTAAAACTTCCCTAACACGAAAAACTTGTTAGATAACTCCTGGGCTCCGCGAAATCCACTTTTTGCCTCTTTCGGTCTATTCTGTAACATAAATCTATATTTATTAAATCCAATTATTTGATGGATTTAACATATTTAGCTCAGAAAAAAAAAATTTCAGAAGCATTTATGCCAAACATGTCAATTTGATTCAAGTGGATTTAATATTAACTGAACAAAACACTGTTTCAGATAGCATTTGGATCTGATAAATCCCGGATTTATCAGATTTATTAAATCTTAGTGAACTTAAATCCTAGTTGTAGCCAAAAACTCATTCTCTAATCTTGTCTGGAGGTAATCCAACCTTTTCACAGATAAATTTAAACCATCTACTGTCTAACTTTTTGAAAAAAATAACTTTTAATAATTCCCAATATAGCTTTCTAATTCATTTCTCCATCATAACTTTACAATCACCTCTACAAAATAGTTAAAACCAAAAAATCCCCAAGTGATGAGCCTTATAAGAACTTTTGAAAAGCTCCTCAAACTTGGCTAATTTTTTAGCGCAGTGAGGGCCCGTGGCTATTTCCTTGAAATCTAAACTAAGTTTGTAATCTACCCAAAGAAATATCTAGCATCATGAGTTATGATCTTGATGCATTTTTACCTCCAAGTTTAAAGCATTATGCATTACAAAAAAAAAAAAAGATTGTAAACTACTCAAACACTGTTGGATGATTGAGCTGCAGTTTGAGTACGATGACTGGCTGGCAAGGCAGTGCGGTTGCCCTCCTGTTGAAGAGTGGAGGAAGCAAATGTATGAAGAAACTGCGAAGAACCGGATCGCACAGCCTGAAAGCTACCGCGATGAGTGGGAGGATGAGGATCTGGTCGCTGCTGCTTATCAAGATTTCAAGAATTCCTGATTCCTTGTTAAATTTATATTCCATACTTGCAATTTTATTTTTCTTGTTTATGAAAATTTAAGTAATTTATTCTTCATATATTTGTAATTGGATTTGCTGGTCTCAATAAGGAAATGTTTGTGATAAGAGAATGTATTATTTTGGCTGACATTGTTCTCCGTTTGTGATAGAATTACGTACCTGTTATAGAAGGCAAGTCCTGTTCATGAATGGATGTAATGGGGCTGCTATTGCTTTCTGTCCTCTTTCAAAAGAGAGCAAATTCCTGTAAATCAATTAATTGAAAACTCAGAACTGTTGATGATATGGTTGCCATTTTTAAGACAATTATTTTGATATATATATATATATATATACTTTTATATATACTTTTATTTTAATATTTGAATTAATTCAGTTGCCAATAAACTTTTAGGGTTTACAAATGAAGGGTCTTTAAGGTTCCGAGCTTTCAATTGATTGATTTTTTTTTTTAAATCGCAATAAACATTGAAGATCTCTTGTTTCTGTTGGATCCAAATTTGTCTTATTGATCATGCCTAAGGAATAAAGCATAGGAATCGTGGGAGGAAAAGAGAGAGAGATAAAGAGAGGAGTTACACAGTGATTGCATACAACAGGACAAGGTTGGGGGTCTTCCCCGACTCTCAGACCCTGTTTTATATATTTGAAAAAGTTGTTACAAGAAAATGAGAGAGATGCCTAAATGGAGGCTCAAATAGTCTCGTCTCAATTTCTACATGAAAAAACTTTTCCTTTTTATAAATCATAGGTGTATGTAGAAAATTGCTACATCCTCGTACCTGAGAGTTATAGTTTTTATTGCCTTTGCTATAATAGGGGAGTTGTATATTATTATCTTCATTGTCGTCTTTTAATATGCTTGACACTTTTTCATATGTCGAACATCTTTTCATATTCCCGACTTCTTTTCATGGTTGGTTCAATCCGGCTAGGTGGCTAGCCTTTTGCGATCGTCGGTATTTTTAAGACCTACAATTTGAATCAAGTTTATTATTACTTGAATGAGGATTTAACAATTGAAATAGGCACCTTTTGAAAGCCCTACACTTCAATACAGATTAAACAATGAAATAAACAACTTTTTAAATCCCAACTGATCTGCCTGGCCATACTAGCATCCTCTACGCCCCACAAGTGGATTTAATTACACCAATTAATATAGATTTGACCAAGCAACCCTTTACATAACGTGATGTATTTGAAATTTGCTTAAATCTAACAAATTACAGATACCTTGAAAGTGTATTAGAGAATTTTACATGTATTATAATTTTACATTTTACTTGAAGTTCATATAGGCAAACATCTTGACTTTTTGAACTCTTATAAAAAGAATTTTATGCCCTCCCTTTGTAGCAAACAAAACAATCCTTTAGTTAAAATAAGGCCATTAGATTGATAATTTTAGTAAGTATATAATTGAAACTATTTTGACATGAAGAGGGCAACAGCACCTAAAATAGTTTACTAGAGTTAAAATGAGCCTAAATTAAGTATTTCAAAAGCAATTGAGAATTTTATGATATTATATGATGAATAAAATGTTAATTAAAATGAGCTTCTCAATTAGAGGTAAATAACAAGCCCAAAACTAGCTGTTATTAAGGCCTTTAAATGCCTAATAACTCTTGATAGAAAAAATTAATATTGGTCATGTGCTAGAATGTTAAAATATTTTGGTTAAATTTATTAAAATGCAACTCTATAAAATTATAAATAGATCCTCATGATATTTAAAAAATATTGACATGAAATTTTGGAAAGCATAAAAATCTAATTATAAAATATTATTTGAATACTGAAGCTAATGATCACCGCCAACAATTGTCATTGTTCGACCATCACATTGGATTGTCATCAACTAACAACCATCACATGACCATCACTACCTAATCACTATCACCAAGTTAATATCTTCAATAACATTTTATTATTATTATTGTTACTCTATTTTCATTGACCAACTTCTCTTGACCATTGATATCACCATTCTTTCCCCTTTAATATTCACTATTATATTTGTATAAATTCAAAAGTGTTAAGGTTCACAATTTTTTTCTTTACCAATTAATTAGAGTAGATTTATGTGAACTCACTTAAATAATATTACTTTAACTTGACTAAGTCTTATAACTTTTGTATTTATCAAAATTTTCAAATAAATATTATGGTGTCTTCCATGATTTTCTTTTTCTCTATGTAAATGCATGAGATCTTCATATAACGTTAAAATGTGTAGTTCTCAATTCTAGCATACAATAATTTGACAATAGTTATAGGATTCATTCTCATCATCTCAAGATTTGCAAACATTTTTTTAAAAGCTGACAATCAATCGCTCGAACAAAGATAGCATAATCCAGTTGATAAAGGCTTGCCCAACCTCACTCTAGAGAATTATCTTAGCAAGATGGTGAAGAAATAAACTTAAAACATTTAATTTTTAAAAGAATATTTGATAATGCTTCATATCACAAATTTTCGTACAATATAATCAATAAATTAAGACCAGTTCATTTAATAACACCTATGGAGGTCCTCTTCACTGTCATATAAAATGTTTCTCCTCCACCACAATCTCTCTAATATTTCTTTGAAACTGATAGTTCAATCCATTTTTATTAGAGTTCATTAATAGCCAGAGTGGATTTGACCCAACCTCATAATATTAATTAAAAAGAAATCTTTTTAAGATAAGAAAATCAACTTACTCTCACCATATTTTTCAAAATTCCTCATCTCTTTCTAATCGATGTTATTCTCCAACATCCTATTTCATTAAGGTTCTAGTTATGTGTTATAGATGTTATGATGGTTCCTCACATTAATCACTAACATATTTAGTAGGCTTTTGGTGTGTTTCTCTTTCAGCATCATGATCAATATACACCATGGCTCGAGTCCCTATCAAGTTGGATCTATACTTATCAAAAGAAAACACTATAACCAATAGTTTTTTTCTTTTTAGTGTTGTAGTTCACTTAGGCATTATTGAGAGTCTTAATAGCATAGTATATAACAAGAAATCTTGTCTCTCCTCTGCCCTAGAATTGCTCTTACAGTGTAGTCACTTGTGTCACACATAAACTCAGATGGGAATTCTAGATTCGGTGCAATAGTGAGAGATGTGATTATCTTGGCTTTTAAGGTCTCATTTCAGTTAGACAAGCCTCATCAAAATAGGACACATCTTTTTCTAACAAATGACACAAAGGCTTAGTGATCTTAGAAAATATCATTAATGTATTGATGGTAAAATTCAGCGTGCGCTAAAATGCTCCTAATTCCTTTCACTGAAGTGGGTGGGGGTTGTTTCTCTATCACCTGAACCTTGGTTGGATCTACCTTCGTGCCTTTCTAAAAAACCTTATGTCCCAGTAACTATCCTCTTAGCGACCATGAATTGACATTTCTCTCAGTTGAACACCAAGTTGGTGTCCTCACACCTTTACAATACTTTTGCATGATTGTTCAAGCATTAGTCAAACAAGGTTCCAAATAAAGAGAAGACATCCATGAAGATCTTAATCCTAATGTCAATCCATCCCACTCTTCCATCAAAATCCTATGCATGCAGATGGATAGGTTGATGTTTTTTTATGTCAGTTATGATCCACCCAAGGCTTTTATAAAGGTCCTAAGCACTCTCATCAGTTCTCTTTCAATTATTGGAATGATCACATGTAAGGTTGAAGACTATCCCAGGTAGGCATATTTGAAGTGATTTGACAAGGCCTTCAGTTCTAACTCTGGGGCTACCTCTATAGATGGTACTATGGGCTTGACGTTCAAGGTCATGTTTTGATGTTTAAATCTCTCCCTATAGGTGCTATGGTTTCCCTCTAACATTAGAGCATATTCATTACTAGATGTCTAACTACCATCCTCAACCACCACCTGCTCTATTGGGTCTGCTTCTAAAGTTTAGAAGATTGGCTCAACGCTACCCTTCCACTATGTCTATCCTATGACACTGACCGTCACGGGTCTTGAGAAAATTTTATTGACTTCAAAATATCAAAAATGATCTTCTAATCATTCATCTTCATGGTCAATTTCCTCTTTTGAATATCAATCATTGCGTTGTTTATGGCTAAAAAGGGTCAACCAAGAATCATGAATATATTCTTGTCTTTTTCCATGTCTAGTCGGCTGAGAATATAAATTTATCCACTTTGACTAGTACAACATCTATGATTCCCATACGGTAGGCTAAGCATCGATATGCTAAATGGACGATCAGATTGGTAGGTTGCACCTCTCCTAATTCTAGTCCCTTGAAGATGGATAATGACATTAGATTTATGTTGGATCCTAAGTCACATAGGTCCATCCCCATAAATTTTGATCCTATGACACAAGGTATAATAAAAATACCGAGGTCCTTCAACTTCAGGGGCAACATTTTCTGCCAAATGACATTACACGCCTCACTCAAGGCCAATGTCTCAAAATTCTCTAATTTTCTCTTCTAGGCCAGGATGTCTTTCATGAACTTAACATAACCATATATTTGTTTTAAGGCCACTACAAAGGGTATGTTATGGTCATTTTCTTAAAAACCTATAAAAATCATGAATATTGTTTGTCTAATTTTTGCTTTTGCAGTATTTGGGGAATGATGGTGGGAGTCTCTTAGGCTCTTCCTAGTGGGTTGGAAAAGTCTCTCTAACTCCTTTGTTGGTGTCTCACTATCCTTTCCTAAGTTAGGGTTTAGCTCAATAGGACTATTCTCTCTCCTAGTGGTTTCTTCCAACTCCTTGCCATTCCTTAGCTTCATTGCTTGCACTTGCTCCTTACTCTTCTCCTTAGGGTATACTTCGGTGGTACTGGGAGTGTACCTGGGGGATATATTGTTCATTGTAATCTCCCATGTCTTAGTTGGTTTTTTATGTTCATAATAGCTACATCTTGGCTTTGTGAGTGATTCCCCATTTGTAAAACTAGCTCTTCAAGGATGACTTCTTCTCCTTTGGTTGGATATTAGATAGAAATCATGGTAGATAAGGCATTTTGGGATATTGCTGCCTTAGATAATCCATTATTTACATGTTGGCTTGAGTGTGAGAGTTAGCTCTACATATGGTTGACATACTCCCTAAATAGTTTCTTTGAATGATCGCGAGAGTTAGCCATCTTTGGTGTCTCAGATAATGTGTGTGCTCTCCTAAATTGTCTAAAGGTCTGCTCATGCACAAGATAAAATGGTATTAGGTCTGCTTCAACAATCATATGCATAGACTAAGGCAGGTGAACTTGTGAACATAATCTAAAGGCAAACAGAACACTCCAAATCACACACACACAAAAGTCCTTCAACAGACAAACAGACTTCGTAAGCAAAGAAATAAACAACACAAAAGAAAATAATTATTTTTTGATTTTTTTGCTTTTATTATTTTTTGTCTTTTTAGATTTATGGCACTTGCAAGAAAATGCCATAACACAACACAAGTAAACATAATAAAAAAGAAAATAGATGGAAAACAAAAATGCCAAACTTAGATTCAAAGCGGTTCAGCTACAGTTCTCTTAACGTCATAATATTTTTTAAGGCATTTCCCCGACAATGACATAAAAAACTTAATGGATGAAAAGTTTTCGTGAGGCAAGTATCCAAGCACATAAGTATATATGACAATTAAAACATAATTTTTTGAGTATTCATGTCGAACCCACAAGAAAAGTGCTAAGATCAAATCCAACAGTTGAATCTCTAGTTTACTAATCTAATGTACATAGTTTGATGCAATCAAAAAGGTAAGAATAAAATCCTACAATCTTAGTAAATACATTAAGTAAATTAAACAACAAGATCTAGAAACACCAAAAACACGAAGTAGGAGTGTCTTTCGTAGGGGAAGAGGCTCATGTTTCTGTTATCGAGGTGTAGTGTGTTTTCATAATTTTCCTAGAAACTCCTATATGTGATAGTTTTCAACCAAGGATGGCAGTTCTTCTTTATCTATGCCCAAATCATAAGAAGAGTTAGAAATTATATTATAGTTAAGTGAGGCTTAACCATGTAGCATTTCCTAGAAATCTTCAAATCCTCTGTCTAGTTTGTAAAATTTTAATGATAATATGCTTATTTCACTAGATTTTTGTGAGTTAACTCATTCGTTCCACTAGGCAACAATAAGAAGTCTTAGATCGTGAATGGTATTAGCTTCCTAATTGGTCAGTAAACTATGTTAAGAAAGTTAACCCAATAACTTGTATGCATCATAAGTGTGGAAAAATGTCATAGGGAAATCATATGCATGAAATATCATGAAAAATAACTATCCTCACATCACAAAAGCACAACAAAAATTTAACTACGAGACATGTGAGGGAAAAATCAAAACAGAGTCATTGCAATCACTGAAAACCAACACATGTATGAAAATAATAAACCTACAACCAATTTACCTCTCCACAAAATTAGTGATCCTTTTCATATAGCTAGGGCACACACACATGTTACCATATTGTGTGTCACAGTTTGCATGGTCGGGGAGAGATGGGAGAAGGTGTTAAACACTCCCAAGTCGATCACCAGGGCGATTATACACACTTACGAAAAGATCTTGATGAGTGAGAGAGAGGAGAGTTTGAGCGAGTTCCTTGAGATACAAGTCGTCTTCACCGAGTCCACCTAGATCTGTCGATGTACTAGCCCAACAGGTTGAATCTCTAACCACTGATATCAAAGCCCTGTGCTGGGAGCTGCATGGTCTATATGACATATCACACTATTATGTCATGCAATACCAACAACAGTACTACTACATGCATCAATAATTTGGTACAGAACAAAAGCTCTACCATTGGGAGGGGCAGAACACTGGATCAGACTCAATCATAATCTCTATACCCCCATCATTCTAGATTTTCAAGTACGACACCACACCCATGAAGGCCGATGATGATGAGGAGGAAGGAGGAGAGAGCTGAGTTGTATTGCTTGTTTTTGTGTGTATTTTCTGATGAGTCGATTTATTTGTTGGAGTGTGGTTGTTCTATAATTGTATAAGTTTGTAGTAGCTGAGATTCTAATGCCTTTGTTTATGGATTTTTTCGATTATGTGATATATTGATTCTAATGTTATCTTATTTGCTTCTATTACTACATGCGCTCTTGTTTATGAATTCTGAGTACTTGTGTTGATATGAGATGATTCGTTACATGTTTTGATGTTACTTATGCACACATAAAGATAGTGTACTTTCTTTCTTATTACTGTTGCATGTCTGTGATATTTGACTTCCGATTTTTACTATTCCTCATCGTTGTTATATATATTGTTATTTGGTAAGGGTAAGGCAAAAAATAAGTTTGGGGGGGGGGGGGTGTGGTGCCTTCACACATGTATTAGCCTAAAAATAAGTCAACCACTATGCTTAGATTTATTTCATATTATGCATTATTTTATAAACACTTGTTATTTGATAATGGAAGGTAACATTTATTAAGATAATTTGAAATCTATTCGAAAGTTGGAAATTGAGTTTTCAATAATAAACTAATACTAGAATTTAATCATCATTCTTCCTAACATATATCTCTCAAAACATTTGAAAAGGTGTGACTATAAAAATGACTAATTAATTTAATATTATTTAAAGTCTTAAATCTGAATTCAAACAAGGCGACTAAAAATGAGTTTTGAATTGATTTATATGATAAGTTAAACTCGCAATAAAGGGTAATTAAAATATCTAACTTCGTGAAAACTACATGCTCAAAATTATTAAAATTGTTTGCTTAACTGGATATGGAAATTCTCCCAAAAATGAAAAAAATAAAAAATAGAGAAAAGAAAAGAAAAAAATTGAAAAACATTTTAATTAAAGCTAGTTTGAAAACTAAAAAAGGATTGCTACATAGGAGAAGAAGCATACAATTAAGTAGAATAGTACTTGAATTTCGGGAACCTTAATGAGAATCATGCATACCATGAACCAAGGAAAAATGAAGGGTTAACCAGTTGTTTGAACAACAATTAAGATCTTAAAATTACTCGGGATTAATGTAATGACTTGTAATCACACTGAATTAGTGAATTGAGTAAGGTCCATGTTAAGAAAAAAGGAATTAAAGTAGGGCATAAGTAATTATAGATATTGAAAAATTCCCACTGAAGATGGAAATTACAAAAGCTTAATAGATTTTCACCTCACATTATTGAAAATAAGGACATCCTATAAGACTATGCCAAACATAATTCTTCTAAGCTCAGTGATAAGATTACTTGAGGGCAGGTAAATGATAAGTTTGGGTGATTTGATGTGAATGAAAAATGTGAAAAATTGCATGTGTGTTTACCTTTGTTACCACATTTTAACATTATGAAACTTAAGAAAGATTTTTTTGTCAATTTGTGCAGTTCACAGGGTTTAAGTCGTTTGGGAGCAAAAAGGAGGTTATTTGGAGCAAAAAGGGAGATTTAGGCAAGTGCACCTGCACCCTAGAGTGTAGCATACTCGTGCCAGGTCATTGAGATAAGCGAGCCTGCTCTCGCCTGGAGTGCTTCCATGTTGACTCCAACTCTGTCAATGCACGAGACAGAGATCACGACACAACCACGACCGAATTACAGTGTACCTGCGCTGGTGTCCAGTGCCTCCGCTCTTATTTAGTAAAGAGTCCGCATTGCCAACTTATCATAGGGAAGATACAACCATACCAACCTAGTAGCGTGCCCGCACTATGTTTGTAGAAGTGCAGTGCAACTGCGCTATTCCTGGTGCACCAACACCTAATTTTGGCTCATACGTGCCTGACACAAAAGTCAGATTTTGAAGGAATTTCTTATACCACTTGGGATGGGGAGAAATATCTTTGGATGACTAGAAGCTAGAGTTTGGTGCAGAGGAGAGTTCTTTTGAGTGCCCTAGAAGTTCTTCTTCTTCTTCTTTGAGGGAGAAAGCTTCTAGGTGATTTTTCTTTGTTTTGTTTGAGAGGAGCTTGTATGAGAGAGGTACATGCTGCTTTTGTGGAGTGGAAATCCT
Organism: Papilionanthe hookeriana x Papilionanthe teres; assembly: GCA_022702705.1. Classification (NCBI taxonomy): domain Eukaryota; kingdom Viridiplantae; phylum Streptophyta; class Magnoliopsida; order Asparagales; family Orchidaceae; genus Papilionanthe; species Papilionanthe hookeriana x Papilionanthe teres. The sequence goes on along the minus strand of CM040428.1, from coordinate 63,281,620 downwards.
TGGTTGTAAGTTGTTTTTACTTTGTATTGCTACGTGCATCATTTCATTCAATGGAATTCCTTATCTTATTTCCTATTTTCGTGCATAGCTAAATCTCTTTTGTGCCTTTGTGATATAGGGATAGTGTTTTTTTCATGATTTTTATCGCTTGTTTTCTTCCCTAAAGTTTTATAAGCTTTCATATATCCAAGTTGTTAATTTAACTTTATGATCTTATTTTACTTTTGATCTTGCCAATTAGAATGTTAAAACGTTTCAAGGATTATTACTTCTGCTCGTTGCATAGTGGAACAGATAGGTTAACCAAAAAAACTTAGTAGAATAGACATATTCTACTTAGGGTTTTGCAACCCAGATAATGAACTGATGAATACTGGAGACGTCGTATGGTTAAACAAAACTTAATTATATGAGTTTCTAATTCTTCTTATGACATAGGTGTAGGCTTAGGGAGAAAACTTTACCCATGACTAACAACTATCACGTTTGTGAACACTTAGGAAAATCATGAACTTACACTATACCCAAGTCAAGAACGTATGAGTCTCATAAATCTTGAAAAATACTAAGAGTCTTGTTTTCAATTCACCATGGTCTTGTTTTTATTCTTGCTTAGAATTTTAGTATTTGATTTCCATAGCTGTGATCATGCAAAGCTAGTTTCCTGGAATTAGTCAACTAGAGATTCGTCAGTCAAAATAATTGTTAACACTTTGCTCGTGGGATCGATACACAGATACTAAAACTGCATTTTACTTAACACATACTTTCGTGCTTCGCCACTTGCCTCATAACAATTTTTGGCCATCAGAATTCCTATTTCAAACCTCAAGATTTTATTTTGAAAAAAAAATTATTTGATTTTTTTTATTTACTAAAAAATTTGGATCCAATTAAGAGACAACATATGCATTTAACTTATAGAACGAGATTTTATTGACAACATGCATTCTAAAACTCTGTTATGCATTTTATTTCCTAAATTAAAGTTTATTGACCATAATATTAGATATTTTTCTATACAATCCACTAATTGATATGATCCTCTACATCAAAACTTTTTTATCAATAAAAGGCCTTTCTAAGTTGATTCAAATTTATTGCCCATCTTATGATGGGCTAAAACCGGTCTTCTAGGAATTAAGGCCAAGTCTCATAATTAAAAAGGTTTTAGGATTGACCAGTTTATCATTAGCTAGAACTTTTTTTGCTTGATAAAACTCAATGTTTTATCTAATATTGATGGCTTGTGAGTAGATTAACCTTCCGATAAGGAATAACAAAGAATAATGTCATAAGTGATTATACTTAGGTGGTTAAACGTATATTAAGAACCCTCAGTCTGATAACAATTGAAGGTTACGTCACACCAAGAAGGGTGTGAATTGATGCATTAAAAGTTATTAATATTTGAATTTAGAATTGTAATCTTAAAAATTATAAGTTTAAAATAAGTTATCTTATAAGAAAGCTTATGAAATGAAAATGCATAAAATATAAAGCTCACAAAAAATTGTACATTATTTGGCAATTTGCCTACGTTCGTGCCTAGCTAAACTCATGGACCAAGATTTAACTACCCAATAAAACATCTCTTTCACTCCGACTGTAAGTGGGGAAACCCTAGTATCTCAGAATTACAAACGTAAAATATTAATTTTTTCATAACACAATTTCATAAATAAAATTAAATATAATCTTAAATTTCACTAGCACCCAAGTCAAAAATATTACAAATAAAATTTAAAATAAAATTTTAAACAAACATAAAACCCTGTCAATCATCATGGTACAAATATCTTGGACAAGAAACTCCGGAATATCTCTTAAGTTTGATGGCATTTTGATGTGTACTTGAAATTTTTTTGCTATAGCTGAAATAAGAACCAGAGATATGATCCTAAGTTTTTTCGAATATGCTTGACTTTTTAATTAACAACTCAGAGTTTATAAAAAATTATATAATACTTTGATCCGAGCTTGTTCTAACTTGGATTAGATCAATTTTGATGTCATTATGTTCTACTCATCAAAACGGAAAATTATTCCATACGAACAATGTATGCCGTGTGTTGTCCCCGCAATAATCAGAGAATAACCTCTGCGGTTATGAATTTCAGGATTATGAGGAGGTTATTGCAACATTAATTCAAAAAAATCTCTCAATAACCTCATAATAACGCCCAAATAACCTCCGCAGTTTCACTTTTATATTTTTTATCTGTTATTCAAGATTTTGTGAGGTTATTGAGACATTAACTCAAATAATGTTGAAATAATTTTCTAATAATCTTTTAATAATTTTTATAATTATATTTTAATATAATTCATGAGATTATTATGAATTATTCGGAGGTTTTTTGAGATAAGGTATCCGGAATAATTTTCCAAATTAACCTTTTTGATTGTATGTTGGT